>JAJJWW010001152.1:0-178870 GCA_023531295.1 Papaver armeniacum | reverse complement strand
TAAATATGTTAACCAAATTACCTATGTGTCCTCCCTATTTATCCCTCCATATACTATTTTAAATTTTGCCTTCATTGTAATTGTTTTGATTTGTGGTGCTATTTTGTAGGTGGTGGTGCCATGCCACTACACACCGTTCCACCGCATACAAAGATCGTTTACACCACATTCAGGCTGGTTACATCGCATTCGGGTTCGTTTACACCACATTCACCCAAAGGGTTCACCGTGCCCTACGAAGGTTTAGTGAAGATTCTTAAGCTTCCACCACCACCACCACCACTTCATCACCACCATTTCAACTAATTAGCTAAATGGGAAGGGTAATTTGGAGGAGGGTATTTTCGGAAAAGATAATACCGTTTTATTCAAAAGTGTTAAATCGGATGAAAGTATGACTGTTTGTGAACAAATTACAAAAGTGTGACCATTTTGTAACCCAGTTACAAAAAGTATGACCATTCTGTAAATGGCCCAATATTTATTCTTTATCATGATCTCATCATAAAATTAAATCGATCACAAAACTAAAAAATAATAATGATTAAAGTACGTGTACCTAGAAATTGCAGTTACACTTCAATTTGAGATCAATATTGTTGATCAAAATTTAAATTGACAACTAAAATTCAAAATAAAAATACCTGTAGTTGTGGATGGTCACCAGTCACCCTCGGATCCTTTGGATCAACATATATTCATTAATCCTGCCAAATAGCCAAAATACAAATTGTTCAAAGAAAGTCACAGGTAGAAGATTACTAACATCAATATCAAGCAAAAGAAAAATAGAAAAAGAATTGTGGAGAAAACAAAAATGTTTAGTACAGAAGGAAAAAAAAAGTTGCAATTCTTCTTAATAATTACTCATTCCATAAATACAAATAAAATATTACTCCGTATAAGAAGAAAAAAAAAAAGAACTATTAAAAAATGCTCCATAATATCGACAGATTTTAATTTTTGAAGTAGATATTATTTCCTTGGATATTGTCGACAGATATTATTTCCTTAATTTTTTTTGTTTTTATGGAATTTTCAGGTTTATGGGATCTCTAAATATAAGAAACGTGAATAAAAGGAAAATCGCATGTTGGCTTCTTCTTCTTCTGTTACTTGCAATTTAGGGTTTTGCTGTCTAATCCATTTTTATTGTTTGTTTGGCATGCACCCTCTACAGTTGACACTCATGGCTGCGGCAACAGGAGCTCATTAATGTCTGCGGTAACAGGAGCTTATGAGTTTTTACATTGGTTCTTGTTGGCAATCTTGTGTATACACTGCAATAAAACAAACATAGGAGAATAGAAAAGCAAACCCAATTAGATCAAACCAAAGTCGAGGCAAGGATTATATCCTCTAGCCTTAAGACAGATTCACCCCGCACTGGTGCTTACGGATTATCGATGTCTCTCCCGGATACAAACTTTCTTCTCGATGTAGTAGCACTCCAAATTTGAGAAACAACGAACCAAACTTAAAGTGATGAACTCTCTCTTGAACACAAACTAAATTGATGATTTTAGAAAGCATTAGAATGATAATTAGGTTTCTAATTGATTGATGTTTTCTAAGTTGTGTGGGGTATTTATAGAGATTACTAGTACCTCTTCAATGAAGAATCATGATGCTTCAAATACCTCTTCAATTAAGAGTCATGATGCTAGAAGGATTTTCAAAGGGTTGCGTCTTTTGAATTCCTAATTGAAATCCCTTCACGTTCTCGGTTTTAGGTTTTGTTTAGTTTCAAGGTGAAAACTAAAACTGACTTAACTAACAAGCTAAATTAAGGTTAAGCCCAAACCACTGTGTACAACCCAAATCCAAACATCTAGGTACTAGACCCCGAGGGATTTTCATTCATATACATACAAACAATCCCCACATGAATGAAAATCCATTGATTAACAATGCAAAAGACAATGCATACACTAAAAGAGTTCAAACGGAAATAAATTGCATGGGGATAGGTAGCTTTGCCTGTGAACCTTCCTTAGTGAATAGCTATCGGGCTTACTACTGCGGGTCGGTTGTCGGAGGCTTTGAATCACGATTTTTAGTGTAAACCAAGACAATAACTATCACACAATTTATCTCCTCACCAAGTTGGTTCTCATGGTTGTGTTCATTTCGCCCAACAATTCCTAATTCATGAAGTGCTTTTAGATGAACCTAGCCAATCAAAGGTTCTCATGGAAGCGCCACACTTCTCACTTCATATAGGTGATTTCCTATTTAAGAGTATCCTGCCATACCCTATTTGGAATTTCCAAATATTAGGAATCATTAAAAAAGCGATGCTTATCCTTAACTACGCGACAAGACTGTTTCATCATAGGAATGGGAAAACATATCTAAAGTTATGTTTCACGAATGATGTGGTTTTGAAGTTGTTTGTAAAGTGGTAAGAAAAGTTCGTTCAACTCGAGACTTGTAAAAGGTTTGATTTAAGAAAATACTAAAAAACAAAAAAAAATATATTCACAAGATTGTCACAAAATATCGAGAGATCGAGACTCGGGATTTCACCAATTCTTATATTCATGTGGTTCAACTATTAATTCTAGACAATTATAGCTTATAAGATAACAAATATTGACTCTTTCTTTGCCAAAGTAGATTTTATAAAGTATTAGATGTAGATCATAAGCATGATGTATCAAAAGTTCTTAGGTAAAGCATACACCATCGAGACAAAACCACAAATAATCAAGAAAAATCATAAATCAATTTAAAATAGTGCAAAAGTCATAAAAAGAATTAAATAGAATTACCACATGCGTAAAGAATGGCTTCTTCCATTGTCCCAACATGGGGTTTAGCTCCTCATATTAATCACGTGCTCAAAATAGGTGTTCATAGCTCAAAGGGTGAAAACAAGAGAAACTAATGACTCAGATAGGTTTGCAACGTTGTATAAAGTTACAAAAATAGTTATAATGTCATTATTAAAACGATATATGAAAACCGATGTAGAATATAAGACTGCTGCGATCGACTTCGTTGGTCCAATGTTCTTCGTGTTCTTGATAAGCTGAAGAAGCAAAGTAACAATTCTGCATCTCTCGATTTCTTTTCCTCTGCATCCGTTCTCCCCAAAAAGTCTCGACCCTCTTTTTGGTACTCTCCAAACCTTTTTATACACCCACAGGTCGATTTAATCTCCCAAAATTTTTCAATATTTGTTTACCTTCTTCACGGCCAAGTCACGGAATTTATTCTCTTTGGGATTATGATTTACGCGTCTATAGTTACCTAATTTATCTGAACCTTCCTGATAGAGCAAATCCTACGGAATATCTTTCCCTCATCCATGCGTAACTTCCAAATAGAACAAAACCAAAGAAATAATCCCGATACTTTCCATCTTCTCTGTTTTAGTAAATCTCCGTGTAAGGCCCATTTTTCTTCGCATTTAAACACCTACCAAGCCTGTTTCGATGTAACAGGCCATTCCAAATCGAAGTCCAACAAAATCTCTGACTAAATCTCGCTGCAGACCCTTCCCTGTAAAATACTGAAAACCCGAGAACACTATCCAATTACCTGTCTCTTCCCAATCGATGATATGGCCCAATTTGAAACGCTTATACCAGGCCTGTTTTGCTCTAACAAGTCCATCCCAACACAATCCCACCATTGAATCTCTATAAATCCTCCCTCAAATTTGAACAGAAAGTTACGCAGCTGATAGTTTGAGTTTCCCGCCAAAAATATCAATTTGAATTTGAGAAGAAAGTTGCCCCTTATCCTATGATGGGGGTGCGAATAGCAATTTGTGTGCCCCTTAGTAATTTGATTACCCCTTATCCACTGCTGGGGTCCCTTTAGCATTTGTCCTCTGGGTGCCAATAATATTTTTTTCGGGATGTCTTGGCGCTTCTCCGGGGTGCTTCAACATACTTCCGGGGTGCCTTTAGTAATTTTCTCTGGAGGTCCAAATGCCACTTTTCGAGCCAATTTCTCTGAGCTTATTTCTCCAAAAACACCTACAAAAACATAAAAAGCCAAAATAAGTACAAAATGAGCACTAACAAAATAGATAATTGAGATCAAAATAGACACATAAATGCGTCTATCAACAGTGCTTCATGTGAATCGTTGTTAATTTCTGTTGTCCTGTTGAACCTAGATCTTGGGATCTCCAGTCAACTAGGTTGGGTTTCCCTTAATACGATTCGGTACTTGTAGTCTTTAAGCCGATTCCCCTCGATGATGCAATTATTATCTCTCTCTAGAATTTGTAACCTTTGTACAATTCTCAAACACTATTTCTTTATATGCGCGCATTTGAGAGCAATTTCTTTATGGTATTATGTCTTTAATTATTTGTGGATACATACCATAATACCCAAACTATGTGTTACTTACAACATGTTATACTTTGGCCATAAGTATATATCCAAGGAAATTCCAAAGCTACTCTCACTTCTAATCCGACTTTGCGTCCAAAGCTCCGGAATCCATTGTCGATCACGTTATCAACCTTTACTTGAATTTCCTTTTAACACCAAACACACAAGTTCTGTTTGATGACTTCAAATCATCTCAACAGATCTAAGAATCACAAAGTGATTATGGAACTCTTCCTCTTTAATGCAAGATACCGGTTCAAATTTCAAAAAGAAATTCAACTTCTGCAAATGGTGTCAGATGCCTTAATCTGATTCCAACCAAAATTAAAACCCGGTCGCATTTAGGACTGATCATTTTTCTCTTAAATAATCAATAAAATCGTCATCCAGGAATTATGTTGCTTTGAGAAACAACTTCAATTTCCCAGTAAGGAATTCATTCTGAACGTATTTGGCATACTAGATGACTCCCTTTACGATCGCTTCACGCATACACTTCACCGGGATGACGTGGAATCGAATTCCTTTAAGGGAAAATTGGGAAAATGCCCCAATACGGGACGCAATATTGGAGAACTGCCCCAACGTTAAAAAAGGTTGGAAAAATGCCCCGCTGTTAGAAAAACCAGTTAAGTGCACACGTGTGAACTCCCACGTGCGGTAAAATGACAGAAATACCCAGCGACCTTTAGATCACACCACGTATGCTTATCATCCGACGACCAAAGAGAAGGACAGGACGCACGCGAAACCCACATGATGACGTGCCAAAATGTCATTCAGACCCAACTATTTTTGGATATACACTTAAACCTAAATCTTTATTATGCTGAGATGTGTCATTGAGCGTGTGAGACTGTAAGCTCATCCCTAAATCACCGACGAGAAATTTCTTCTTCTCATTTTATTCGGATCCAAAATACAGACGGGAGAAGAGAAGAACGAGACGAAAATTAGGTCAGGTGATTCAAAGTTCGATTTCATCTATTAAACTGGCAACTATTAACTATTACTGATTAAAATTCCCGAAAATGTCGCAGTGATTAAGAACATACTTGTAGACGATGAAATTTGAAGTTTGAGACAGTTGTCGTTCAATTGATCGATAAGAAAGTATGTAAATGAAACCAAATCTTTTATTGTGCCTAAATCACATGATGTTTGTGTTAATTTGCAAATGAATGAAATATAATTGTAGGGTTTTATGAAATTTGGGGGTTTTGTATTCTTTTTGTAAATTAGATTTAGAATAGTGAGACTTATGTTAGACACGATTATAAACAAGACCAGCTTTGCTAGTAAAATTTGCACTTTAATTTTGTTATGCAGAAAGTATGTATTGTCGATGAGAAGCCAAAAGAGGAGGAAGCTAAAACCCTAGCCGCAAAAGATGGAAATGATCAATCTTAGACGATAAGGAGTTATTTTATGATATGCCAGAGCTATAAATGTTTCCATGGTGAAACCGAGATTTGTCAAATTGGATTCGTATTGAATATCAATTTCTTGAAAAATCAAATCAGTTACTTATGTAGGGAGCACGTTCTTTTTTTCCGTATAAGAATGTTTTGTTTCCGATATGGACATAAATTTCTTTCATCTCGTTTCACCACTGATAACAAGTTTTATTCTTTTTACTAGGTCAAGTAATTTCAGTTGCTTAATTTAAACTGGTAGTGATAAGTTAAGAATCAACGGTTGGATGAAAGGATACAATTGACGTGGAGAAATATGAGAGGAAGGACACGGAAGTCATACCATGAAAAGATAATACTGTTTTAGTAATTATCAACATGTCACTCTCATTTCACGTGCGTCCCGTCCTCCTCTTGGGCCGCCGGATGATAAGCATATGTGGCATGATCTAAACGTCGATGGGTATTTCGGTCATTTTACCGCACGTGGGAGTTCACACGCGTGCACTTAACTGGCTTTTCTAACAGTGGGGCATTTTTCCAACATTTTTTAACGTCGGGGCAATTCTCCAACATTGCGTCCCATATTGGGACATTTTCCCAATTTTCCCTTCCTTTAATCCATCGACCTTCACGTGTATCTTAGATTTTCTAACCATGGCTTGTACATAAGTCGAGTAAATAACCCTTAAATGTACAACCAGTCTAGCCTAGTACATTTGTCCCTTGTACTAGCTATTTTTCGGAGCACCCCGACATTTTAGGGCTAATACTTACTAGATTCAACCCCCACATATCTAAAATACGAAGTTCAGAATCTCATTCTTCATTTCAAACCAGTTCATTTGAATTAGTTGCAAATGAATTGTCAATTCGATCGCGAACTGCCAAAATGGCCATTACTCGCGCCACACTTTGACTTCAGCGATTACACGAGCAGGGGCTCTTGCTAATTTCTAGTGGCTTAAGAAACTCTTGATAGAAAATTAGCCTCCCCCACAATTCTGAGGTCAGGATACATTCAGACTAGTTAGTTGCCAACTGTGCACCATAGTTAAACCCTTGACTCATCCAAGAGTTTGCAAATTAACTAACCAAATGATCGATTAATTAACTATCGATGCAAAATATGGTTTCGATTGGACATCAGTACAACACATGTTACACTACCAGTCATAATTACTAAACAATTCATGAAAGCGCACAGTTACTTTGATGGAAAGGAAACTCCATAGCAATCGGCGTATACCTACACTATTAATGAATATGTCCCAAACTTGAGACATTCAAATGGAACAAATCCAAGAGGTTTGAATAAACCAGCCACATGCACTGTCCTACTTGCCATGGGACGTGGTTTCAAATTCCAATTACAATTTGAAACTTAAATTTTTCCCAAATGGAAAACTAGGTGCCAAAATGCACTTCCAACTCTCATTTTACATACGTTGTATACGGAAACTTTTCTTTGTATACCACTAATGGTGCATAGTATTTATCTCATTAACTTTCCAGTTCCAATGACAACAAAGGGCCAGCAGAAAAACCAAAAACCAAAGCAACGGGTTTAGCCCCATGAGACATAACTGTAGTGTCTGCCATCCCAACTAAATTGGAACCACAACCGCCAGAAATGCAAGGATAGAAAAACATACTCCTTGCTCTTTAGTTACTAACGATCAAAGACGATACGGTGAAAACCAATCACAGGCTGTTACCAGACTTTGATGTTCTTGTTTCACCATCTCAAGGCATCAGATCACTTCCTTTCCTGCCAGCACCAATGATAGGCTGACATCAACAAATACAACTTTGTATTCATATTGAGAAGAGGATATATTTTCTTGTTCGGTAACCCAAGGTACATCCATCCATTAAAATCAAGGAGATTCTAAACATCAATGCCATTCTTTCTCCTTTTCTGATCTATCAGTATTAAATTCACACATTAATACTTCACTTATGGTTATGACCAACCGGCCGGTTAATCCTTGGACATAAGAGTTGCGTCCTGCGTGCACCAAGATCAAAGAGAATGAGAGAGATAAAAGGAAAAAACCGATAACGATATTATCATCCATCATGTGAATTAATGCATAGATTCATTTATGTCTCTACAGAGAGACACCATTTCTAAGCATGGATTTCAAATCGCAACCAATTAGTAACCGAACGAACTCAAGACCTCTCGCACCTGTAGCCAGAATCATACCACTAGCAAATCCCAAGTTATTACCAACAGAACCCATACATTTTTCCCTCACCTTTCATGTGGTTCTCAAATTTCATGAAACAACAAAATTGGGAAAAAAATTTAGAACATACCTGAATGACTCATTTCCAAACCATACCATTAACTGACTCATGAAGAGTATTTTCGGCTCCATCGTCCACACTTTGATCAGAAATGAATATGTTCTTATAGGAACAAATATGCCGCTATCTATCCACCATTCACGAGAATCTCCAACCAAATAAACTTTCGATACGACAGCCGTCAATTCATACAATTCTTAAGATCCATAGTTAAAATTAGATCCTGTTAATAAGCAAGGAACAAAACAGAAACAATGGAGATCGAAAGTTCTGTTGACGAAGGAGATATAGATGAAACCGCTCTGTAGAACGTTTTCCAAGTATGCTGCAGGTTAATGTAACAAAAGCAAAATGTACGAAGTACCCATGCATATGGTCTGACGACTTTCTACATAATTCATATACTAAAGACGAAGACTAAAAAGGTAGAGTAACAAAAATTCAATTTTGAATTCCGTAACCTAATATGATTAGTTTATCAAACCACTGCATAATCAATCCAATAGGAATATAGGATTTTAGTTTGTCCAGTAGTGTAACCTGTAACCTGCACTACAAGCCCAATTTTAAGTGAAATTAAAACACGTTACCGCCAATCTCTAAAAACCAAATAAACAGTGAGACCACAGCCTACTGTACCGAACAAACCATTAAAGATTTTGCCGACCTGTACACATGCTACACAAAATTTCATTAGTATATACGTACAGTCAGGTAGAAGGAAATCAATCAATCTATATTACACTACACACAAGAAACCAAGAAACTATCTGTCTTAAGATTGTTGGCAATCTTGTGTATACACTGTAATAAAACAAACATAGGAGAATATAAAAGAAACCAAGAAACTATTTGTCTTAAAGATTGTTGGCAATCTTGTGTATACACTACAATAAAACAAACATAGGAGAATATAAAAGCAAACCCAATTAGATCAAACCAAAGTCGAGGCAAGGTTTATATCCTCTAGCCTTAAGACAGATTCACCTCGCACTAGTGCTTACGGATTATCGACGTCTGTCTCCCAGGATACATGATTTTTTTCTTGATGTAGTAGCACTCCAAACTTCGAGAAACAACGAACCAAACTTAAAGTGATGAACTCTCTCTTGAACACAAACTAAATTGATGATTTTAGAAAGCAGTAGAATGATAATTAGGTTTCTAATTGATTGATATTTTCTAAGTGTGTGCAGGGTATTTATAGAGATTACTAGTACCTCTTCAATGAAGAATCATGATGCTTCAAATACCTCTTCAATTAAGAGTCATGATGCTAGAAGGATTTTTCAAAGGGTTGCGTCTTTTGAATTCCCTTCACGTTCTCGGTTTTAGGTTTTGTTTAGTTTCAAACGTGAAACTAAACCTGACTTAACTAACAGGCTAAATTAAGGTTAAACCCAAACCACTATGTACAACCCAAATCCAAACATCTAGGTACTAGACCAAGGATTTTCCATTCATATACATACAAAATTGTACTCAATTTTCCAACAGTTCTTTTCGAGCTGCCTGTTATAAATAATAATCTCAAAACTCACGTGAGGCATACAACAATGAAATCATCCATTTTAGTATTTTTAAGTTTTTTTCATTGATTTGTTTCGTAGTTTGATACGTCTTTGCAATCCGTAGTTTGCATGACCTTTTTCGATGGATTTTTTTGAGTTTAACCCATCCTACTTCCATTTTGTACTCCTTTTTTGTTCGGAACCAAAAAAAATAGGAACTCAATATACGAATGAGGAGATTCTACTAAGGATATTCTCATGGATACGGACAGACTTTTGGACTCAGTTCCTACAAGACAAATCACGGTTAGTGAGATTCTACTAAGGATATTCTCATGGATACGGACAGACTTTTGGACTCAGTTCCTACAAGACAAATCACGGTTAGTTTTCAGTAGAGATTGGATCTGCTGAAAACTAACCATTTGAAGACGTATTACATATCATGGCTAATGGAAATTTCTTTGTTGACCTCTATCAAGAGGATTGGATCTGCTGTTGGCGGTATTACATAAATTGTTGACTAATGTGAATAAAAATAAGATTTAAGCTATATAGATTTAACTTGGCTTTTCCTCACCGAAATCCATAGTATTGCCTTTTCCCCCGAAACGTCCAAGTTTGAATTCAACCTTCAAAGACGGACTGGTGAGTCTGTCCGTTCCAATATGTTAAGTTTTGAATTTTTTTCCCCCAGTTTTACCCCTTAACCCAAGTTAGTTAGGAACCATAGTTAATGTAATATGGGTTTGTGTTGTTTACCCGACCCTTGAAATGGATACCAGTTTATGGGTAGTTATATCCCATCCAAGTTTCCGCGTCTGTGTGATTTTCTTGTACGCCTCTGTGTAAAGCTTCCGGCTCCCAGTTCCCCTTCCATCTTCTTCCTGTCATGTAAATTTGCAGTGATTCGGGAGACGGAAGGATATGAGTTCATCAAATCAACAGTCTATAGGTATTTATTTCTAATTAATTTTCATTTATATCAGATCGTAGATTGACTGTAATTGGAAATTTCCTGTGGTTGAATCCCTAACCCTCTTTTAACTGTTTAAAACTCAAATTCCCGTGCTTCTCTTTTAGATTTCGTTGGGTTATACATCATATCCTCATAATAGCTGAAGTTTAGGGAATTGAATGGAATCCGATTTTTTTTTTAATTAGTTTGTTATGTTATTCGGGTTGAAATTGAATGGAATGTATTGGTTTTTATGAACTGAGTCTTGAATTTTAAACCACACTGTACCACCCATCTGAGGTGGAGAAATTATTCATAGTTTCAGGACTACCCAGTTGATTCACTGCATGTTGAACTTCGATTTTCTTATGTTCCATGATATTGATTTGAATATTTTTTGTAATGTTTGCAATGTCAATCGAAGCGATAATGAAAGCCCTCCTTCCCTGTTTTGCTCCAGGTCTTTGTAGTTAGGTTGTAAGAAACGGTTGAGCATTTTTTGTATAGGCTTAATCACATCTCCCGTGACAATTGCTTGTTTATTATGCATATTAGCATAAATCTTCCAAATTTTGTTCTAGGAATGGTTCTAAATTCTCTTGGATCCAAAATGCCGCTTTTCTTTTGTCTTATCTTTAAGTTTTATGCATTCACATCTGTGATATAGTTTTGATATTCAACGAAATTATGGTTTTCGTTTCTTGTAGGAACAAGGTCGGCTTGCATAAATGCGGCACCTTGCACCCGTAGATGTTAAGATTCCGATGCGTGATCTCGCCACTTCTTTCCGTGCTAGATATCTTAACATCAATCTTTTACTTGGTATGTCATTTTTCTATTCTCTTAGGACTTTTAACATATAAACGTTTTAAAACTGCGGCTAATCAACCTTGAATTAGAATATGTCATATTTGAACTACGTTGAAGATAGTGCGAGAAGCCCCGACGTTATTGTTGGAATTATATCCAAGATGGATAAAGGGACCCTACTTGGTGCAATTTCACGGTTATTTTAAAGTGTTATAAAATCGAAACAATCGTTTTTATGGGTTGACCCTGTTTTAAGAAATTTCCTATTTTAATTGCGGATGGATGCAGAACAACCTTTGTAGACCTCTCGAAATGGTAATGCAACTCATGGGTAGATGGGTGCAAGAGATCATCGAAACCCTATACAAAACTCAGATAGATTCTTTGGGAAATGGTAAATGAGAAAAGCTTGAGACATGAATAAGGTGTCCGATTGTAAGAGAAGTGTTGATCTCATGCGATGACAAGAGGATAATAATATGAAAAGCAGGATACCCGTTATTACGCCATTTTGATCTATCTTTGGATGTTGTAAGTTTGGTTGATACCTCGATGTGAAAGACAAGGAGAATGAATAAGGTTTGCGGTTTCATTGTGTACAACGAAAGCCACCAAACTACCTTCACATTAAGTACCACATATCTTATATTTCAAATCATTTGCTAATTTTTACATATTTAAAAGAAATCTCTTGCAATTGTATTTTTGTTTGTGATGTAAGTTAAAAATAGATTAAGCAAATGCAGAGCAACTTTGCATTGGATTGTGCTCAAGTAAGAATTATGAATCAAAAACCGAGCCTTGTATAGAAAACCTAACGGACACATACACAATCATGGTTGTGTTCCGCCTCAAGTTTAGACGCTCAATTGATTCCTGTCTATATTATGTTTATTATTGTCTTTGTGTTTTGTATAGATGAGTGACAAAGAGCATAATGATCCAATTAGTATTATGTTTATTAAATGCCGAATCTGATTGTCTTTGAATAATCGGGTTGACAATGGTAGGATCTCTCGAAGCTGTTGATGGTACTTATATAAAGTAGTATTTGTGAATGCTTGGTTTGAAAGGGAACTTATATAACAAAGGGACAAGTGTTAATATAGAATAGTCCCACATCATCATAATAAACGTGTCACCGCCCGATCCATCGATCCGAGTCGTCCCCGGTCATATTTGTCGTCAACTTTGCTATGAAAATTGCGACCTCTTCTCGATTTGTTTGCTGCCGTGTCCATAAAAAAGAGTTGTCAATTTATATTTATATTCGCTTACCCATTTAATTTTATACGACGACAAGAATTAATCTTATAAGGAGAATGTGGTTGTTTAAAATTTAAACAATTGTAACCCCGAACATGGGGATTCTGGTGTGCAGTCAATGAAACACATGAGATTATAACATCCGCAATTACCTATTCTCGGTTTTCCTGTGAACATTATCAGTATTGTACTAACGCATATGGTAACTCTTAATTTAAAAATACCCCATATTCCGGTATTTTTTTATAACAAAGAGTTCTATGTTTATTTTCAGGTTGCGCAATCCATCCCTAGCGGGAACTTTCCAGGTTGTGTAATCCTTGCGTATCGGAAACTTCTGATGCTCCAGAAATGTTTTGTGAATTCCCCTCAAAGAAGGAAATGGTTGACTCAAGCATGATAACCGAGAACCGAGGGACACCATGGTGGCATTCGAAGCCGTTGTTTGCATTAAATAAACCAAACATACAAACAAACTTAGGTCCATAACAACTCTTGTAAGTGAAATGACAAGCGTGCATCGAGGATGTTACTTCGAGAGGATGGTCTAGGATTACTTCCACACTGGTAACCAATACTTCCTTATTATTTGGGTGAATTTTATTCATTCCCACTTGGGTGGATATTATTCACTGCCTAAAATTGTAAACAATACTTGATCATCAGCCTTATGTGGAACTACCTGGTAGCATAGTCAGGGAGTATGACCTTCCAATTATAATAGATATTCTGCCATGTACCAAACCGGAGAGATATACCTGTGTTGTGCAAATTATTTCTCAGTTTCAACAGAAGCTGTTTGGCTAATCGTTTTTGCCATTTGGAAGGGATATGATTTATGAAAACAATTAGATTTGTACCTTAATCCATGGTTGTGTAAAGAATTTACTATTAACATTCAACATAGCCTGAGGATCCCCAACATTAGATATGAGAAAACAACCTTTAAATCAAGAATTAAATCCATAGAGCCTGAAAATGGGTTTGCAAAGCATTCAACTTACATACCGCTGCAATCGGTTATCGACTTATAGGTAAAACTGGGAACACCGGTCTGCTGTCATACCAACCAACAAACTAAGAACTAAGGCCATCGTTACCGTAAACAAAGCTATTGGCTATAAGTTAATTTCTGTCGTGATATTCAGTTCAATTAGTAAACCAGTGCCTATCGTCTTTCTTGCGGTCTTATAAATTTAATTTGTTAGGTCCATATGACGGTAGTTTATATTTCAAAACAATGTTCCATCATTTATGGTGGGTAATTCTCTCTAAAGGTAGTAAAATAAATTTTAGACAAGGTTAGGTCACAGATGTGTAGCATTAAAAAAATTGGGTAAAATGTTTGAAGTTCCAGTCTAAAAGGTTTTTGGTTCCTAGTATATATGTAGCCCAACTTGATAGATAGATTCGAGTTGGTGAAACCTTGTATGCGATATGGTTGACCCGATCAATAGTTGGTATGCGCGTAAGGGTCTTTATTTCGGTTTGGTTCAATGAAAAAATTATCAAAAGTAAAAGATGTTTGGATGATTACATCTCGTTCGCACTACTTCTTTGATTCTTATCCCCGATTCTTCGTTGACAAATAAAATGTCCGTAGTTCTTCACAATATCCGAAAAGAGGTCTATTTAAAAAACACATGAAATAATGTTAGTAAACCGTAATTCGGATTAGCGGAACAACATTGTCTTTTTTATTGTGATATTCATACTGCGTAACTGGATCTTCCAAAATTTAAAATGAAGAGCTTAAACGAACCCCAGTATTCCCCAATTTTACAGCCACATACTCATTACAAAAATGAAATGTGTACTTATTCCCCAGACCGAGAGGAAAAATCATTGTTACAAGAATGGTCCTAGTTACAAAAAGAAGGCAAGGCATTTTCCTAAATACGTCTCTCCAAGTAAGTTGTAACATTTTTACGAAACATACCGTGCACTTGTTAAGTCAGGTTACATCACATATCTCCCGTAAGTTAAAGCATTTCTGTGCATACCTAGTAAAGCTATACCACACACCAGTAATCCTAGATCCCCTTAGTGTGTTTCCACCACATACAATGTCGGTTTAATGCCGCGGAATCTAAGACGGTAATGACCCTTGATACATCTGTGCCATCAGTATGTATCTGAGATATGCAGTACCATTGGATAATGGCCATATAACTAATCGGATTAGGAATTCATATAGCCATTCCAAGGTCTTTTAGGATTTCATATAGCCATTCAAAGGACTTGTATTTCTGAAAAATAAACTCTGTTGTTAGAGGAGTATAATTTTATTACTCTAAAGTAGTTCGATTAATGAAAAAAAAACGTTGAGTACCTTCATGGATATTTCAGAAAGATACCTAATACCATTCAAAACGGATTGAGGACCTACAACAATACGAATCAAAAATCAATATTCATATTCATAAATGACATCCAAAGAACATGAAGCACTGGTAGCCATATCCTTAAACTTACATACCTCGATAAAAAAAACTGATAATATCTCGTCAATTACGTTCCGCCGTCCGTGAATTGTCATCTTACTTTTTGTTCTGTGATGAGAAGATTGTGCTTTGGATACTCACTTTAGAATGCCATATTTAGTTGTCTTGTAATTGGTCGAACACCTAGTAAGATTGAAAACAAAAAGTGATGTACATCAAAGCGGTGGGTATGGTGTCTCCTATATATGGCCTTCACTCGAGTTGAGTGAGATGGTAAGTCTGATGAACTATTGGAGGCATACCAAATGGTTTAGATCATAGTTCTTCTATTTATAGGCCAAAATTTGTGGCATGTACTCTACATCTAGATTAAGTCCGCTGCGTGGTTGACTGTCTCTGTCGCACAGAACCACCATAATACTGTAGTATAATAGATGACTTGTAAAGTGGTTATCTCCATATTCGAGGACTGATATGAGTAACCATGTGCTAAACCATATCCGACACCATTCCACAATGGTCATGTCTCTCGCTTTAATAGATTCTCTAGAGGTAAAACCGAGTTGTTTGTTTTACACAATATTTTATATGTCGATGATGGTCCGACGCATGGGTAGTTGTGACATGTGCATCTTTGTTGAATATAAAGGTAGCTGCGTCGTTTGATTACGACATGACATGCCAAAACTACGGAATTTATATTGAACGGTCAATCCCATATTTTGACAGGAGTACAAACTTGGAGAGAGAGCTGTTTGCCATTACAGAAAGCAGTGGATTTTTGTCAATGTACAGAATGATAAGGCAGTAGGTGTAAAAGAATAGTTATCTTAGGTTCCGATTATAGGTTGCTATCCAACCTATAACTTCTCTAAGAGCCAACCTTTAACTTCTCTAAGAGACAATCACTGCTCCCAGCGAACCATAACTTCTGTGAAAGGTCCTTTACTATTAACGATTACTATTCCCAGCAAACAACCCAAAACGAAGATAAAATATGTCAGTGATTTTTCACCCGCACTGCTATACTGAGCAGGCCCTTTACGATGAGTACAATCACATAATTGGGGTGAAACGGTTTTTAAAACGTTACCTTACTGTTCACAAACACCCTTTACAGTTTCGCTCACCCCTTGGATGATGGGGAAAGACCTATCATCCACACCCCTACCATGTTGCATTACTGACATCCGGTCATAAATTTTGCTTTTATTTTATCCTTATTTTTGTACTCCTACTTGCTTAATCATGGATGCTAATCCATGTCGGCAAGAGGATTGTGCGAAAATGCTTCCCATCTACCGGATTTATACCCCAAAAACATACCCCGCCTATGTGCCCACCCCCTATTGGTCCCCCGAAAGCTTTCCCAGACCCACCATTTCCCATCTACGGCTGTGATCCATGACACATAAGGGTGTATTAATATGGTGTATGGAACCGGTAGATGGGAAGCAACTTCGAGGATTGTGGTAGGCTAATGAAAGTAACAAGTAGAAAGTTACTTAAAAGGTATGGTTGCTCAAACAAAAAATGTGTTCTCGAATGGGACTGTTTTGTTGCTCAAACACAGTATGGTTGGGTCATATTATGGTATTATCATAGCCTATAATTTGAAAGCATGTTCCTATAATTTTAATTAGTCGTGCAATTCTTATATAATTAGCAAATGCGTTTATATGATTAGAAATTTAATAGTGCACTACATATGTTATGCTTACATCATCAAAGCATGTTCCTTTCAAATTGTTCACATAGTGCATTCTCCTGAGACTGCAATTGCTTATGTTCTGCAACAAAGCGTGCATCTGAAACCCACTGGAATGCATTGCATTCTTTACATTTTAGATAACTAATACCATAATTCCAAAGTGTTTCAGCTGTCTTCATCTTCATTTTCTGGAGTTACATTTCTTGTTTTGGCAAAAACATCTATGCATCGGACATGTCGCGAATTGATGCAAACCATCACCACAACCGTAACAGCTCCCTTTCAACTTCACTCCCATTGATTTAACCGGGTCAGTTGCATCATTGAACTACTCAAAGTAATCACAAATGGGGCTAGAACATGTTAGGAATCTTTTCCAAGCATTATCACCTTCTTTTGCACGAAGAAGTTTTCTGATTCCATTACAAGTTGAGTTTTTGCATCTTGAGTATAGCCAAGGACAATCAATGGCTTCATGATCATCACATTTGTTACACATGGAACATTCCTGACAAATGAATCAAATTCATGATTATCTTGTGTATATGTTCAAATTGGATGTTAAGAAACCGAATAATCATAAGTGTTTTCATAATTGAGCTTCATAATATTACAGGAAATTAAATTAAACAATGGGAAAAAACTCACAATTAAAGTGCTTGAAGTAGCATCCATTTTCGAAGTTGTCCAAGTTTTGCATCCAAATTCACCTAAAAGATTGATCGAACTTGTCCTAATTAAACTCACCTCACTTTGCACACATCCTTTAAAGAGAGAGACACACTACACCGTTTAAAGAGAGAGACACACTACACCGTAATTTATAGAAATATGGGTGAAAAAACAAGAAGATGACCGTTTGAAAAGTCCCAAAATAAACAAGAATTGATCCGTGGTCTTTCCTTAATACTCGCCATAATATAGTTTGGATTTTTTAAAGGTTAGGTTTTTTAATTTATGTTGGGTACAATGCAACATCGACCAGTTAAATTTATTGGGTGTTGTTTGAATAAGGTCGAATGAATTACATTGGCCAACTATGATTTCAGTTAAATCAACAAGTAACTCGGGGCCGGAGCGTTGAATAGTTATTATCGACATATAACGTTTGAAAGTTATAGATCATTTTTCAGAATAAGGAGTTCATACCCGTGGAAACGATACCGAAGGCTCAAAACCATTAAAGGTTACACTACAAGAAAGCTAGTGTATTGCAACATATCCATCGTATGGCAAGAACCCCTGTTTCATGTGGCAAAAGCCTTTTGCCACATCAAAATATTTTGCCACACCCTGTGGCAACAACCTGTGTGACAAAAAGTTATTGCCACACCTTATGTATAATGTAGCAATAGACGGGTGTTTAGCCACATCAACTGGTGAGGCAATAATGTGCAGCAAAAGAGTATTTTATATATATATATATATTTATATATTTTTTTTAATTTTATAAAAAGTCTTTTGCCACACCCCTTGGCTGCTGCAGTAGTCTTCTTTTGCAACCTCATGTGTGGCAAGAGGATCTGTATTGCGGCAACATTTCTGCGGCAAGAGCCTATCAACATAATTGTTTCTGCCATAGTTTTCAGATTATTGTTGTGGTATATGATTCATAGACAGTAATGTAAAAGCTAAATCAAGCATTTCATAGACAAAAATTGATTCAGAACAAGGAATTCAAATTTCATAATTATAAGTTTGTTACAAAGTGCAGTGATCCCAACTTTTATGTAAGAAATAAGACGAGATAAACTAAATTTACACAATCTCAGACTAATATCACGCCAGAATCGATCCACTTGATGCTTCAAATTAAACCTACTCTGCATTACATCCATACCATCAATCCATTCCCAGGCCACAAAACCCTGCTAAACGGATCAAAAAAAAAGAACACCACCAAGCAAATAGATCAATAAATGGTAGAAAATCGTCAAATTATTGATAGCTTGAACGGTATTAAGAGAATATCATATTAACAGGCAGACTCAATTAACAAATTACACAATAGGGAAAATCAGAGTTCAAGTTCAAACATTTGAATACCCAAATCATACTTGCATTCATGAAAAATTATTCACATTAGCTAAAATGTATGGAGATTACACAGGAAACGACAATTAGGACCAAGTACTTACAGATACCTCACATTTTTGTTTAATCCAAACTTATGAACGAAAATCACAGAAGAACAAGTACTCTAAATTAGTTTAACTTGTGTAATCTGCTTCCTGGATTTATAAAGGTGACCTAATTTATCTACTGTCATTAGATTTTAAGAGACATATCAACATACAAAGACCAAAAGAAAAGCTTCAGGACCATGCTATTAATAGAAAATGGTATATGCCCATAATATGAAATCGGAATTACCGGCTGCAAAAAGAAACACTACAAGCAAAAGCAAAGTGTCGATCCCCTTTATAATTTCCTTGACCTGCAATTTCGGATATGACAAGGTACCCAGCAATCCAAGTCCTACTAGAAATCAAAGAATTCAAGAATGTTACCCATTCATCACATCAAAATCAACGGAAACATCACATATCCAACCTACCCTTCTTGCTGATTTCTCTCCATTCAAAGGGAACCCAAACAGCATCAAATTTATAACATCCAAGACTAATTTCACGAACAAATGCATACATAACACCATGAAAAATCCATCCATATTTAGGCCTAAAATCGTTGAGAGATTGAACAAAAATAAGAAATACCTCAAAAATAACAAATAAAACGATCAATTTGAAGAAGCACCAAAATTGACCTTCTTCTACAATCTTCACTGGTATATTGGGTATAGTTCACCAGATCTCTGAAAACTATAAAAAATATGAGAAAGTAAACTTAGAATTAAATTTTGTAAGAATGCACAACCCAAATCTTGTCTTCTCTAGCTCTTATTTTCTTCTCCCTCTAAAATCTAGTACAGAACACATCAATTAACAAATTAATAAAACCCATAAAAGACTAAACTAACACAAAATCACTAAAACAAAAGACTATTTATAAAACCCTTAACCAAAATCCCCAAACTGTGCTCTAAACCTTAATTCCAACACCCCCAAATTCAGAAATTGAAATCTTAACAAAAAAAAAAAAAAGCTTCAATACAATATACCTGCTGAAGTTGGTACTCGAGATTGTAACGAGAATGATGAAGAGGAGAAGAAAAGTGCTGAAATCGGTAGAAGAAAAGAGTTATCTGTTGTTCTTGGGACTTTGAAATCGGTAAAAGAAGCAAGTTGGTTTGATCACTAGCCAGTTCGATAAGAATGATGAAAACCAGAGATCTGATGTTGAGAGAAAAAGATAAATAATTAAACCCTAGGATTCGATAATCACGAGACGAGAGAACAACACTCGTTTTGGCTATTATTCTCTGAGATACGCATGTCAGTTTTACTGGGAATAGGAATCCCAGTAGTTATTTTAGGTGCACGATTTTTTTTTTTTTTTGTGGAAAAATTAGCGGTGACAGCTATTTTTATTTATTTCTTAATTAAATTTATAGGGATTTTTTTTTATAAAAATAAATATTTAATAGCTAATATTCCATTTTTTTACCTGTTGCCACAGTGATGTGGAAGCAAATAATATATTGCTGCACCATGAAAGTACATGCGGCAAAAAAAAATGACCTTTTGCCTCACCAATCCTTACCCGTGGCAAGATTTCACCCTTTATGCCTCACTTATTATCTGGTGAGGCTAAAACCTACCTATTTCCGCAACGTTGATGGATATGTGGCAAAGTGGTGCGGCAAAAGACTCATTTTCTTGTAGTGTTAGGTTTTTAATTTATGTTGGGTACAATGCAACATCGACCCAATTAAATTTATTGGGTGTTGTTTGAATAAGGTCGAATGAATTACATTGGCCAACTATGATTTCAGTTAAATCAACAAGTAACTCGGGGCCGGAGCGTTGAATAGTTATTATCGACATATAACGTTTGAAAGTTATAGATCATTTTTCAGAATAAGGAATTCATACCCGTGGAAACGATACCGAAGGCTCAAAACCGTTAAAGGTTAGGTTTTTAATTTATGTTGGGTACAATGCAACATCGACCCAATTAAGTTTATTGGGTGTTGTTTGAATAAGGTCGAATGAATTACATTGGCCAACAATGATCTCAAAACCGGGTCGTTATAATGACATGATACAAACTCTATACTTTTATAATTAGCCCGACTCAGGGCAAATTACAACAGTATAGAGGTTTCTATAAATTTGAAATTTTATAGAAACCTCATAAGTGGTGCTTACAAATCATGTTCCTTGGGAATTTTGCACGTACTGCATATGCCCGAATACGATGTGTTGTGCAATAAAGCGTGCATCGAAACCCACCGAATGCATTCCATGGTTTAGAGCAACTGCAGTGTTGCGATCAAAACCAAAGACTAAAGAGCAAAAAAAATACTAAATTTTGGGTTTAGTCGGTGTTCAAACACTACGGGGGAAAGAGTAAAATTGGTGGGGCTCAACTTAAAGTTGCGCCTGATTGAGGCGTAATATTAACTTGCGCCCCATCCTTTTGTTTTATTTTTTTCATTGAGGCGTAACTCTTAGTTGCGCCCCAAATATATTTCTTTTTTGTCTTCTATCGACGGAAGTAGTTATAAATTACGCATGTTCGGGCTTAACTTTAAGTTACGCCCGACTAAAACCAAACTAAACACTATATTTGTTATGGTTTTTAGTTTTTGTCCGGTCTTTGATCTTTACTCCTTCTCCACTGCGTCTGTTTTTTGGACCAAAATTTTAGGTTTTGGTCTCCCACCGTGGATGCTCTTACATATTAGATAACTATTTAGTGCCGACACTAGCTAAAAGATGCCCTTTTTGAATTACTCGTCCTGATTGACAAAGCCCCCTGAGGAGGTACCTTTGGCGCATTTAATTGGAAGATGTGTACATAGCGTTTCAGCCGACCTATAAAATTTATTGGGAATCTAATTCAAGAAGTTTTTTTACACGCTACATACCCCAATACTACGAAAATGGAATATCATAATTGTGTAAGCCTGTTTTCCAGTGGTCTCGTTCAATCACACTGAACGTGGGCCATCTTTCCTTTAAGGCCGTCTGGTTAATGGGTGTTGTGACGGTGTCTCCCATCTAGTATAAAGGTGTGTCCAAGAGGTTTTTGCATAGACTCCCTCTTTGGATCGATGCGAATTGTACCACCCAAAGTGACCGATCCCATTGCGAGTTCATGCGGACAATGTTAAAACTCATAACTCATTTCCATAGTGGTGATTCACTCATATTGAATGACACCTTGTCGGGTTGACCGATGTGCGCCGACTAGACGTATCACGGCTATTCATCAATCGATCTGCCATGCTTCCAAAAAACAAAAATCAATGTGACTGCCATTCATATTTTTGGGGTTACAACCCAAAGACAAGAAGACCTATTTGTGGTGGTGCTAATCTAATGGGTGGGTGGTAAAAGTTAAGAGGCATTTCATGAACACCAAGAACATCTCCGATGCTAGAGGTCAAGGTCATCCTATGTGAATGTCTTATTTATACCTTTTGGTTGTGGGTAAGTTAATACATGACAAAAATAAATAAAGTTAACACTCTCTACCTAAATTGCATCTCCAATGCCAAGGGTCCTATTTAACACTTTTTATTTAAATTTAAAAAAAAAGGTCGTCTGGACTTATGACCTAATGTCAGGCAGAAAGTCTTATTTTGACTTTATCCTTTACCTCAACCTTAGCCATGTCATCTTTTCTATGACCCTCACCTTTGCATTGGAGATAAACTTTGGTGAAAAGGATATTAAATCCTATGTGTCATACTAATTTAAGACCTCTACCCCTTGCATTGGAGATGCTATAATCTATCTTTATGTCTGGATTGTTTACATAGATCAGATCCACGTGTTTTATGTTTGTGGTTTGTTACGACCTTTGCGTGGTTGATGTTTTTATTTAGGTTCATCTATGTCTTCAACTTAATGCACTTTATGGTCGTCTCAAGTCACACCCTTCTCAACATACCATCTCTTTTATACTATAAATAGAAGAGAATAGAAGACCCCTTATATTAACAAGTCTATCAACTTATATCCTCTAAACAAAGGTCTTATATCCTCTAAACAGAAGGTCCCTTCTATCAACAACTCCATCCACATTTCAGTTCCATACATCGATAGCTTCATACCCCTTCGATTAAGTACTCTATCTACTTATATCCTCTTAACATACCAAAAATAATCAACATTTCAGCTGATGGATCCCCGTAACTAGCCGGTTCTGATGTACCAAATAGGCTATAACAGCTACCCCAAAACTCGTACGGGTCTATCAGTCATCGTCACGTACAGAATTGACGAAAACAGTTGCGGTCTCTTACAATTGTCCAATGCATACGGAGTCGAACAAGGTTGGATAATATGCGATGAGTTGGTCGATGCCAAGGAAGAGCATTTGGCGCTTTACCATCGTTGTCGCACTCTGGGCATTGGTTTCCCCCTCCCAATAACAGACTACAACGCAAACTCATACGAAAACCTGCAGTCTTTGATTTTGAGGATTCGATCTCTAAACGAGCGAATTCGTGGCCGTTTGGATGACCGAGTTTTTGAGATGCAAAACCAGGCCACCCGTGTGGAGATACTTGCTAGAGAGTTGGAGGGTCAAGGCAGTTTATGGCATGAGAGAGCAGCAGAGGTGGTTAGACGTAGGGTGTACCCATCTAGGACTGCACGAACACCGGAAAGGGTTGCGTAGTCGCATAAAAACCTTGATATTGTTTTAGTCACACATCTCGTGACAGTCGATCGATCTGGTGGTTGGTGTGTTAGTTCCGGTTAAAATTTTTCTGTTTGTTGTCCAATTATCTTATTTTCACACATCTGTGTGACAGGTCGTTCGATCTGGTGGTTGGTGTGTTAGTTCCAGTTAAAATTTTCTGTTTGTTGTCCAATTATCTTATTTTCACACATCTGTGTGACAGGTCGTTCGATCTGGTGGTTGGTGTGTTAGTTCCGAGTTAAAATTTTCTTTTGTTGTCCAATTATCTTATTTTCCAAGTAATGAAATGCGTGCATGTAGTTGTAGAAATCAAGTTTAATTTCCAAACATAATCGGTAATATAACAAACGGTATTTGGTTGAGTGAATAGGTAAATTTTAGCCCAAATAGTTGACGGCCCTCCAGACTCTCCAGTGTTCCTCTTCCATGTTCATCTTTTCTCGTCACGTCATACATGTACGAGATAAAAAAAAAAATCAAAACTGCCGTCTTCGGTGTTTCCGACCATTGATTAACAATATAAAATATATAGTAGGCTTGGGTTGGTTGAGGGATTGGTATGTTCAAGTTAATATAAAATTACTGGTAGGTTGAGGGATTGGTTCACATAACTTTATTAGCCCAAAAAGATCCCACCCTAAATATTGTAGTGGGTTTTTTAAGCATGGCCATTACGTGGCCATATATGTGACACTTGTGCGATTTGAAGCCTACACCAAAACTACAAACTGAAACATCACTCTCTGTCGTCTTCTTTAGCCGATCTCCTTCTTTCGTGCCTTCCTTCTACATCCGTGACTCCATCTTTGTTCAATCTGCCAAACACAGACCTTACTTCGCTTTACTCCAGAGAAAGGTGAGTACCTTGAAACGCAAAGTTCGCTATACATTATTAGTTTCTTTTTATACCGATACCTTCTAATTAGGGTTCATCCCTCGATTCCGTTTCCTTCCCAGAAATGCAAATTTCTGTTTCTTTCATGAACAATAGGGTTTAATTTCATTAGCCTTTCTAGTTAAATCGTCCGCAAATGAGTATAATTTGGTTTCCATTTTTCTAGGGTTTCTTATGTTCCTCTTCGATTTACTGTTGTACGGTATATTTTCTGACGGTTCCATCCTATTCTGTATTTATGTTATTTATTTCCCTCCTCGATCTGTTAAGTAGATAAATTCTAGGGTTTTTGTAACTTTCAGGGAATTCAAATTTTGGGTATGCTTATCCGTTAGGGTGTATTGAGTAATTCTTGGGTATTTTGGTTGTTGGTGGGATACAAAATGTTGAGATTCCATTTGGTTATCCATTCTTCTGGTTTTACATCTAAGTTCCCTTGATTAATTGATGTGGCGGAATGAAAGGGTATTTTGGTTCTCGTATTGTGTTTGCCTAAATTTAATGTCACCCAGGGGTTTATGAAATTATTCTACATTGATCCAATTAGGTACCGTAAATTTTAAAAATAAGGTTTTATTTGATCTGCGAGAATTTATATGCGATTGGCTCTGGTAAGTATAATCCTTGAACAACATTTTTGAAACGAGAAATAAATGTGACTGGTGGGTAAGGCTAGCATAATCCTCCAACCGCATTTTGAAAATGAAATACATGCAAGTGAGGGGTAATTTCTTAGTTGACAATGTGTATCGGGATAGTTGAATATATCAACTAATAATTGAATACTTATAAATAAATTACATTTTTTCTAATTAGGTCCCAACCCGAATGATCGGTTTGGAAGGCGTAAAATTTGGATGTATTACATTATCAATTTTTGGTTTATATATACTATTTGTATTATTTCTATTCATTACACATAAGTAGTAATGGTCTGTCAAAAGACTATGTGACTGGAAGTTAGGAATTGACCATGTTTTCCTTATGTAATCATGGTCACTTAGGCGGAGATGTCGTTGTCCTTTGACGGTCGGGGAGGCTGCTTCGGTTTGACTGCTTGGCCTAAAGACAGGAGCCATCTGCATGATCAAAAATCACATATTACGGCTAAAATTCGACAGGGACAGGTGGAAGAGGAACTACATTTTTTTGTAATTCGTAGACACATTGTTATTGTAGACTAACATCGCGTTACTATCAATTGTGTGCGAGAAAAGGAACTGGTCAAGAGCTATGACCACACACAAAATCTTAAAAAATGGAGGGACAAGTTGTCGGCAAGAAGCGATTCAAATGGTCGAGCGGGGTTTGGTGAATTATCAAAGATGTGTGTGTTCCAAGTGATAGGAGTTTGATTTCGGCATTTCTTGACGAGATGGCGCCATGAAACCAACACTTTCCATTTACCAACATTCGAGGCGACAATAACCCTAGAGGACGTTGTGTATATTCTCGGGACTAAATGTGATCGGTCTTCCGGTTTTTGGTACCTTCAAATGTTCGATCGTAAATGCGGTCGTCAAGTTTCCGGGAAAACAAATTGACCTTAAATATGTAAAGGGACGGGCGTTAAACTTAACTGGATGTACAAAAATTTCTCGCTTTGTTTTGCCCGAAGATGCATCGGACAAAATGGTGGACCAAGATACCACAACTTACATTTGGTGGCTCATAGGTTGTACTATTTTTACTGAGAGGCCGGTTCATCCACAGTTAGTGTGCGATATTTAGGTTTGATTGCCACTCCATCTATATCCAACCGGTTTGCTTGGGGGAATCTTTGCATTGGCCCACTTGTACCGAGGCATGACTAATAATGTTACCTCAAATGGGAACCACCTGCTTCGGCTCTGCAACACTACTCATGGTAAAGCAATTTCGGTTTCACCCCATACTATTTCTAAATAATTTGTTTTCGATGGTGGATAAAAGCTAACACTTTAGCCATTTCATGTACAGATCTTTGGATATTTGAGAGGTTCCAGCGTTGGACCCGATAAAGACGGGCATTATACATTCCCCGCACTTGTCGATGGTCGCAACGTGGCGGGAGTGACAACTGCACCACAACTATGAGAGGATTAGAGATGCTTTGAATGGTTATGACGGGAAAGATGTAAGTTCTGAGAACCATATTTGAAATTATTGTATACGGCTACCCTTTTTTAAAAAACCAAATATCGTGAAAACTAATAGTTATCCGCTTATAATATTTACCGGATTTATGACTATTTTAGGCAATTAATTTATTCCAGTTGATCTATTTCTGACAACAAAGATGTAACTATATTTGAAAGTAATAGTAACCGGCCTAATAAAAAAATGTCATTATCAGTTTGTTTGGAGGCCGTACGAAGACTGCGAATTTAATGAAATCACACACACATTCGAACTTGTTGCTGAACTTTCTGGAAAGGCAAAGACTTGGCTGATTAATTACAACGAGTGCGAGCTGCAGCGACAGACAGATGCATGCGTCGGTTTGAGGCTGATCTGAGACTAAACTGAAGCGCCTATTGTATATACAAGGCTGGTAGGTGGTCCACCAAACAAAGACTTGACAAATTGCTAGGGGTGTATGTAAAGCATTGGAAACGGTACTGCAAAGATCTAGTCTTCATGATAGAAGGTGAATCAGTGAACCTCAAGAGTGTAAGTGCCGTGTTCCCTGAATACAATGACTGGTATTCTGGTATTACCGTGCCACGTATCGGACACCGCAAATGGTGTACATGAGATACCGCACAACGCCTATGCACACTTGGTGAGTTGATTTGCATACCGTAAAGCCGCCATAAAAATGGGTGAAATTCTATATTCTATACACCTTTTTTTGTAACCACCTAATTAATTGGATTTTACATTCTGCAGATGGGACTAGCAACTTCCCTGGTGGACAAGGTTCGATGTATGGTTAGCCGGGAAGCCAACCCTGATATTGTGGACATTATGGAGGCAATCGTGAAACTGCCCAGTGATTTAAACTCTTACATCAATACAACCAATAAACCAAATGGAAAGTTGGGAAAGAAAGGGAAACTGAAGGGACAACAGGCCGGCATGGGGGAACCATCCCATAGAGAAGATTTGGATCGTGTGGGGGTGCGCACTTCTCCGCGGTTGCATTCGCACAGTACCCGAAGATTAGTTGGGAGAACAGATCCAATAGAGGAACATGGCAGTGGTGATACGAATGTGGTGGTGAATGTAATCAACTCAGACATTGGTATAGTACAACCCTAGAACACGAATAAGTAAAAGTAAATAAATTAGTTGCGACACTAACATAACCATCGTTTAATTTATTGTAGATGTCAATGAACCGGACTCGCCGGGCCCTAATATGGGTCAACCAGAACACACAACGGAGACGGCGGAGGGGGATGTTGTTGCCATAATTGGGCCACAGCCTGTTGGTAAGGGTCGCCACCAACCCATTAAAATTTACAAATTTATCCGAATGAAAATTCATTAATTCACTTTGTACATTCGATCTGCAGTGACAGGAATCTTTAATGATACAAGTAAGGAACTTGAAATATCCCAACACTCACCACGGACAAACGATGAGTCTGGCCTTGGTAGCATGTCCAATACGGCCACAACCAAAGACATATCAAGCATACAAACAGAAGCCCGGGTTGAGGATGGGTTGGGTCTGAGGAAAACACATCCATACCCATTGCCTCTAATCGTGAACAAGGAGATCAACTTCCCGATGATAACAACCTCAAAGATCGGGGTTCTTTGGAAGAAAACATGGAGTCAATTTAAGATTCTAGCGCTTAGGCGCAATTCCAAGGAAAAGAGGTGAAATGTATATAAAAGATCTAATTTTGGGCTGTGTTTACTTTATTGAACCCGATAATTCGTTTTGGGTCTATTTACGATTAAATTCTGTGTGTCATTTCGAGGCGGATCAAGCTAACGTAAGTACCACACCGGAGACTCGCAGGATGTGTAACCCACTGGCCCCGGAAAAACAGGTACAAGTATTGTACGTTTTATATGTTTTACCTTAATGTGAGTCCTGAAAACTAATGGACCTAAGCATATCCCCTCGCCACATACTAGGACTTCATTTGTAATAGTTATTATTAATTTGGACATCATCAATCGTTTAGGGTCAACAGCGCCGAAGAAGGATAATTCAGACCGTCCCACGAGGAAAAAAACTCTAGCGGTGAAGTCGGGACTGGGGACTCGTTTAAACCTCCGTTCGGATACAGCAGCCATTCGTAATCAAAGATCTGGGGAGCTGCAAAGTGTGTACTGAAGTGTGGCCCTTATTTTGTTGGTTAATTGCTCAAACCTGTTTGCTGATAAGGTGAATTGCGCAGGTGTCAATGATAAGACTGTGACCCAAAATTTTAAAGACCAACTCACTAAATTACGGGCCTCGTATGCGACAGAAGAGGAGAAGTTGAAAATGGAAAAAAAAAGAAAGCAAGGAATCAGGGAAGGGGGGAACAACACTTCTACGGGTACGTATTAACCTTAAGTAATTACTATTCAGTCACAAGTGGTTTACATTGCTACCTTACTCGTTGGACCCTATATAATAGGCCTAGATGCGGAACAAGTGGCCGCCTCAGAGGTGGAAGGATTCAGGCCACCAAAAAAAACTTGCACTTGCAAAAGGTAGGCCACCATATCTTGCATTTATAAACTTTATATTTACTCATTGTCTCAAGTTGTACTGGTACTACATTTAGAGGTATAGGGTTCTTGTAAAGTAGGGTACGATTTGTATCATATATTCCCGTATCTACAAACTTAAAATAATTGAGGTACTTTTGATAAGAACAGTACAGTTCTTGTTTTTCCTTGATTGTATTTGATTTGTTTTATTGAAAGGATATTTATTAATCATGCGTTAGGTGGACCTAAAACAGCAAAGAGTAAGGGTGTGGTTGAAAAACCAAGAAAAATAACCTCAACTACGAGAAATCCATCACAAAAGGTTCCGGGATCCTCACCACATTTACCAATCGATACTGAGGGTAAGTTCATTCGATGTATATTTTCGCGTACCCCATTTAAGATTTAGGTTGTTTTGCACACACGATGTTATCTTACACGGGTCATTAACATATGCGGTATATGTAACAACCAATTTGGGACCTAGCGGAGACTTCATTGGGAAAAAACGTCTCGAATATGGGAGACAACATCTTAGACGGCGGAATTACTACTAGCCATATACATTAAATTCACTTTCGTATTTTCTTAACATACGACTTATTGGATGCAGTGTGAAGCCAACTATGCACCGGTTTGTTATGTTGCCAACGGGACGCTTACAGGTGTACATAGATGCGTCAATTTTTTGGAAAGACTGGTTTTTTGGAAATATCGGGCAACTGATTCATGTATTAAGTTAAATTTTTTGGACCTAACTAGATGTCACTAAATTGATGTCGGTGGTATATATACTAACGTCGACGAGATACGGAAATGGGGATTACAAAACTGGTATGGGCCGTTATACGGCGGTAAGAACTACAACATATGTTTTACTTTCGGTATGGAAATATGTAATCGCACTTCATGTAAGCGTAATTCAATACAATGGCATCCTGGTCAGATGAACGTGTAAATACAAAAAATTTGCCGGTACTTAAAAAAGTTTAGTGTTGGGTATTGTCTGTTTCACCGATTTTCTTCTGTATTATCAGCGGATATATTTTAAATATATAAGTGGTGCAAAAGTAGGCGAAAAACAACGGAGATAATAAACTCAGAGATGTGCCTTAAACTTAGACAACTCTGATTGAGCATCTTTTTAAAAGGAAAAGCTGTTTGAAAAATTAATTCAAACAACATTTTGCAAAATAAAAATGGAGATTTCTCTGAATGAACGATTACTTAAACTTTACTTAATTTCTCGTCGTTGTTCGATCGAACACAAGTACCTTATTCTTCGACTACTAAAGTTTTGTTCGTGTAATCTGTGCGGGGGTCAAATAAATTTGAATGGGTAAGCCACCCATTCGCTACTATAAAAATATTGGGGCCTTATTCAAGAAATACCTAAAAAAATTGGATGGGTAACTCGTTGGAGGGTCGTAGAAAATTTACTAGGTAGGCCACCCATTAACAACTATTACAAATATTGGGCCCTTATTCGAAAAATACCTAAAAAATTTGATAGGTAACTCTTTGAATAGTCGTATAATTTTTACCGGGTATGCCACCCGTCTGTACTATAAAAATTATTGGTGCGTTGTTTTAGTTTATAATGGTGTGGTACGGCGTTATGCGGGCCATCCGTGAACTACAACTTCACGATGTATAGCATGACCTAGTCTCGATGATCGTTTAGAGGTTTTTATTATTGCGTTCGACTATGGTAATAGTCGAACGCCTATTAACATAGTAATAGGAAGAAAAAATATTCTATAAAACTCTACAGTTAATGGACACTTGTAACAATCAAATATACCAATCGTCTACTTGAATGGAAATATTACAGGCTTGGTTCAATCATTGTTTCCAACATGTAAGCAACAATCAATTCACGAAGTATCTAAAGTATGAATGGGTTAGCATCAAATGGTAAACCGTTATTAAGATACACTCGAATAAAATGGAAAATTTAAAACTAAAATGAAGACTGGATTTGTCCAGAGATAAATTGCACCAAATATAAAGGGAAAAAATATTCGCTACCAAACCATGGCTCGAAAACTGAGTTCACAAAGCCGGGTTATAAGATCACTGAAAACGTCCCATATTATGACGAAAACACCTGCAGTTTGGTCGACCATCCCACGAATACCATCTCAAGCAGGCGCTTAGAATGACGCAGAGGTGGAGAAGATGCATCACTGAAATACAAAACATTTATTTAGTTATATGCCATGACTGCATTTGGTATTAAGTTTAACTCAGATTTAAACAGGGATGGCTGATGGGCATGTCCCCTGATTCATCCACCAAAAAACAAAGTTACATTCATACAAGAAAGGCCAGTGTTATGTGACTAGGCGCCACAAATTATACAACAAAAAGTTAACTAAACTATATGGGGCTAACTACATGCAACCGCACTTACTAAGTGCGGGTAGGACGAGGGACGGGAGGTGTCTGACATGACCTTTTGTTATGACCGTTCTCGTGACATTGACTGCACCTTACTGTAACTCTCACAACACTTTGAGACTCGATCCGCTTTCTCTTCTTTCTTCGACCACCATTGCGCTTCCAAACAGGTGGAATTATGTATTCAGAAGTTGGATCATAAGGCCATCTGGAGTAACCTTCACATGGGGCAAAAGTAACAGCGTAGGTGCGCCGATAATTGTCCATGGAATACCAGTCATGGCAGTAATCTGCCAGATCCAGACCCATACGCATTATAGACGAGCAGGCATGTATACAGGGAATACCAACAGTTTGGAACTGTAAACAGCTGCAAGTCCTCAATGTAAGATCCACAAGAATACAATTCTCTCGGGTGGTCGACGTAAAATTTATTGTTGCCGAATCGGGTGGGAATGCATTGTTTGGTCTTGTTAACAACCTTCACCAATCTCTTCGATGCATATCGGGTGATAGTCTTGGTACGCGTGAAACTCCTTTCATGACGCTTAGCAAAGTAAACAACTGCCTTGACGCGGTGGCTTTGTACAAGTGCGGCAACGGGATAAGACCTTGCAACACGAAGTTGAGAATTGGTTGACTCGCACATATTTGTTGTGAATATACCCCACCTTTTCGGGGAAACAGAAAGGCTTGTGTCCGAGTGACTTGTCATACTTAAGTAACCAATCTGCACACCTTGGAGAGGCTTTACGGATCTCACCCATATGGTATTCAAAGTTTAGGGAAGAGTCAGTAGTAGCGGCTATCCATATGAATTCACGTACCGTGTCATCGTTGAAAGTCGTGTAGAAGTTCTCCAAGAAATGACGCACACAGTTCACATGCTTAACACTGGGGCATCACGACATCCATGGCTGCAACTAACCCCCCACCCTTTGTCTCGATATAACAACCAATTCATTAATCCTCTCATATCCATCAATTACATGTAACCAAAGTAGATTCAAAAACCAAATACAACAATCTTTTTTCTCGGACTCAACTATGGCATATGCAATTGGAACAACACCATTATCACCATCCTGTGCGCATGCAACCAGTAGGATGCCAGGATAATCACCCCTGAGATGAGTACCATCAACTGCAACAACGGGACGGAGATTTTCCCGGAATGTTTTAATGGCGGGACCAAATGCCCAGAAAAATCCGGCAAACATACCATCCTGTTTACGGGCAAGATTAGTAACTGTTCCATCATTCAATTTTTCAAACTGTTCAACAAGTTTAGGCAGAATGCTAAATGACTCCCGGAATGTTCCGTGGACAATCTCCAATGCATGAATCCTTGCACGTCCGGCTTTCTGGTCAGATATATCAATATGGTGCACTTCTTTCATGAAAGTCTGCACAAACGTTGTGTTTATATCCTTGTTGTCAAGCACAAATGGGCATAATAATGACGCAATCCATTTAGCGAGATGCATGCTTGTGCCGGTTCCACCGTGACGACTATGAACACCACAACTATGCTCATGGACATACCTGAGGATCGGAAAGTCTCAAATTTTCCTACCTTAGTTGCATGAATGTACCGGTTACAACTTTGTACCAGAATGTTTGCACTCTGCGGTGAATCTTTCAGGAGCAGTCTTCAAAGATTTATACTCCCTCAGACCCTTAACGTGAACTCCAGCCAGGGTATCAAACAACTTTTGTCGGTTTGGAAATATCATACCAACATGTAGGTCGGAAAAACTAGATGGAGTAACACCCATACCTGTCCCATAAACCTGGGAAGGATCCAAGCTCACAAGACGGTCATCATCTGGGTCAATTGTGTAATCATCAGCTTCATTACTTTCGGCAACAGGATTCTTTCCGTGGCGTCTAAAAGATTTACTATGCTTGCGCTTAACCGCCGGAATAGAGACACTGGGAATAACAGCTAAGCTGTTACTGCTGTCGTTCTGGGTCGAGGGAGTAAGGTTTTTAGGGGGATTAGAAATACCATGACCAATCAACAACTCACTGGATTCTGTGGTTGGCAACATGTGTCGGTTACTCGTGACTATCGACACCAATCCACTGCAATCGGTGGTGGACAACCCTGGAGAGTTACTTAAAACTCTGGTCACCAATTCACCGGTAGGCACAGTTGGCAACAATGTTGAGTCACTTGACAATGTTGACAACAATGGTGGGTCAGCGGACAATGCCACTGGCAACAAAGACATGTCATCTAAGACAACACTTGTACCACCTGTAGCCATGACCAATCCAGGATCTGTGGGAACAACTGTCGTCCTGTAGTCCAAAACATCGTCGTCACTCTGAATTTCGTTACGATCTATGCAATCTTCCCATTCGGTTGGACTATCACCAAAACAGAAAGGGAAAACTATAATTAGTTGATATAACAACTATGACCACACAGCCTTTGAGTTAAAAGGTCGAGCAGGTCACCTAATATATCCATCTGCATCTCCATTCAGAACGCGGATCACAGGCATTTCATCCATGGGAAACTCATAACCAAATGCCGAAAAGGACCAATCAGTTCCATTGCGTATATCTCGTTTAATGACACACTGACAAGAATCGTGATTTGTCAATTTCACGGTAGCACCACAAATATACTACAAGTTTTATATGATAGCCCTTGCGGTCTATTTACCTAGAGGTACCACCCGTTTTTGACCCTATAAACGCCACGGAAGGACCCGGGAACAGGGAGACGGTCTTCTACACATGAGCTAGCCCCCATGATTTCGGACCCGCAACCCCGATGACCTAAGAACAACGCATAAGGTGACCACAGTATCGGGCCAACTTTTGTTACACAAATTCATTTGAAATATCAAAGGTCAGTGCACAATACACCCTGTTAGTCGGGTCCGGATTTTGCAAGACCACAGGTGACGGAGGTTGAGGGCGGTAAACATCATTTGTACGGAGTAATCGCACAATTGGATCCAAATCGCAAAGATCATCTAGGGACATTAACTCTTGGACTCCCGAAAATTTTCGGATGATAAGGTAACCAAAAAAATATATAACATGGATAACAACTACAATAAGGGGATTTCTCCTTACTGAAATTGTCCCTACATGGATGACCACTGGGTTTTGGGAATTCGGGTTGTGAGTTACAGTCCATTTGAATCTCTAATGAGCATCGGCTCTCATTTGTCGTTACGTTACCATCAGAAGTAGGTGGACCTTCATCTCCAACAATCTCTTCAGTGCAGAACCGAAGCACACTGTTTAATCCATTGGGATCATTCACCACAAGGTCAGCAAGGGTCGAAGAATAGGATATATCAACAAAAACAGACACCCCAGGGGTGACGTAAACCCTCGAGTACACTTTGTAACGCTTCCGAGGGTCGAGGTTGAAAGAAACGTGCACAGCTTTGATAAACTCGGACACAGCCATACTGGTGGAAACCGTCTGCATCTTGTTAACAATTGGGCCTGTATATTGAGGATCATTGCTTGAGGGATCTTTTATCGTCCCACCAGACGACAATATCACATTAATTACTTTACCTCCGCAGGAAACAACACCTAATTAACGTTAACAAGACCATCAGATAAACACTCAACAAACAATTTGATCTAAAAACAACACAGCAATTTGAAAATATGTTATATACAAAACAGAAAGTCCAAATTACTTAGAAGTTAAATTTCATGGAAACCACATGCCCTAAAAGTTAACAATCTCTTGCAATACCATTCATTTCACCTTATCAGACCATACGATAGTTTAAGTTATCAATATGAAACACAAATATTACATTTCACCTAATGATACATATTAGCAGACCATCATCAAAAAAATATAATAGTTGCATGATTTGCATCAATAAACTCTTACACAGATCACCTCAGTTGTCTAAACCTTGCGGCATTTGGATACCAAAGGCCTCCTACACTTACAAGTTACAACGGCATGAAATCAAGAACCAAAACGCGCTTCTAAAATCACTTACATATTCCCAAAACTAATCCAATGGAAAGAAATTGAGCAAACAAACCAGCAAACAAATGCTTCTTCTCTATTAATTATCAGTAAATTGTAAGTTTAATCAATTTTCAATTTTTTTAGCCGCACATCGAAAAAAACAGGCTACAAAACTATAATTAAACCTTCACCCCTTAGCTCAAAACCATTTAATAGCACAATCTTCTATCTAATTCACCCAAACGTTTGTTTTCAACTTATCCAAATTCAAACACCATATACTCTACATTCTTTAACTTCATAATCTATTCAGAAGAAGCATAAAAATTAAAAATATAAACTATCTTCTGCACAATATCAAACTCACCCTAATTGATTTCTACAATCAAACACTAACGATTAAAGTACGGCCTACAATCAAACCCTAATTGATTTCTACAATCAAACCCTAGGGTTCGATTCAAAAATAAAAAACTGCATCGACACGAAACTAAACACGAAACTCAACATAATCACGAGTGATTATGTATAACGAAGTTTGGCTCACCTGGAGGATTACCATCCATCTCTGCTGCGATTATCCTCCAAAAAGGAAAGGGGGAAGTGAATGAGAGGGAGAGGGAGAATAACACAGCTGAGTGCGAGATATAAAAAGAAAAGGAAGAGTTTCATTCGGATTAGGATAAACGGGTAAACGGGTGTGATTTTTAACTCTACCCATTTTCAGGTGTGGTTGGGTTAAAAAAGGAGGGCTAAAGCATAATTTCAGTATCAACTAGGTTGACCGATCCAACCCAGTCCGTCAATATTTCAAGACCGAAACCATGTCCGTCCTTAAAGGTTGACCGAAAACCTAGGATTTATGTGAGGAAAAGCCATTTAACTTTGATAATATTTTATGAAATCGTTGTTCTTCATGAATTGTTAACTAATGTCAATAACCTGATATTGCAAATAATTGTTCTTTTTTAGTTTTTGTGCATAAAAATATATAGCATCGTCCTGTCATTTCTCCGACCTTCAATTTTCCTCATGACTTTGTTTGCTTGCGTGTTATAAAGTTCTAAACCAATAATATTGAAGTAAGAACTGATCAAACAAAAAACAGAACATGATTTTATGAATTTTGCGATCTCTTGGTTATAGTAGATCTTCTATCTTTTATGGGCATTGCTTTATGGCCTCTCTGATGAACATTTTTAATTTCTTGTGTTTGCAGGCATAGACACTTCCTCGAAGCAATCAAAACACGTATGCAGCTAAGAAGAAAATGATAATAAAAGAGCCTAATTTCTCCCCGAAGCATGGCAAGTACAATCGCAGCTCAAAGATATCGAAGTAGGAGTGATCCATCAAAAGCAAGGGAGGGAATTATATGGGCGTATAACTTGCATTCTCAACGGTATGTGTATGCACAACTTCAAAACTTATGCTGCTCTTTGTAATTTATATATATTGCAACTTCGTACTTGATTTGGAACATTTCCTTCAATAAAGAGAAAAGCTTCATGAAAAAGCAGTGGCCATTTCTAAGTGATCGAAATCTGTGGTCAAAAATTGGGGTCGAAACCAATATAGGATATCATGTTTCTGCTGTCCAAGCATTTGGCATTTTAAAACTATGTAGCATATTTTCGTACTTGTGTTTGGTGGACTACATTGCAAAATTAAGTGCTTGCAAATGATAGTGTCAAAATCAAAAACTTGAAATGAATCACAATACTAGAAGTTAACCATAGAAATACTTCGTTCCAATAATGTTAAGCATTTTTGTTCCTTTGCCATCTCTTTATGGCTCACCTATGTTTAAGCCATAAAATAAAATAAGTTTGAAGTCGTATTAGTTATGAAAATTAGCATACTGAATTCAAACTCTACACCGCTACTAGCATGTATGTTGAACTCTAAAATAGGAACCTGATTTGAGCATCAAATCGCCAATAGTGCAATATTGCAAGTGGAATTAGATAATCGGTTTGAAAGTATTAAAAATGTGGAATTTATTTAATAGACTGTATAAGCATAACCAGAAACAGTTGTTGGGTTAATTAGCCCTTGAATTTGAATTCTTGGGCCTATAAGACGAGTAAAATATGACTCATGTTTTAATATCCTAAAATCTAAATATATTGTTTAGATATCGGTCCGCAAGTTATAACCCCAAAGGTGTCACTATCCATCCACAAAAAACCCGTCAAAACAAAAGTAACACAAAAACCCCAAAAAACAAAAGTAACACAAAAACCCAAAAGATTTTGATGAAACCAAAATTTGGTTTCATCATAAAATTTGATGAAACCTCATAGAATTTGATAAAACCAATTTTTGGTTTCATCATAAAATTTGATGAAACCAATTTTAAAATTTGGGGTTTTTGTATCAATTTTTTAAAATTTAGAACTATCAAAAATTCTAAACAAACCGAGTGTTTAGACAAAATTAAAACAACACAGACACAACAATGGGTCCCATAAGCCATGGGCCCCTGTAAATTCATCAGGGTGGGGTCTCCCAATGAGTCTAGGCGGTTTTAATTTTGTTCCACGGTTTGTTTAGAATCATTGTAGAACTATAAGGGGCGTTGTTTACTCATGTGGGACCCATCAGGGCTGTGTCTTGCGGGATTGCATCCCGGTTTGTCATTTTTGCTTATTATTTGAAAAGGATAATGCTGTTGCGGTGCCAACACCGACCCAAACTAGTTTCCTTTCATAGCTTTTCTATTTTTAGCTTACTTTAGATTTCCTGGTTATTAGGACTCTACTTCTTGTTCCTCAAGTCTTAGCGATTATATATACTACATCTTAGCTTTGTAAAAGACTTAAGAATTAATACAAGAAACACTTCTTCAATCTCTTCTAGTCTTCTTTTCCTCTTCTTAATCCTCTTATTCTCTTAATTCTTCTTCTTATTCGGGTTCTATACCTATTTCGGTTACTTAGTCCTTGTGTTTTGGTCTAGAACCCTAACATCTCAGTTCGAGCGGGTTTATCCCGTACCTATTTTTACACCAATTTTTTTTTACGATGACTCACACAGAAGATCGGACAAACACTCTAGAAACGGAACTCACAAAATCTCCCTTGTTTGTATTTCGTGAATTTCTTCCTCAACTTATTGCCCATGTTACGGTCATCGGAAAACCATCCGTGTACTACTAACCCTAATATTGGTGATGGAATTTTTGAAACCCTATTCTTGCTTGAAGCTATTAGTTTGCAGATTTCCTACTTTTGACGGAGATGATGTTGATGATTGGATTTTTAGTGCTGATCAATATTTTAGTTTATACACGGTGGTGACAATCAAAAAATCACTATTGCTTCCGCGCACCTTAATGGAGATGCTAAAGCATGGTTTCGTTGGAAGAGAACTACAATCCTAAATCCTACATGGGAAGAATTTTGTTCCTTAGTTCGTGGTCGTTTTGGTCCCGAGAGATTTGTTGATATGATTTCCGCAACAAAAGTTAGTGCGAGAAGAAACTAAAACTACTTCTCAAAAGGAAGAAGTAAAAAAACAGACCGACGAGGTTCCATATGTTTTACAAGAATTTAATTCATCAGTTGATGAGAATATAAAATCTACTTCAAGAGAAAGATGAAAATCGAAGTTACGAAGTTTCACAAGCGAATCAAGAGAATTCTTCATCATCTAAAGGTGCTAGGGCTGATTCCGCTACATCGTTGGTTGAAGAGATTTCACATGATTCACCGAATGTTATTGGTGAGTTTTCAAATTCTCATAAATCTACCGATTTAGTGATTTACGATAGTGATAATTCTTCTTTATCTACTCTTGAGAATAATCAAGTTCTCAATCATGGGGAAACATGTGTGATCTCTTATATAAATCCTAAGGAGACTAAATTTGTTGAATCATCATCTGGTAATTATTGTGTGTCGTCTGATATGTTTGTCCATCTGTGTGAACAACTATCTCCGACATATATTTCTTTGGTGAACTACTTCGGAACAAGCTTTAGTGACAATCTATCGTTGGATTTGAAAAGCCTCATGCATTCGAATGATAAGTTTTATAGTGAAGATATGTTTATACAATGGTCTACACCTAAGGGTATTGGGTGGAAAGATATATGCCCGATGCCGCAATTGATGATATAGGAAATAGACGTTTGTTTTTTCCAACTAGTTCTCCCAATGATTTTAATGCTATTGTCAAGGAATCACCTTATGATGTTCAACGAAAAATACATAGCATTGTATTTCAATTTCTTGATGGTACTGAATGTGTCTATTTTGGTCGTGCATACCTTTGGGCTGATGTGAAAAGAGTTTGGAGTCACTTTTACCAAACCATTTTCATTATCGGACGCTATGAACGCAACAACATTGTTGAGGGTTCAAATGCATATTTATGTTCGTATTTGTTTTCTCGCTAAAGGATGTTCCAAGGTATCCGCAAACTACAATGATTTCGGTTGTTTGTCATTTCATGACATCGTACTTTGGTTTCTGCTGGTAAGTGTAATAAAGTATGTGAAGTATTGCATACTTTTGAACCTAAGAACTTTTCGGTTATAAACTGCAGTTGGAGTTATAAGAAAGTGCAAGCGATTGAAGCAACGAGGATTATTCCAAAGAATATAAAATATCATCTTGATGTCATCGGAAAGGATGATGTTCGAATGGATGCCAAGAGATTTTTACTCTTGATTTCATGAATTTGTTGTGTAAATCAGCTGTTTTTGCTCGGAAAATTTCGTTCAAATGGCATGAAGTACGGTAATATCACCGACCTTCAAGTTAGTGTTAATAAATGGTACGGTGTATTACGATGTGGGAATGTCGAATGACGTTTTTCGTCAAAAATGACGGTGAATCCTTCTTTGCTCGAGTATGGCATGGATCGGTATACTTCTCAACATTCTTTAACACTACCCTTGCATGGTGGACTGATGATTCCAAGTATTTCCGTGAAATTGTTCGGTGTTACCGTGACAAACCCATTGATAATAGCATTCCTACGAGATATTGCAAAGTCGAATCACAACGATTTTTCTCACTTTGAAAAGAAGGGTCATTGTAAGAGATTCAAGGAGAGAATTATTGTCGGGTCTTTGTTCTCAAGAAGGATGTCTCAAGGATCACCGTGTTGGTCAAAGAAGTGTGTTCGTAGGAGGTAATTACTACGAAAGAGGAAAGGTAATCTCGACCACAACTACACAAACTGAGATAGGAGCGGAACTTATTATTAAGTTACCAACATTTTGGTTACTACTAAGAACAGAGAGTCTTCTTCTTTCAAAACAAAGGTTTTGGTATGCAAGTATAGCACTTTTTGAACATACTTGTCCAATACTACGGGTATGTTGATGGTCTATCAATTTTCCACAGACATATACTACTTTCCTACCTCATGAGAACTTCATAAGTGGTTTTGGAAAGGATCATTGGTCTTTTGGTTATACAACAATAGCAAGTACCGAAATGTTTTGGATCAATGGTGATTGGTTAAATGTCATTTTTCTTCCGTATATCCTCATCTTCAAGTGTAATTCATGGGGTTCGTTTTTTAGCCGCCACGGGAATGTGACCCTTTACTCGTTGAAAAACATGGATTAATTTGTCTTTGCTACTACATTTCGAGTAGTTAGCTCAACAAGTAAAGAAGGTTCTTTCATTCGTTCACTTTGAAAGACACTTGTGATTAATAGTTGTTTTAGTCTTTGAAATCAAGGCTATACCAAATTTTGGTTCGAACATAGTTAGCTTGCATATATATGCGAGCAACGGCAAAAGAGCAAACATTATGATTCTTTTGAAAGGCAGCATTTGAAATCTCCGATTGAAAAACGGAATTTTAAGAAAGTTACTTTGGAATCTGGAGAGAAATCTCCATTTATTGTGCTCGATGATGCTAATAGCGAAGAAGCAATTAATACTTCCCATTTTGAACCCTGTGGTAAGTCTTGTGCTTTTGCGGTTGATCTTATACGGACATCTCGGTTGTTACATAAAAATGATGGTCAACGACTTGAACTTGTGGAATTTTTTGTGATTGATGAAGCCATAGCAAGAGATAAACGCAATGCTCCTTTGGTTTCATTCACTAGAAGTAAACTTGCGACTAATGGTTAAACAGATTTTAATCAGCGGTTTGGTGAATATTTGCCGAATTAAGTGGCAACAATGTCTGTTTGGTGAATGTTTGCCGGAATTAAGTGGCAACAATGTCATCATTGTAATGGATGATGTAGACGTCTCTCTGTTGTCCATTTTGTTTTGTTTGTTGTTGTTGGTACAGCTGGCCAATCTTTGCATTACATCTCGTAAAGTCGCTTATTTATGAGAATATATATCAATTAGTTGGAGCATTCCAGCTAGTCGCAGTCGGGGACCCTTTAGAAAAACGGATAATGCCAACGACTACGGTATTCGTAGCGTTCTTATTGAGATTCAAAGAAGTTCTGAAGGGAGATGGTTTCTTGGATTTATTAGTGCGACATTCTTTGCGCCGCTTTGTTGCTACATTTTTGAGTAGAATACTTGAATAACACTATTGGTGTTAGGTGTTATGTCGAAGTTCCAAGACTAGATTGGTGGATACTATTTCTAAACGAAATGTGGATACTATAGACCTGGTTGGTGATTTTTGTGACGATGCTTATGTCCTCCGATTATTTGACAATCAAGCTTATGGAGTTGGAGTTGCACATGGGTTTCGATGGGCAACAAAACAAAAGTTGGGACTGAGACTCCATGTTTGTACTATGAAGTCGAAGTTTAGTAGTCATAACTAAGGTAGTTGACATTTATACCACCAACAAGTATGCAAGTTTTGAGTTTGACCCCTGTAAGTTTAAATACATATCTCATGATGATTTCCAAAGCATTTATTTTTACCCACTTCATGTTAGTATCTCCAAGGTTACGAGATTTGTGTTTGATCGTGGTAAGCGGTACCAATATGGCTTAAGAGCATTATATGGAGAGTACAAGATGTGCCGCATTCGTTGTGTCATGAAGTATTTCCGAATTTCTGTGCTTGAGGACAAGCCATTTTTCGAAAAAGGTGGGATGTTGCGGTGCCAACACCGACCCAAACTAGTTTCCTTTCATAGCTTTTCTATTTTTAGCTTACTTTAGATTTCCCGGTTATTAGGACTCTACTTCTTGTTCTCGCAAGTCTTGGCAGATTATATATACTACATCTTAGCTTTGTAAAAGACTTAAGAATTAATACAAGAAACACTTCTTCAATCTCTTCTAGTCTTCTTTTCCTCTTCTTAATCCTCTTATTCTCTTAATTCTTCTTCTTATTCGGGTTCTATACCTATTTCAGTTACTTAGTCCTTGTGTTTTGGTCTAGAACCCTAACAAATGCTTCAGAAAGATTGGTCTTTTCATGCTATAATTCACACAAAAAAGTACGAGAAAAATGAGAAACACTCAAATAACCTGAAATATAGCACTTGGATAGTGGATGTACCCCCACAATAAAGTTGCTTTGTTAGTTTGAATGAAAAATAACTTCGCATGTTAAACTAGGACTTGGACAACTGCATAAAGCACAAGTGACATGACGTTTTCTTTTTTGCATGTTCCTGGACTTGCTCGAATCTCAAAGAAAAGTAAAAGTTAATGGAATCAACAGTGATGTAGATAACAAAATCGTGAAGAAATATCTGATTCTTTAAAAAAAAAACAATGGAAAATCTTGCAAAAATGTTGAAATTTTCGCAGAAGTTAAAGGACGATTTTGGGAGACTACTACTGATAGTGGTAGCGTGAGAGGCCTAAAAGGAATTTTATAGGGAGAAACAATCTTACACCGGTATAATGTTGAAAAAGAAAGCGGTCAATTTTATTTTTACATAGTCTTAAAAACCAGGAGGTCGGACTAATTTGTATCCTACAAGTAGATAGATAAGATGGTGAGAATTGAAGAACAACAATTTTGAAAGACATCCCAAAACCAATCACTACTTACTGGAGTGAACAAACAACATTATAAACACACCCACAACCCATCGACAATTTTATGAACTATTTGACTTCGAACGATGGTATTGGTTCTCCGTTACTATATTCATCGAATTTACCAATAGTATTAGAGATGTGAATGATAATTGTCGGAAATTTAAAATGACTTCCTAAATCGACAAAATTTCATAACTGAATGCTCTCTACTTAAAACGTGTTAATGGTGGAGTAACAGGGAAAAAAAATTAGGAACCTTATTTGTGCATCAAATCGCTAATTAAAGGAAGCATGTATGTTGAACTCTAAAAAGGGATACTTACTAGTAGAAAACCTGATATCTACATTTTAAGAGAATGATTTGTTTATTGATTCAATAGTTGAATTACAGGAGATACAGAGATGGGTTATATACTCTTGACTCATTCGACTTCCTCTCTTACAGTCATGTCATTCTCCCATACTGACTCACACGTGCTCATGGCACACACTCGAGACACCTCTCATACACACGAGACTTACGGGACTAAGCACTCGGCTATCTCATACATACTCTATTACTCCCCTCAATCTCAAGGTGTCTAGAGGAGAAAACTTGAGAGTGCGCAGACTTCTGAGACTAAGCACTCAGCTATCTCATACATACACATTTGATCTAAAAAAAACACCATAAAATGCAAAGGCAGTTGATGTAGAGGTGAAAGAAAGGTATGAGCAGTAGAAAGTATGCCTGACAAGTAGCTGACACAATACCTTGCAGCAGATTTTGAACAGTAGGTGACCACCGAAAGCAGGTGAGGCAAATGTTGGTGCAAAGATACCTTGTATTGCAGAGAAAAAAACTGAAAAACAAGCAGGTGGCCTAGCACTCGTACACAAGAAAGAGCAGCTGCAATTCTAGCAGGAACACAGGTGACACAGTTGCAGATGTAACTCTGTTGTAGAGACCATCAAAATTCCTTCCTCTCATAAGCATGACTAATGTGACAGTAGTAGTTGGTGAAGATGGATAGGCTATATATCAGACTTGAATTCAAACCGGATGATAGTAGAAGATACCAACAACTAAAGAAAAAGAAGATGCACACTCTTGGAAATCTTCATGAACCACATTGCTTGCAGCAAGCACTAGAACCAGCTCAAAGCCAAAATGTATACTTAGTTGTGAAATACCAACAATATATAACTCTCACATACCACAAAGTCAAAGATTCAGAAACCAATGACACTCATTTTCTGACAAGACAAGCATTATTACTAGCTCATACAGAACTAAGCTCTCAGCTCTAGAAAATATTGTGAAACATATTGGACTACCAGTTGTAGATAAGATACTTGAGAGTAGCAGTTGAATTAGATAACCGAGAAGGCAAATAACACCAAATCTTGCTAAAGTGATTGAAGTTGCAAATCGGCAAACCTGGTGTGTTTATGGAAAACCTGATATGTTGATGTGAAAAATTCTACCTTCAATTTACCATACTCTGCGAAGATCACACTCCATATGCAAGCTAAAGAACTGAAGATGCTCACAACTTTATGCCCAGAGAACTAACAAGAAACAATATGTGATGTGTAACACCTTACACCATAGCAAAGGAAAGAGAAGCAGCAGTATCCACTGTGCCATATTATTTATACACATAACAAGTTGAAGAACTTCTCATACTGCAGAAATTGGAACACAGAGTTTGATAAGTGAGACAAACTTACTAAGTGCATCCAAATTAACACCTTTGATCGCACTCGTGATGATCCATTTAACACACACACTTCTTGTTTGGATCAAGTACTAACCAGATCTGAAGAAAGAGATTCAATCTACTCTCACTAGATAAATCAAATCCACTGCAGTTCTTTCGCTAGTCTTGAACAAAGGTAAGAAACACAAACAAGAAGCAAAAAACTCCATGAAACGCAAAGGAAAGAGATCGAGAACAAAGATCAAAGAATGTGTTCTAAGAACATAAAATCTGAACAAGAAACATCATAAAATCGAGTAGATCTGAAAACACAGGATGAACAGGATCGGAAAATATTCATTCGGTAGCAAGAAAAGCAATTGAAAAGATGAGAAGCGAAGGTAGAATAACAAATGAAAGCAGAAATTTGAGTGGAAATGTTGTAAAATCGTGCAGTAATCATAAATCGAGGTCAAAAAACAAATTGAAGAATGCTAGTGATCCTTGCACTAGTCTTACCTGCTATTGAAATTGAAGAATGATGATGGTCTTGCATCAGTCTTACATGAATGAAATGAAATGAAAGATTGCTGATGATCTTGCATCAGTCTTACCAAACGAAATTGAAAAACAAAACATGAAAGTAAATTTGACTGGAATTAAAAAACTGAAAATTAAAAAACAACAAGCGAAAATCATACCGAAAAACAGATCCGAGAAGACAAAAACGAAAACTGAATTGTTGCAACAGCGGAACTTGATAATGATGAAGATTAAAGCATTGATGATGATGGTGGTGATGGTGGTGGTGGTGGTGGAGAAGATGAAGAAGAAACAGGTCCTAGAATCCTACCCCTGAGAATTTCAATTCTCAGGTCTGATACCATAGTAGAAAACCTGATATCTACATTTTAAGAGAATGATTTGTTTATTGATTCAATAGTTGAAATACAGGAGATACAGAGATAGGTTATATACTCTTGACTCATTCGACTTCCTCTCTTACAAAGCTGTCATTCTCTCATACAGACTCACACGTGCTCATGGCACACACTCAGTACACCTCTCATACACACAGACTTACAGGACTAAGCACTCGGCTATCTCATACATACTCTATTACGTACGAGCATGATGTTTAGGCATTAGTTTTTTGCACAACATGGATTCAAATGTTATTTTAAGACCATCTGACTTAAATTTCTACAAACTCCACCTCTTTATTCTCCATTATTCTCTCTATTCTTCATTAGTTTCAACATTCACTTATGTTTGGCTTATATTTAATCTTATTAGAAATTCACCATTTAACTACTAATTGTTATTGTTATTTAAAGTGTTTTAAGAACTCACTCACTTTTTTTTGTCAACCACTATTAGTTTGTTAATAATGATTACTGATTGTTAATTTGTTATCCAATTTTAACTCATTATTTTTTAGTGAGCATTATCATCTATCTTTAAACATATTATTTAAAAATCCCCATCTCTTTGGATCCGTTGGAATTCCAAGTTAAGTAGATCTCAAGGGCAATCAACCAATCAACCAAGTACAGAGGGCTTACATTGATAATTCATACACAATTGGGCTAAGATATGGAAGGATAGCATGGACCACCTCCCTTACGGCGGATAATCCAGCTCAAGATATACAAAGAGAGCAATCTTAATGCACAATATTCTTAATCAGTAGTCGGGATTTATCGATACCTAGAAGCTCGGTTAATTTTTTTTTTACCTAACTTTAACTCTTTTTTTAAAAAAAAACCACTTTATTGTTCTGTCTCCTTTAAACTATTTGTATTTTTCTTACCTGTTTGGCGCCTTTGGTTAATCTCTTATCTTTATCATTGTTTATTTTGGTGATTTTGCAATTGATGGATGTGCCTCAGATATTAGTTGGCTTATTGTATTCGCAGTGGTGATTTTCGATGATCAACGTTTAAAATCAGATGATAATTAACTAAGTCGTTCCAACAATAAATCGGTGATGATATATAGTCTTGGTTTATTTTAATTTCAAAGAAAAAAGAGAACTTCTTGGTTATGTGATACTCGATTTTTTTTATGATTTGTAGAAAAGAACATACTTCACCAAAATTACCATGATGATTAGGTAAAGAAATAATTTTATAAAGCATTTTTTCTTAAACGATTCAAATCTAATTTGTTTATTTTATCATTTTGTGTTATAAACAAAAAGTATTAGTTCAAAAAATATGTATTAAGGTGAAATTCGTCTTTTTGATAGAATAATATTGTTGAAATAGATAATCGGCGGCTTAAAATTTTATTTTATTTTTGTAGATTTTAATAATAGGGCCACAAAAAAAATTAACTTTATTCACAAATACTTTTTTTTGTTCAGAAAGTGGACACAAATTTGTTACAAAGTGTTTTTGGCGACAAAAAAACTAACAAGCTCAAGCTGGATTTCTATCGACGATAAAACCCTAAAATTTTCTAATTTAATTAGGCTTTCATTTATCTTTCTCAAAATTAGAGTATAAAGGCATTAGTGATTATCTTATTCAATTTCTGATTCCGATTCCGACTTCGATAGTTCAAATTGTTAATCATTTTATCTTCATAAAATACTAACATAATAGCGTCACAAAATTGAGACCGTACAATTTATAAAAAATGAAGCGGTCAAACGAGTTTTAAAATATCATGTAATCGTGATCTTGAAGATGCTACTACCGATAAAGTAAATACATTTAATGATTGGATGGACCGAAAGAGGCAAAAGTATCAGTTCTAAAAAATTAAAAAATATCGAAATTTAGAGAAGACCACGGCATTATAACTTTTGATCAGTTTATAAAGTTGGAATAACTACTATTGGTTTTGAAAATATTGTACTACAAGCCCTTGATTTTTTTTAAGAAAATGAATTATTTATACTGATTTTTTATTAGTTTATTATTCATAAAGATCCTTTTATTTGATGATGTAAAGTTTAAAATGTGGATCCAATACACGCGAGAAACAACATGCGAGAAATGACCCGCTCATCGCACGGGTGAGAAACTAGTATATATAGAAGGAAAACACTAGAAAAGAAGAGAAGAACTCGTACATTATTAACCTGGCGTCATTAGGGGCGACCCTGAAAGAATTAGGGGCGACTAATAAGACAAAATAGGGTCACCCAAACCTAAAATTAAGTCATCCCTTATCGGTGATTTTTCGAAATGGCAATTATACCCTCCATAATCGGTAGATAAAACTACAATCGGTAGTTTAATTTCGTAATCGGTAGATGTTAGGATAATTGGAGGTTATTGTGTACATATGTAGTTTGAAAGTTTTGTTATTTTGAAAAAAAACTACAATAGAAAGTTATTTAGTTACCATGTCTCCCGATTATGGAGTTGCCCCAAAATTGATATTTGAAAAAATTTCAAGTTTTTCGAATTTGGGAACTACCATAATCGGTAGACATGGAATTAACATGTCTCCCGATTATGGAGTTTCCCCAAAATTGATATTTGAAAAAATATCGAGTTTTTCGAATTTGGGAACTACCATAATCGGTAGCTTATGAAGTTCACTTAATCTACCGATTTTAAACCCCACGTTAATCGGTAGACAATGATAAAATGTTGTGTCCGATTATAAGGCTATTTAGATTCAGAAGAACAATAAAAATGAAGCCACTATAATCGGTAGAAATGGTTAATATTTGTACTTCCGATTATGGACCTACCTGTTTTTTTTTTTGAAAAGTCACCAGAATCGGTAGTTAAGGTTGATAAGATTACTACCGATTCTGAACATATCTCACAATTATTTTGAAAATTTACCAGAAATGGTTGATATGTATCCTCCGATTATGGTGAAAAATTCAGCAGTTTCAGACAATCAAGTAATAAACATAACTCAAAATACATTCATAACCCATAAACTTAAGAACATATAATCCAAAACAAGTATTTGAAACACCATAATCCGAAAGAAATTGTTAAAACAACATAATCCATAACATCGAACAACACATTATCACCTAATTCCTAGTTTTCTTCTTAGTATTGTCAGCTAAAGTTTTAGAACGCTTAACACGACCCGGACGACCAGCATTATCACTAGCATCACCTTCATCTCCCTCAATATTTCCTTCAGCATGAGAGCTTGAAGAAGCCTGAGATCTTTTGTTCGCCTTTGATGCTTTTTTCTTGGGCGGGTTCTTCGTCACTTTCTCCCCAAACTCAGCTGCATACTCTTCATTATCAATCATCTCCCTGTGCTTTTTATCTTCTCAATTGGTACAGGCACTCCAGCCGTTATGCAATCATCGCACCATTTGGACAAAGACTTGAACCTATTCATCTGTTTTTTTAATTGACAAAACATTAAATGGAGTTCACCTAAGAAATTGAGCCATAATATTAGAGGGAAAAGTCATAACCATACGCACCAGTTTATCATAGCCTGGGGTTTTTTCTTTGATGATACATCTGTAAATGGAAGCCGTCGAGGTCGACTTTGCTTTAAGTTCACGGATTACTTTTAGATGTGAATGCTCCCGGTACCACTCCATATATCCTGGAGCATTTTCATCACCTCGGGTGAAAACTCTCCCAGTGTTCACCAAGTGGTACTCCCTCTTATCCCAATGTTCAGTAACAGATGGTGTACCAGAGTAAACTACCTTGATGTTGTCCTGGTTAGACTCGCTATGCTCCACGTCCAACTTGAACTTGCCATTCATGTGATGCCATGGTACTGTTTGGAAAGCACCATGTTGTCGCATCACCCTGGATCCATTGTACATCACATAACCTGTGTGGTGCCACAATGGTCCAAAATAATGGGACAACTCAGAACGAGGCGTTATATGTCCACTAGCTCGGTCTTCCTTGTATGGATCAAAGCATACCTCCAAGGCCTTAAGTGAGTATAATTTCTCCCTCAAGCTAACCAACTACTGCTCCTTTGACCTTGAACGGTTCTTTGTGAATTTGTACTTTGTTCCTCTTGGTGTACCTCTCTCCCACGCGGTGTTCACAGCTGCCAATTCCAGATCGGGGTAGTGGTCATAGATCCATGTCTGCATAGATATCAAACCAAGTATTAGAAATTTATTCTTAAATTAGAAAAAAAAAAACATAACAATCAATGGATTAATAGAGTTGAGAAAATACCTGGAATATACTCACGTTCCCGACAATTTGGCTAGTTCTAAGCCTCGACGCTTTTCTCAACTCTGCCATCAAGAATGCAATGGTTGTCGTGCCCCAGTGGAGTAGTCCGCGACCTTATTGAGAGGATGTAATAGTTGTAGAAGGTTGGCGTCTACTCGGTTGACACTGGTATTGGGGAATATGACACATCCCAATACAACCAAGAGATAGGCGGTGGCCGCGACTGACTTCCACTTCGGCATCACTTAACGGTCCTTTCTGTTCTTTCTCGGCGGTGCCTTTAAACATCTTGATCAACTGACTCATGTTAAACTGTCTACTTTTGTATGAGAAGCACCTGTTGAACTCAATGTCTCATTGTCTTTTTATTCTAACCAAAACACTTTTTACACAAATCATAAAGTTGTTCCCAGGTTAACTGCTTTGTGTACTCATACTTGACAGCTACACCATGGTCATTGAGATTAAGAATCTGCTTCGCATCATCTAGATTAATGGTCATCTCCCCAAACGGCATATGAAAGGTGTCAGTCTCGGGATACAATCTCTCCACAAAAGCCGATATCGCGACCCGATCATTGTCCAACATTGAGTTCTCGGCACCACTAGCTAATCCATAGTTGGCTATAGTTCTCTTGAACCTCTTACATTCACCGAGATAAAGGCCAATCTTTCAATACTTTTGTCAAAAGCGGCGGTGGGCTTGATTAGACGAATCGCATCGAATGATACTATTAAACACACAACACATTACAAAATTTATAGAGTATTATTACGAATAAAACGACAATACGTTAGTAAAAAAGAATACGATTACTACCTCGGTTTCGTAGATTTCTCTGGCCCAGGAGTCTTTGTAGCCAAATAACAATGCTCCTCCATCTCTAGGCAGCCCAGATATTTCTTCTTCAAAATCCGTCTTCTTCAAAGAAATGGGTACAAGGTGTGATGCTTTCTTCGCGATTGGCTTCCTTGTAACTCCTCCTTCTCCTTGTGTACCACTTGGTTGTCCTTCTTCTTGAGTGATTTCTGGAGCGCTTGCTTGTACTTCTTCTTGAGTTCCTTGTTGAGCGCTTGTTCCACTTATTTTTGGCTCATTTCTCTCCGCGCACTAGCGGTTAGTTTCTTACCCCCTTTTTGACGAGGCCCCGTAACAGTTGTATCTTGGTCTTTCTTACCTCGCCTGTCCCTAAATAATAAAATTGGTTCGTAAGAATCACATTACAAACTCCACAATCGGAAGTCATAATTAAAATATAAACTACAGATTATGCACAATCGGAAGAAAAGGTAAAAGCTTTTCTTCCGATTACGCACACCGGGAGTAATATTGTAGTTTTATTCTTCCGATTATGCATCAATTTGGGTTCAGAAACTCATAAAGTCATGAGACATATATAATCGGAACAAAACAATAAAACATATCAACCGATTGCATATACTCGGATGTAAAGAAATAGCCTTTGGCTTCCGATTAAAACGTAGCCCCGAAATAGGATTTTGCTAAAATCACAAAATTTTCAAATTTTACAACTTACATAATCGGTAGTGTTTTGAATTCGTCTAACCTACGATTATACACAATCAGAAGAAAAATACTATATGGTATCTTCCGATTCTGGGTACCAATTGTGTGTCCCTACATGTTATAATTCTCTGTTACAATCGGAGGGCAACAAATAACCTAGCTACTGATTATGTCAGTTTTATGGTTCAGTGGCAAACAACTTTGTATAATCGGAAGTAATCTATAAACATTAACTCCCGGTTCTGGTCGATGTAACCGAAAACCCTAGAAAATGGACAAAATCAGTAGATAAAGTTTAGATCTAACGACCGATTCTGGGAAATAACCGAAAACCCTAGAACTTATTTTCATGGATTCGTCAAATTGAAGCAACATAAACACATAAAACGATAGAAACTTACCTAATTGGGGCCATTTGCTGGAGAGTTTGATTATCAGAATCACCACCACCACCTACACGAGCGGCGTCATCCTCTTCATGTTCTTCGTGTTCGTGTTCTTCGTCGTGTTCTTCGTCGTTTGAGGCGGTTACAATCGATTTGTTCTTTAATTTTTCTCGATCTCTTAAGGGTTCATTATAAGGGTTCATTAGTATCAGTCATCGTTTTATAGAAGAATCGACGATGTTTTTGATTCGGCGATGAACGACGACGATGAATTGAAGTTTGAATAGGGGGAATAGTGTATTTACTATCCACAATCGGAAGGGAAGAAGAAGCGTTGAAAAGAAAAGAAAGAAAATAAAATGAAATTCCTAGGTTTTGGGTGGTCATAATCGTTCAAAGGTTGTGTCGGCAATTACAATCTCCAGTCATATGATGTTCATTTGCTACCGATTATAGACGGTTGCCCCAAATTCATTTATTCTTCAAAACAGATAAAATTGAGTTTTTCTACTTTAACAATCGGTAGATATGATATGTTAGTATTCTACCGATTATGGCAATAATCCATTCATAAACAAACTAGTAATCGGTAGACATAACTATATTCTAAACTACCGATTGTGAAGGGACATATAAATATTTTCAACCTATTTTATCTTATTTAGTCGCCCCCAATTCTTTCAGGGTCGCCCCTAATGACGCCAGGATTATATTAACTTCGGGGAGACCAAAATATGGACAAAAAAAAAAAACCTTTTAGCTAAGATTTCAGTTAAACAATGATTCCCACGCCCAAGATCCGAATGGTGTGCTTGTCTTCGGATGTAGGGTTGTTCTCGCTCATGAAAATATTGAAGCCTTGTTGTAAACCTTTTTGAAGAAAAATTTAAGAATCAATCATAAAGAAGATCTAGTTACAATACTATAACCACACTTGCCCAAGGAGTTTGACATGACATGACATGACATGCATGAGATGACCAGCACAAAGTCCCAGATCTGGTTTAGGGAAGCCTATATGACCAACATAACGTGAGTGGATGAAGTTTTTTTCATTTTTAGACCTGAATGGTTCAGAGAAGTCTTGTCACAAGTGTTTAGATGGAAGTTTCATTTCACTAACTCGGTCCGAGTCAAGCTCTGCAACTCGGCGATCAATTCAGAAAGATTTCTTCGCCATTAATGAGCTTCAACTAACCTTGCATGTCCAAATTCAAAACTCAAATTACCGTTACAAGACTAAACCCTTCCCCTGTTAATGTCTAAAAGGGTTCCTTTACCTGAATTTTTTAATTCTGCTCAAATTACTTCGTTTATTATTCCTTTTTTTCTTTATTTTTTTCTTCTCTCGTCTCTCGATTCCATCTTTCCTCTTCTTTATGTTGCACAGTTCTAATACCATTTGGATTTACTTGTCTTGTTTAAGACCTTGATGTTGATGTTTCAAACGTTTGTCCCGGTTAAAGAGAGTTTTCTCGATTCAATGGCGGCCCGAAGTATCCGTCCTCTCGATTCAATGCAAGACTAAACAAGTTTAAAATGATCTTCTCCTGCTGCTTGTTACTTGTCATCGCCGCTATGACATTACGAACACGTCTCAAAAGGAATCGAACACGTAGAAAGATAAGACCTCAATCCTCTCTATAAATTTAGCAATTACTGTTTGCTAAGCGTATCATCATCTCTCAACATAACCAAAATCAATACTTCTCAATCATTGCAATGGCAATCAAGAAATCAACAATCTTACTGATCATTTTGAAACAGCTTCAATTGAGTCCTCCGATGATATCGGACAAGTTATTAATATTGCTCAAATCAATCCAAGTATTTGTCTCCAAAGGAAGGGAAGCGAGTGTGATTGGAAAAGTTATCACTCCCAACAATATCGGCGAGAGGCTTTGCTGAAAAACAAGCAAGATTGATTTGGGGTAACAAAGTTGGCAACTTTGAATTAAGGAAGAAAAGTAAAAATCATTTCTTGTCACTTTTGAATCGAAAGAAGACTGGAGATGGGTGTTATCTGAAGCACCATGGTGCTTGGATGGTTTCTTATGGATTCTTAAGCCTTGGAATCCAACCCAAAATTACAGAGATTTGCAATTTAATAAACAACAATTTTGGGTCACCTTCAAAGACTTGCCAGAAGAATTTCTCAATGTCTATGTTGTTAAAGAAATGGGAACTATTCTGGGAGAAGTTAAGGAAATGGATCCTGAAGATGCCAAACCTGAAGACTCAAATGATGTTGCAGCTCTTATAGAAATTGACATTTCTAAATCTCTTATAAGAGGTGTTCTCTCTCAGAATGCTGCTAACTGCACACAATGGATTCCTTTTTATTACCAGAAACAACCACACCAACTTTGTCCTGCTTGCTTCATCATTGATCATGATGCAGATGACTGCAAAAACAAGGCAAAAGATGTTAGGGATCTTTCTCAGCAGCTCTTCAGGTTTCTTGACAAGATTCCTTTCAACATGACAAGCAATGAATACTGGAACATTGATGATGCCCCAACAAGAATTTCTCCAAAGAAAAGCAACAAGAACAGGAAGTCTAACATGATGCTCTTTGTCAGACCAGAGGATGGGCAGTACTGTAACTCAGTTTATACTGAGTATTTTCAAGATGAGGAGAGATCCAGTGGCAACATCAACTATGAAAGAGGTCAAAGCAGTAGGAGTCAAAACATTCGAAGGTTTAAAAGAACTAGAGAAAGAGACTCTTCTAGAGTTAGCTCAAATCAAATGGAGGAGGATGCTGGGGAAGGTGAACAAAGCCAACCACAATGGGAGAACAATCAGCAAGAGAATGAGCAAAGCATTGAGACCTGGACAAATACATTATCAACAACCAAGGTTCGATGCGGGACAAGGAAATCAATGGTAATTCCTATTCTCTTTGATCAAAATTATTTCATCTTACCTTCCTACATTTGTCGATTCTGGTATCCTAAGAAAATAATCAATATGAAAATACTAGCTTGGAATGTTCGAGGATTAGGCAATAAACTCACTAGAGATCATCTTAAAAACTGCATATTCAACTATAACCCTGAAGTCATATTCCTTTCTAAAACTAAATCTAGTGTTGCCAAAGCCACCTATTTATTGAAACAAATGCATTATCCAAATATTTGGTGCAATGAGGATAGGGTAAGAGTAGGGGGTCTAGCTCTTCTATGGAAAGATGGAGTGGAATTTGAATTCATTCATTCCTCTAATTATATGATAAATGTTATAATAAAAAATGGTGACACTAACAAAGAATGGTTCTTAACATGCTTGTATAGTTCTTCTTATGATAATGATAGACAGGTGCAATGAAATTTTATTCGGGAGATGGGAAGGAATATGAGCATGCCTTGGGTCATTATGGGTGATTTTAATTCTACTCGTATAGTTATGAAAGACAGAGCTACTCCATCAATCCAACCCAATCAAACCCCACAATTGTCAATACAGTTGCTTCCTTAGGTCTCATGGATATCCCCTTCACTGGGATGCCCTTTCACTTGGTCTAACCATAGAACTCAACTCAATCAAGTCGAACAAGACTTGACGGGGCTTTGTGTCTTTCCTCATGGATGACCTTATTCCCCAATGCCATTCTCAAAAACCTCATCCCCTCTCGTTCGACCATGCACCAATTATATTAACCACAAACCCTCAACATGAAAGTCTCCCAAAACCATACAGATTCTATGAACACACCGGCTTATGAAACATTCTTGCAAAGAAGAGATAAAGAAACAAAGGAAAAATAATATTCAAGGAACCGAGGCCTTCAAATTCACCAATAAACTCGAGCTACAAAAAGGGGTTGAAAGAATGGAGAATCAAAGAATATGGCAACACAGACATAAAGATTAAAGAAATCCAGAATGCCATTCGGAATGTATCAATCAGCAGCAAATAGATATCAATGAACATAACAGACTTCAACATCAACTAAAGGATTTATATGATACAAAAAATAGAATGGCTTATCAACAATCTAGAGAAAGAGCCATCAAATATCAGGATAGAAATTCCAAGGCTTTTCATTCACAGGCCAACTACAGAAGAAGATGCAATCAAATACTTTCTTTAAAAAATCAACAAGGAGAATGGAAAGAATCTAGAGAGAAGATAGCTAACATTACGAAAGCTCACTTTCAAGAAATCGCTACTTCAAGTAATCCGGAGAAAATGAGGAAGTTATGAATCTCATCAACCCTTGCATCACAGAGGCAGAAAATATAGATTTGGTGGCCATCCCAACACCACTGGAAATAAAGAAGAATGTTCAACAAATAAATGCATGGGCAGCACCGGGCCCAGATGGCTTCCAAGCTGGATTCTATCAACAGAACTGGGAGATTATAGGAGCTGATGTTGTAAATATGGTTCAAGAATTCTTCAAAAAAGGTACTCTCCTCAAAGAGATCAACCACACTTTTCAAACCCTGATCCCCAAAAACAATTGTATCCAAACCCCTGCAGATTTTAGACCCATCAGTTTATGCAACATCTCCTACAAAATCATTTCAAAAATTTTAACAAACAGACTGAAACCCCTTCTTCACAAGTTAATATCCCCTTGGCAAGCAGCTTATGTTCCAGGCAGAAACATTGTTGATAACACTGTTATTGCCCATGAAGTTATTCATTACATGAAGACTACCAAAGCAAGCAAAGGAGCTGTAGCAATAAAGTTGGATATGTCAAAAGCTTTTGACAGAATGGAATGGAATTTCATCATTAACATCATGAAAAATTTGGGTTTCTCTGAGCAATGGTGCAAGCTGGTAAACCAATGTATCTCCACAACTACAATCTCAATCCTTCTAAATGGTTCTCCTATAGAATCAATTCATCCAACCAGAGGGCTAAGACAAGGAGATAGCCTTTCACCTTACTTATTCATCCTTTGCATGGAAGGTTTCAGTAGAATGATAAATGCTTCAGTCAACAACAAAAGTTGGAGTCCAATCTTTCCTGCAGTGAAAGGCCCCCCTATCTCACACCTATTTTTTGCAGATGACTGCATCTTATTTTCCTCAGCAGAGATAAACTCCATAAACAACTTAAAGTCCATTATCAACAACTTCTGCAAGATCTCTGGACAAATGGTGAACATTAACAAGTCAAGCATACACTTCAACAAACACTTATGTGATCAAAAAAGAAGCCAAATTAGTGGAACTCTAAGTATGAAAGTGATGCCTTTAGAGGAGAAATATCTAGGAATCAATCTCTTCATAAGCAGAAAGAAAACCAGATCCTTCAGTCATATCCAAGACAAAATGCAAAAAGAATGTTGTTATGGCAAGCTGGAATTACCAATCAAGTCTGGAAGGAGTACTCAGATTCAAGCAGTCACTAACTCTATGGCTTTACATCAGATGAGCTGCTTCTTACTTCCTCAACAAAGCTTAAAGAATATTGAAGCCATCCAAAGAAGATACTGGTGGAACAAGAAACAAGGGAGTAAAGGCTACTTCAAATCTTGGGAAAGTATTAACATCCCAAAAAGATGGGGAGGACTGGGCTTCAAAAACTTAAGAGCCTTCAATGAAGCAATGATCACCAAATTAGCTTGGAGATTAGTTCAAGAGCAAGGAAAAAAATGGTCTGAGCTTCTGAAGGCTAAACACTTCAAAAATCGAACATTCTTCAAGAAGAGGTTTCTAACAAAGGCAATGAGATTTGGAAAAGTATCTCTGCAATGGGGTGAGATGGGTCAAGAAATTCCATATATGGCAAATTGGCAATGGGAAGACTGTTTATGCTTTTAGAGACAAGCTGGATTGAAGGGTACAACTGAGAGCAAATACAAAATAATTTCTCTCGGTATGAAGATTATCCTTATTATTTGAAAGTGGCAGATCTATTTGATGAACATACTAAAAGTTGGGATTTAAATAAGCTCCAAAAGTACTTCACTCTAGAAACGAGATAGAGAAGATTCTTAACATCGGGCCTTCAACTCCACACGAAGATAAACTTCTCTCGGTCCTTAACAAGAAATGGTCAATTCATGTGAATTCCACCTACAAAGCTATCTTATGCCAGAAAAATCCTACTCTAGCAAGCAAAGAAGAAGAATCCAAATTTTGGCTCACTTTATGGCACCTGCAAATTCCTTATAAATGCCAACTTTTCCTATGGAAAGTTGCTCATGATATCCTTCCAGTCAGTGAGAAAGGTGCAAGATACAACCAGCATATGGACTCTCAGTGCCAAAGATGCAACAATGAGTCTGAATCTATTACACATCTCCTAATCCAAGTGCAACTTTGCAAGAAGTGTTTGGAATCTTTGTCTCTTAAAGATTTATCAAGAGCTCGGGGATATCAACGATGTCGACAATGGATAAGAAATTGGTGCAATACTTCAAACAACATTTCCTTCAACAAGAAACCCACAATACATCTCATAGTAATTACTATGTGGTTTATTTGGAAATCAAGATGTGAGCTTATCTTCAATAACTCAAGCAGCACCAGCATCGGCCTGAAAACCAGAATTATGTCGTTTTGCACTGAAAATAAAATCACTACAAGATGCAATCATGATCTGGATCAGCCTGCTTCTAACAACATAGGCAGAAATGGAACAAATGCTCATATCAATAGGCATTGGTCCCCTCCCCCAAGGGGCAAACTAAAAATTAATATTGATGCTTCTATCTTACACAATAGTTTTCATCTTTGGTATTGCTCTAATTGTGAGAGATTTTACGGGGAGGATGGTGGAGGCACCTGGCCGGTAGAAAGAGCGAGAGATGTTGCTCAAGTCTGACGATGGCAATTTTAAAAGCTCTTCAATGGATCACCCAACTACAGACTTCAAAACGTCATTGTGGAAGGAGACAACAAAGAAGTAATGGAAAGTATCAATGGCGGCATCATAAGCACCAAGTGGGAAGACAACAATATTATTAGGGAGTGTCAGCATTTAGTCCAATGTTTAGGAAATGTTCAAGTTTGTTCTAAAAGTAGGAAATGTAACCAAGTAGCAGACTTACTTGCGAAGTATGCTAGGATGAATAATTGTGCTAGGAAATGGAGTTCAGATCTCCCTGTGTCTGTCATGTCTAGGTTAGAAGTTGAAAAAGGGTTCTGTAATAGTTAAAAGTGTTTCTCTCTGAGCTTAATGAAATTTCCGTTAGTTTTTTCTTTCAAAAAAAAAGAAGTCTTGTCACAAAACATAGAGATGCTGGTGGCTAATTCTTTCCAGTAAATAACATGGAAATCTACTGAAGAACTCATTTATTTTGGTCCTTCGCAGTCTACAACCTTTTTGCCAACTTTTTGGCATAGTGAACAATTTGAACCTTCACAAAAGGCGAAACATTTATGCGTAGCCTTTGAACTTTTAACAACAATTAGCAAGAGACTGAGTGAGTGTTGGAGATCAGGGAATGATGATAGTTCTCCACACCCTAGGCAAGGGGGTTGCTTTCTTCAGTACTCAGAAGATGAACACAACTAGAAGGCAATTACACGAGACCTAATTCGTCTGATTCTTTAAGTAATCACAGATAAAACAAAATAAGAGGGAGGGAAAGAAGGCAGAAAATTGCAGTTCAAATCATCAATTCCAATACAAGTACTTCAGCTAAAAATGCTCATAATTTGCATCTCCTCCGTCGTGTTTGTACAGCCTTGATCCATGACTTGAGTCAATTTGATTACCCATTGCCCACTTTCATATAGGTTCGCTAACTATTTCTGTTATTTGACCGCCTTGATGAAATTATTTGAAAGAGAATGGATCAGTTCATGTTCGCTTTACTTTCCGTTACAGTCGATTGTAAACTCTTTATAAGGCCTTCCTGTAACTCCGTCCCACTACACCCACCACGAAATTGGACCCAAGCCATCAAAATCAATCGATGCCTGAAATGACCCATTGAACAAGACGAAGTTAGAGAGTCTGGGGATCCTTGAAGAGTAACTGAAAACCTTTTACTTAAGGAACCCGACGACCCAGTGCTTACGAATTCGTTATAGCTGTCTTTCTTCAGGACGCAGTAAACATAATTTACTAGAAAAAGGTAAAAATTGGGTGGTTGACCAAAGTCCTAACTTCTTAACTAGTCTTAGTACGGTAATAATGTGGGAACGGATTGTTAGCCTGATGAGACAAGACAAGGAGTTACCAATTCTGGATCACTGTTTTGCTAATATTACATGAACACACCTACATAAAGTCGCCGCAGATTCTCAATTACCCCCACCAAAGGCAACTGAAGTCGATGCTAGAAGTAGGAGCACATACCTTCAAAAGAAAAACAAATTTTGATGTCGTAAGGATAACGGAACTTACAGTAATCACCATTGGAGCAAATGCTCTGGTACCAGTTTCCTGGTCAAGTGGCGTGGGGGGATATGAAATTTTGTGAATTCGGAAATGAATCTGCAATCGAACAGAAGATAGTTAGAATTGACCCTTCTAAGTAGGGGAAAATTAGGCAAGTTTATAAATTATGACCTAAAAAAAAAGATTGTCAAAGGCTAAACCTCGTCACCCTGTTCTATAGTTAAATCTACATCACCAAACATCCATGTCCATCTTCCATCTTCATCACTGCAGAGGCCCCATTGAGAAGCCAAAATATTTGCAATGCCAAGTTATTATGAGAAATATAGAAGTAGAAAATTAAAAATATCAAGTGGAAGCTATAAATGTATTTAATGTGAAAATTCGATAAACTCTCACACTAATAAGGGCAAGAAACTCTTACAACTTGGAAGGATTAGGCAGAAGGTGGACTGGCACGAATATGTCCTTAAAGAATCCTACAGATACTGCCACCATCACAGACTTCTTATTTTTTCTGGATAACATTAATTGAGATGTCACAAATAAAATTGAAACAAAAAGAACCGATTCAGAAAGCTGAGAAGTCCCAACAACCATTTCACTAAATATATACGAAAAATCAAAAAATGAACTATGGTAGACATCAATTTGGTCGACATACATTGTAAACCATTGGCATCTGATGCGTCAACCTTCCCAGAAAGAATTTCACCCTCAAAAGGACGGAACATAATTAACCTAAAGCCAACCTGCATGATGAATATATAAAATGGAAGGAAAAATGAAAATTAATGGCGATAGCTAATCGCAAAATGTATAAAGTACTTTAACACATAACCAATTTAAGAAAAAAAAATAACATTAATATACCGTGTAGGTCGAAGCACCATCTCCTGCAAATATAAAGCCACCATTAATGGATTTAATGTCGTAGACAGAGATGCATAAACCCAACTGTGTGATAACCTTCAAAGAAAAAACAATAACTAAGTACAAAAAGCTTGACAGATTCAAGCACGAACAACAGAAACACGATTAGCTTGACCTTATCCACAAATAGTTTTTCAAGCTCTCCTTGTATAGCTTCAGGAAGCGGAAGGCTAAGGAGATAGGGAGGTAAACGCAAGGTATGCTCAATCAAACTAAGGAAAAACATTTGGGCTTCTGCAATGTGGACTTCCTTTAAACCAAGAGCAGAGTGTCAATTGTTTGAAGAGCGTTTTATAATCAATCAAGGCTCATTGCTATGATTTTACTGTTTATTAGAATGTGTGCAACATTCTAATATGTTAGTTCAAAAATCAACTGATGGGCACTCAGGGTTCATTAATATGTTAGAATTATGAATTACCGCAAATTGAGGCAGTAATCTATTAGAATTTCTAAACTCAACCAACACAGTTCAACAAACACAACTCAAAACTAAAGCAGGAAAAGACACATTTTTAAAATGCAATGAGATATCAATTGTTAAACTTTAAATTTATCAGAACGAAGCCAAATCTTGTTAACAATCACGAAAGCGTATCAGTCTAACAGTCAACCTAATAAACTAAGACCAACTCTCCCACACAACTTCTATTACCCATTTTCACAAACACTTGGAGTGCAAAACAAGTGGTTCAATACATGATACAAGGTCTACAACTGCAAAACAGAAAGACTGGAAAACTTGATTGCGATCGGTCAATATATAAATATATACTGACGAAAGAAAAGATAACAATTAGAACTTAAATACACTTTGCACACAAATTGATTAATCCTAAACAGTAAAACAAGAAAAAAATAATTCAGGGTGCGCTGAAACAACACACCTAATATGTTAATCTTCTTCGATCTCTGCAGTTCCTGTAAATCTCCACCTGAGTAATTTTGACGACACTCGAGAGAGTCGGAGGGGGTAAAGAAATTTGAAGAGTTCGATGGGCAAAAGAGGGTTTGGGGTTTGACTGAATCGGTTTCAAATCGATTCGGCTGGTTTAAGTCTTTCGGCAACCGTTTACCTTCCAAGCGGTTAGGGCATCTCCAATGCAAGGGGTAGAGGTCTTAAATTAGTATGGCACATAGGATTTAATACTACTTTTTTTTTCAACAAAGTTTCATCTCCAATGCAAAGGTGAGGGTCATAGGTAAGATGACATGGCTAAAGTTGGGGTAAAGGAGAAAGTCTAAATAAGACTTCTTTCATGACCTTGGGTCATAAGTCCACATCATCTTTTGTGTCTAGATTTAGACAAAAAGTGTAAGATAGGACAGGGGATTGGAGATGGATTTTAGGCAGAAAGCCTTTCTCTTTATTATTTTTTGTCCTATAGTAAATGACTCACACCCAAAAGGTATAAATAAGACATCCACATTGGATGACCTTGACCTCTAGCATTGGAGATGCTCTTAAAGCATGGGTCAATTTCTTAAATTCGCATGACACATTGACACCTAGGTTTTAAGACCTTTCCACAAATTTTCATCTCCAATGCAACTGTCGAGGTCATAAATAAAGTTGACATGGCTAAGTAGGGTATAGAAGAAAGTTTTATTTAGACTTTCTTCATGACCATTGGACTTAAGTCCACATATATTCCTTTTACTGCATGACACATAGGATATTCCACCAAGTTTTCATCAATAATTCTAGATAAACCGGAAAAGGAACCTTGATTTTAGTCCCCTCTAGCATTTCAATTGATGTAATGAAAGTGGGCTCCACACATGTGTCTGTCAAAGGATTTACTCCGGAAGTAAATCTATCATTTTCTAATTTTCATCTTTAAAGGTTATAAAAGAAGATGACATGGCTCCAATACAGATCGCTTCAAACACAAACTTATTAGGTACAATGTTTGCACGCTCTGATACTAACTGAAAATGCAAGGATATCAAATACACTCAACTTTTTTCGTTCGGCAACCTTTATAGATAAAACTTAATACGATTTGCAAATAGACCAACTTAGTGATCCTTGACAATATGTATATAGAGTTTATATCTCAACCTTTACTCAATCGGTATGTGTATAAACACGAGAATCCGTGAACCCGATTGTTAAGCGAGTACTTGGGCGATCTCAAAAATCAATATCCAAGATCAATATTAGTCGTATCCAAATAATCCAATTGAAATTCGCAAGTGATTAAACTAATTGTTATCTATATTTCAAGATATGAATTCTATAAGAAACAAGTCTCGTAATCGATTACAATTAAGCGGACGTATCTACTTAGATTGAATACGTACAAAGCTGTACAAATCCAATCATAAAGATAAACAATATAATGCGGAAAAGGAAAAACACAAGACACCATAAATTTTGTTAACGAGGAAACCGCAACAACAAAAAAACCTTGGGACTTCGTCCAGATTTGAACACCACGTTGTATTAACCCATTACAGAGTACAGACACTAGCATACGATCAGACTTCGGATTGAGTGTAGTTGAGACCGAATCCACCCTTCAAGTGATTCAGTTACAGTCGCACTCCTTATGTCTTGTGAATCTCGCAAGGCTCTACGGACTTGATTCCCTTATTTGACGTCCTTTACAATCTAAGAGTTGCTTCAGCCTCAGTGAATACTTTGATACCTGCCTCTAACAGATAAGCATATATGATTTCCGTTTAGATTAAACATCAATGTGCGGAAATCTGTTTGCAATAGACAAAGCTAGCAAACCTCACAAATTCGGATCTTAGGATTCCTGAAGAGCAGCCTAGATTCTTAACCACCTCTCAAGAAAAATCCTCGGAAGATCAACTAAGATCAATTTTCAGATATATATCTTGAGGAATTACGAAGTATGAGACGAAGAGAACTATATAATTTCTATCTACCTTTCCTGAAAGAAATTACGAGAACCTTGATTACAGAAAAGCAAGATCAGGATTCACGAACTATCAAGGCAAAGATAGTCGAACCTGGCTTCACAAATCCCCAAATTATTTGTAGACCTAATTATGTTTCCCAGAAGAAACCTAGGTCACTAGAGGATGACTCTAGAATCAACTAAGACACTGAAAAAGCGGGGGTATAACAACTACACCCAATATTTCGCTTGGCATTCTGAATAGACAAACTCCAATATACTTTCAAGAGAATCAACTAGACAGTCAGACTCAATCTAGAGAAAAGTATATCAAAGAGTTTTATATCGTTATCTCTCAATTCAATCTGCAATCAGCAAATAAGAATTTGCGAGCCCGATTGAATATAAGAGAAGTAACTTGAACGGTACCAAAGACCAATGTTCAAGGATCAATCAATTTCAATCAACAACCAAAGGTTGGATTTACCAATTGATCGATTCAATGCACAACCTGTGATATTTCAATTATATAACAAAATATAACGCGGAAAAGAAATAACACAGACACAAGAATTTTGTTAACGAGGAAAACCTCAAATGCAGAAAAAACCCGGGACCTAGTCCAGCTTTGAACACCACACTGTATTAAGCCGCTACAGACACTAGCATACTACCAATGAGTTTCAGACTGGACTGTAGTTGAACCCTAATCAATCTCACACTAATTCAAGGTACAATTGCGCTCCTTACGTCTCTAATCCCAGCAGGATACTATGCACTTGATTCCCTTAGCTTATCTCACCCACAACCAAGAGTTTCTATGACCCAAAGTTGAAAACTTGATAAACAAATCCGTCTCACACAGAAAAAGTATATTGGAATAGATAAATTTGTCTCCCACAGAAATACCTACGAGTTTTGTTCCGTCTTTTGATAAATCAAGGTGCACAGGAACTAATTCATAAACCGGACTTATATTCCCGAATAACAACCTAATATTATCAATCACCTCACAATAATCTTAATCGTATGGTAGCGAAACAAGATATTTTGGAATCACAAACGATGAGACGAATATGTTTATGACTACTTTTAATCTTACCTATCGGATATAAATCTCAAGCAAATCTTAGCAAATATAATACTCATTCACGATAGAAGAAGTAAGATCAGAACACGCAAATACAGAGAAAATAATTGGGTCTGGCTTCACAATCCCAGTGAAGTCTTCAAGTCGTTAACCTACAGGGTTTCGTGAAAACCCTAAGGTTAAAGGAGAATCGACTCTAGTCGCAACTAGTATCACACAGAAAGTAGGGGGATTCGGTTTCCCAGTTGCTAGAGTTCTCCCTTATATAGTTTTCAAATCAGGGTTTGTAATCTAAGTTACCTTGGTAACAAAGCATTCAATATTCACCGTTAGATGAAAACTTGATTAGATTCAAGCTAATATCTTTCAACTGTTAGATCGAACTTAGCTTGTTATGCACAAATGAAATGTACCTTCATTTATGTTTGAGTAACCGTACCTAAACGTGTACACCATGTTGGCTCAACAGTAGTTAACCGAGGTTAGCTATATGAACACTCTCATATCAACCTTAGTCATCTTAACCATAACTAGTTCAAATGACTCAAATTAAACTAGTTAAAGAGTTGTTCAACTGCTATATTCTCATAGAAGTATACAAGAACACAATTGAAGCAAAATCGGTTTGATTCACTCGAATCAATTCATGAACATTCTATCGACGGTTTGCAAAGAATGCATTCCTTGATATATAAATGTATTAGTTCATGAACAAACCGATTTTAGAACTTTAACCACTCAAGTATGCAAACGTGTACGCATACTTAAGTAGCCGGTTTGAGTATGGGTTCGCCAGTATGCGAACATGTACGCATACCTTAGTACACTTCCAAAACCCAGCAGAAATTCCCGGACCTATACCTTACGCAAGTATGCGTATCGGTATGTGTACTTGGTACACAGAATTTCACAACTACAAGTACGCATACGGGTATGCATACTCTAGTTGCGGTCACGGATTACATACATGCAAGAATGCATACTATGTTCATAATCATTGAAACTTTCTTAGAGGATGACAATAGCCGTTTTCACACACTATTAGCATCAAAGCAATTTTCAAGTTATTGAAATAATCATAACGAAACATTCCAAGTCTACACCAAATGATTGTATCACACAAACCATTTAAGATGCTACTCGGCGATTTTCACATGATCATCTTTTGACTTTAAGTCAAGAATATAAGATGAACTTGGTTTAAGCGAAGCTTACCAACACATATTTCGAGAAATATGTAAGCGAGTTAATCTCAAATAAATCTCAAATGTGTATAATCGACAACTATATAATAATACGACTTTTGTCTCAATATAGGAGATAGAGTAGAAATACACTTTCCAAGTGATATATGAGTTTTAGTCTCCACATACCTTTTTTTGATGAAGTTCCACAAGCTCTCCCTAGTAGTTCTTCGTCTTCAATTGATGAACGCCGTGAAGTCTAATGCTCAACTACACAATCTATCCTAGTCCGAGATATCACTATAAGTAGACTAGAAATCAAGACTTAAAGTTTTGATAATTAACATTGACAAACAAGCTTGAGATAGCAACGCTTGTTAGTTCGACCGAGCAGTACTCTAACTATCTGCCCCTTTGTCAATTTCAGTGACAAAGCTATCAATACATTTGGATTACAAAATAAATAAACTTTGTAACTTCTCATCCAAATGCTTGATATCCTTGGTTCTTCAATATTACTTGAAATCTTCGTCACTTCCAAGTACTCCATTGATTCCAAATGTGTTCAACTCAACATCATAGTTGTTGAAGATCCGTAGCAATAACAATGAGAAAACAGTTGCTCTCAATCATTGTTATACAGTGTCATAGTATCTTTACACAACATCAAAGTTCAATTGTATCACAACTTTGACAACAATACTATGGTGATATGTATCACTTCCCCTTAGTCAATACTTCATCTCACAATAAAAACCACTCCCCCTTACATAATGATCCGTAAACCATATGTATTTATAGTGTGAACTACACATTAATTCTCCCCCTTTTTGTCAATATAAATTGGCAAAGGTACGAAAACTAGTGGGATCCTCATGAAATTTTCATAGAGATACTTCATCACCAAAAGAGAACAATATATCAACTTGTTTAGATGCCATCATATAGCCGAAACTAAATGCATTCATCTAGGAGTTTATGAAGATACAAGATAACCCCCACAATATTCCACATAAGCACTCCCCACAAAGATTTGGCAATTAAGCACAAGTTCAATTAAGAACTCTGCCCCATAAAATTTCATTCCCGAAGGAACAACAAGAGCGGCCTTACTTTTATAAGAAAAGAAGGATTTCTTTGGACAAACACTAAGATACTCAACAGATATTCAACTTCTGAAACAAATGCAGAATTAAAGTAACACTTAAACTGGAATTCCAAACTCAATTGCCCAACGGATCGAGATAAGTACAGGGGCAAGAGTTTAGGAAAGACTAATGAACCAAAACAACACCAATAGACAGTCGTAAGTGTTGAAAGGCACAAATTCCATATTTATGATACCATTTTCATCTAGATCTCGAATAAAATAATACCTTATATCAATGTGCTTAGTTCTTGAGTGCTCAACGGGATTCTCGGTGATTCAAATCGCGCTAGAGTTGTCACAAAAGATCTTCATTATTCCAGTATCAATTCCATAATTAGTAAGCATTTGTTTCATCCAAAGAAGTTGAGTACAACATGAGCCTGCAGCAATATATTATGCTTCACATGTAGACGAGGATTGTGAATTTTGTTTCTTATGCCAAGCCACAAGATTCAATCCTACATAGTAGAAACCCCCGATGTACTTTTTCATCTTCCACACATCCTTGCCCAATCAGCATCTCGAATAGGCGAAAGATCGGTGTTAGTATTAAAAGTGTAAGATAGACCATACCCGACCGTGTGATTGACGTATCGTATGATCCTTTTTGCAGATGCAAGATGAGATTCCTTTGGATTTGCCTGAAACCTAGTGTTTATGAGTGAAAACTATTCCTGCAGAATTTGGTAATTTGGGGTGTGGATGAGGAATGAATCTAAACCTTAAACAAATACATCACATGGTGAGTGCTTGTAGATTCGAGAGATCAATCTGTGCAAGTCCGGCCTAAACCAAGAAATGGTTGTTCCATACTTGTTTCGGTCACAAAGTGAAGGAGATGGGGTTGATCTTAGGGAGGGAAGCGAAGAAGGTGTTGAGATTGTGAAGGTGTTGGCTTGCTTATGACTTGTAACAGGAAAGTGAGCAGGCTTGTGATTGATGCAAGCAAGCTCTGGGTGTTTGAATACGTTTTGTATTAACACTTGGTTTTTCTGTCTCGTCTGGACTTGTCTTGTTGTTTGAAATAGGGCGGAGAACCTATTTATACAAGTCATTGAGCCTTATTCACGTCTCTCGTGGGAAGTGGAGGAAGTGGAGTGATGGAGTAGTGGAGTTGTGCGTCGGTGCCATACGACCAGTCTTGCCCACTTTTCATGTTCATCTCTAACCGTCCATGACTTCCCGACACGTTCTTGTGATGGCGCGTTGCACGCTGCACGCTGTAAACCGCCAGACCAATACCCAGTATATATCCCCCCAGTTTGTGACATGATTGATGTCTGGAATGTGTGGATCGTGGATCCACGAAAGATAGCATGTAATGCTGAATTGAATAACTGTGTTATTGGAAAGTCGATACTTGTGAAGTATCGTGTGTATTTTATGCGAGTCTTGCATTATGGTGTGGTAAAGTGATGGGTAATAACGCCTCACCGACCAAATAACTCCCCGACCGAGGTTGTATAACCAAGTGGTGAAGTTGGACGGATGAGATGATCTTTGAGACACTCATCTCGCGACCGTTAATGAATATTAGGGTTTTTGAAGAGGTGCGCAAGCATCACTCTTCAGCTTGGTCGAAACCGAGCATGGAAAGGGATTTGGAGAGAACCGACCGGGCGTGCATGTAGATAGCATGCCAGTGTACACGTCCATGTCTCACTGTCCCATGAAGGTGCGATCTAGGCCACTCAATTTGACCGGCAAAGAGGAGTAGTTGAGATCAATTTTGCAATAGGAAATTGATGCCGCAAAAGGCCGCGCATCATGCTTTTTCCGGCGCCCGTTCCAAGACGACCTAATTTGGTCGGTCTTGGCCGATGGGTTTGACGTGAAGATGGCAGGCTGGTGTTCATGTCTATACCTGAATATCCCTTGAAAACGTGATCTAGGCCACTCAAATCATCCGGTGAAGTTGAGCGGTCGAGATCAGTTTGTGGTTTGGGAGGCGTGGCCATGCTAGTTTGGACGCACGTTTTGGATTAACCAGGCATGATATGCCTTGGCCGAACACATAAGAAGGTAGATGGGCCCACGGTGGTCATCTTTGGTATGGCCAAGCCCTTGCTTAATCTAATCTGTGACCCTCAATTCGTGCGGAGAAGATGGACGCGCGTGATGGCTTGAAACCCTAATTTTGGCTTTCAAAGCCGTGCGCCGTCTCTTGTTTGGGTGACGATTTTGTCACGGCCAAACATTGTTGGTTTTGACCGATTGGTCAAGTGTGTAGGCGGTCCCACGGTGATCGTGTTGACATGCTCTGGGCCCTTTGAATCTACATCTACACCCTCCATCTATACCGCGAAGATGGATGGTTGAGACCTGCTTTGAACACATGTAATATGCCGCGAGACCCTAATTTAGGGTTTTCCGTCCATAATGCTTGGTATGAACGGTTTCTTGGCAAGCTAGGCCAATGACCGACCATGCGGGGTCGTGCCGTGGGTATTCCATACCCTTGGGGGTGATGGAATTGATGCGGGGTCATCCAATCATGCTTATGGAGTTGGATGATCACGATCGAATCATATCCGGACTGTTATGGTCATCCGGATGATCAATCGGGCTAGTATAACACACCGAGAGGGGCTCAATCGGGCTAGTATAACACACCGAGAGTCGGCATGCGGGTATTTCGTACATGGTTTCATTATAGTGCTTGGAGGTTCGTGTTACTCATAAGAGTAACACTCGATCGTCATGCCACAGCGATAATGAGTACTTTGGAAATACAAGGCTGATATGAAATTCACGGGATGGGATTGTTGCTACATGCTCCAACACGGAGGAATTTCATGTATTCACGAAATGGGATTGTTGCTACATGCTCCATTCTTGGTGAATTAAGTGAGGAGTATCCAACACTTATAAATGGCTTTATCTTTTACAAGATGTCGGCGCATGATTTTTACGGTTTTTTACAAATTTAACCTTAAACGAAAATCCACCATCAACATTAAGTCCCCCGCCTAGCACATAATGGTTACACTATTGTGTGGTAGGCATGAGATGGTGATTATTAAAGATAAAACTTTATGAGACAAAGTTAGATGTTACCGGGAGAGACGGGTCATCCTGTCCTTGGAGTATGTCACGTTCAAAAGGCATCTAGGAGAGCATTCCCCTAGTATGATGTCGGTCTTGCACCGCTTGGTCGACCTTGCTATGTCCGCGGTCGAGGGCCTATTGCGCTCGCTTCGCTCGATCGTGGGGTTGTGCCTAATCGACCATTTCTGCGCCTGCTTTGTTTGTGGGGCTCTTTGCTGTTTGATCGAACGTGGGCTTGAATTTCGTGAACATGATTCCCATGACATAAGAGAACCGTGTTGTGCAAATAAATATGGTCCTGCCATATATGCTTGATTGAACGTGGGTCCCATATCATGCATGCCTGACTGAATGTCACCTTTATACCAGCCTTGTGCCCTTGACCAACACCGGTCTTGAAAATTAAGCAATACCGGACTTGTGACTTGATCAATACCAGACTTGAAGCTTGATCAATACCAGACTTGAAGCTTGAGCAATCCGGACTTGTGACTCGATCAACACCGGACTTGAAACTTGAGTGATACCTGTGACTTGATCAATACCGGTCTTGAGACTTGATCAACACCGGACTTGTGACTTGATCAACACCCCTGTTTGGACCCAATACCAACCTTGTGTACTCCAAAGTGAATGTGTGTTACGTTCTCGTGTGTGACTACACATCTCACGCGTTTTTATACAAGTACCGCTCCTGTCTTTTATTGTAGAATGAAGAAAAGAACTCTGTTGAGATGTCTTCTGGGGATAATCTTTGGTGCCAAGTCGGGAGGTGTTGAAAGCTTCAAAGATATGCCGAACATTGATGATGAGTTGTTCACCTCGCCTTTTCCAAACATTAGAAAACATCCTTCTCATAAGATAGTCATGCTTTCCGATTCAAAAAATATGGAAGCTGATCCATTTTCTTCTCCAAAGACTTGTGATGAGATTTTGTCTCCTGGAGAAACGAATATCCGCCTTCTCCTATTTACTTCAAGATTTCCCATACTCCACTTTGGGTTCTTACGAAGGATGGATGAGACGTATGTTTGAGCAATGAGTACATCAAAGATAACTTGACCGGAGCGCGGAGTTATTGATGCGGCTTGAGTGTTGAAACGGCTCGAGAGGATGTTAAAGTGGTTTCTGTGCGAACATTGAGGTGGATCTGGAGAGAGTGTTGAAGAAGGATTCAGAAACAACGTGGGTCCCGGAGAGAGCGTTGAGGCGGCTCTTGAATAGACCATTGAAGCGACCTGGCCGGAGGGAGCGTTGAAGTGGCTTCCTCTCCGATTCGATTTACCCTTGCGAATTCCATGCTTCTTGGTGACCATCTCTCTCATATTGAAGAATTCCTTGGTCGACGGTGAAGGAACTTCATGCTGAGCCTCGATCCCCAAGCGTGGTTTACATGGTTTGTTCGTAGTGGTTGTTGTCGAGCCAGATATGGAACATCTTGGACGTGGTTTACATGGTTTGTGGGAGTCGTGAATGTGGTACTGGATTTGGAGTTGACGGACGCGCATGATGTTGTATCTCGGTGGTTTTCCTCTTGCTGCTTCAGGGAACTACTTACACAAGGCTGAAGGTTGTATCGCCTGTTGGTGAGATATATGCCCCCGGATCTTGTTCGACTACTGTCTGATAGAGTGACTCGCCCGGATCTTGCTCGATATGACGCGTGGACATCGTTATCTTCTTGAGGCTGCTCCCTTGAGGTATTTGCTCCAGTGGAAGATTGCCGTCATTGAGCGTTGATACGTTGTACCGGTATTCTTTAAACCAAATGGCGGTATGGTATAATAAAAATTTCCGAGAGGAGTTAGAAAAGCTATCTTACTTGCATCATGCTCGTACATTCTTATCTGGTTGTAGCCGCTACATCCATCCATGGAGGAGAACATGCCGTGTCCGCTGGTTGCATCTACTAACATGTCGATGTTAGGTAGAGGAGGATCTTTTTTGGAGCAGCATTTACTCGTGTCTGAACTACAACTGTTTAACCGACTTGGATCCAGGTATGACATGTAGATGATGGGTGACCAATTTTCATCTAAATCTGGCATTTCTTCATATCTCCAAGCGAATATGTTCTGGTACTCTTTGAGAAGTTCCACGAGCTTCGCGCGTTTATCCGTACACAAGGTTGAGTGATGGAGATAGGCCTAGGAGATTCCTCAACGATTTCAATCTCATCGATTGTGGAGTTGGTGCCATCTTGCGGATCTTTGTGGAGCATCTAGCACTTGTTCTTGTGGTTCGTTCTTTGTTGTAGCATTCCATTGGGTGGAGAGACGGGTAAGTCTCCCCGCTAATTTATAATGGCGATGACGGTATACCGTTTTCCCTTTCTGGTCACGACTCACCACAAAAAGTTCGTTCCCTCTTCGTGTGAACGTGGGTCGTGGCTTCACGGGATGGAGAAGAATGCTTCGTCGTCGCAAAGATGCATCGTGGGTTTTAGCCTTCAATGACGCAAGCCGGTCTTCTTCTGAATTGACGCCCACGTGGGGAGTGGGATGCAACGAACTTGTCTCGATTCTTTCGGCGGAGCTTCTCCCGTATGTCTTTGGTTTGGTTTCCCTCGAAGTCCGTCATTGCGGTAGGCTTCCGTACGACCTTGCCTGGGAGAACCTTGGATGTCCTGAGAGTCTTGAGCGTAATCACATTCGAAGATGCTCCTATGTCGATGAGGGCTCTTCTGAACTCCGAACCCTTGATGTGTGCGGTAACATATAGGTCACGATCGTGACCTTCCTCTCGTTGATTGCGGCAAAACGTCTCCGCGCGCGATTCTTTGAGAGGTGTGAAAGTTTTCATAAACTTTCCACTAGAGAAACCGCTTCCCGATCCACTCGGCCTTTGGTTCATAGTGAAACTATTGACTTGAGGAAAATCGTTGTGAGGATCAGTTCCCAGTGTAGGAGCCTCCATGACAGGACCGCTCATATCTGATGTCGCTTATTTGATCAGGTCCATGTAGGTCCGTGTCGTTGAAGTATCTTTTCCGGTGCGTTGAATGCATTCCTTGTTGGCTCCAGGGGCTGTTGCGGGTCATGTGGAAATCGATCGGTCAATGTCTTAAGAAAAGTGAGTACCTCTTTACGAGTTGCGGCCATATCCTTTTGAGTCTTGGCAAGAACTTCCTTTTCCATCAAGTCTCGCAATGGTAATGGGAGATGGTCCTCCTCTCGCCCCTCCTAGGCTCCTCGTCCCGATGAAGGAGTGGAAGTTGTTGCTCGGTGACTACTGGGAGGTGTTACACTTGATGAGATGCCAAGATTTGCATTTGCTATGGCTCTGGTGATGGGAGGTGTTGTAATATCACCGCCGAGTGATCGGGTGAACGTTCCCATCCTCCGTACTCACGTATTCCTTGATTGATCTCTCCTTCCTCAAGCATTTCTTCACGGCTTGACAAGGGTCTTGAGATATAAATCTTCCACAGCAGGGATCCGTAAGCTGCAGGCTCCATTTCTTTATCTGGTAGACGTTGTGGTACCCGGACAAGTCTTTTCCTCTGTGGAGTTGCCTCGAGTCTTCGTTGTCAGCTGGACCATGTTGTTCGCCTCTCCGAGTCCCCCGTGATTACGCGCTCTTTCTGCATCTCCACCGGTAAAGGTGTGACTCGACTAAGGATTCGGCGTTTCTTACCGCCCTGAGTAGATGCATGCCGACCCTTCTTGTAATTGTGTTGTTATATCATTCAAAAGGCGGAATGTTTCGCTCTGTCTTCTAGCGATACCGGCTTGATTTGCCAAGACATCCTCCAACATTCTAGCTACACTTCCCATGATATCTGAACCACCTGTGGTCTCCTGGTGAGGATACATCGCGAGATGAAAACCGAAAAATTGAGGATTCAATTTTTTGCAACTGATAGATCAACCTCCCACTGTGGTCGCCAATTGTTTATGGGTGAAAACTATTCCTGCAGAATTTGGTAATTTGGGGTGTGGATGAGGAATGAATCTAAACCTTAAACAAATGTTCTACAAGAGAGTACTTTAGATTCGAGATATGAATCTGTACAAGTCCGTCCTAAACCAAAAATGGTCGTTCCGGACTTGTTTCGGTCACAAAGTGAAGGATATGGGGTTGATCTTAGGGAGGGAAGCGAAAAAGGTGTTGAGATTGTGAAGGTGTTGGCTTGCTTATGACTTGTAACAGAAAGGTGAGCAGGCTTGTGATTGATGCAAGCAAGCTCTCGGTGTTTGAATACGTTTTGTATTAACACTTGGTTTTCTGTCTCGTCTGGACTTGTCTTGTTGTTTGAAATAGGGCGGAGAACCTATTTATACAAGTCATTGAGCCTTATTCACGTCTCTCGTGGGAAGTGGAGGAAGTGGAGTGATGGAGTAGTGGAGTTGTACGTCGGTGCCATACGACCGCCTTGCCCACTTCTCATGTTCATCTCTAACCATCCATGACTTCCCGACACGTTCTTGTGATGGCGCGTTGCACGCCGCACGCCGTAAATCCTGCCAGACCAATACCCCGGTATGTATCCCCCGGTTTGTGACTTGATTGATGTCCGGAATGTGTGGATCGTGGATCCACGAAAGATAGCATGTAATGCTTGAATTGAATAATCGTATTATTCGAAAGTCGATACTTGTGAAGTATCGTGTGTATTTTATGCGAGTCTTGCATTATGGTGTGGTAAAGTGATGGGTAATAACGCCTCACCGACCAAATAACTCGACCGGGGTTGTATAACCAAGTTTGGTGAAGTTGGACGGATGAGATGATCTTTGAGACACTCATCTGCGATCGTTAATGAATATTAGGGTTTTTTTGAAGAGGTGCGCAAGCATCACTCTTGACTTAGTCGAAACCGAGCATGGAAAGGGATTTGGAGAGAACCGACCGGGCGTGCATGTAGATAGCATGCCGGTGTACACGTCCACGTCTCACCGTCCCATGAAGGTGCAATCTAGGCCACTCAATTTGACCTAGGCAAGAGGAGTGGTTGAGATCAATTTTGCAATAGGAAATTGATGCCGCAAAAGGCCGCGCATCATGCTTTTTCCGCGCCGTTCCAAGACGACCTAATTTGGTCGGTCTTGGCCGATGGGTTTGACGTGAAGATGGCGGTGGTGTTCATGCCTATACAGAATATCCCATGAAAACGTGATCTAGGCCACTCAAATCATCCGGTGAAGTTGAGCGGTCGAGATCGGTTGTGGTTTGGGGAGCGTGGCCATGCTAGTTTGGACGCACGTTTTGGATTAACCAGGGCATGATATGCCTTGGCCAAACACATGAGGAGGTAGATGGGCCCACGGTGGTCATCTTTGGTATGACCGGCCCTTGCTAATCTAATCTGTGGCCCTCCATTCGTGCCGGAGAAGATGGACGCGCGTGATGGCTTGAAACCCTAATTTTGGCTTTCAAAGCCGTGCGTAAATCTCTTGTTTGGGTGACGATTTTGTCACGGCCAAACATTGTTGGTTTTGACCGATTGGTCAAGTGTGTAGGCGGTCCCACGGTGATCGTGTTGACATGCTCGGGGCCCTTTGAATCTACATCTACACCCTCCATCTATACTGCGAAGATGGATGGTTGAGACCTTTGCAACACATGTAATATGCATGAGACCCTAATTTAGGGTTTTAGTCCATAATGCTTGGTATGAACGGTTTCTTGGCAAGCTAGGCCAATGACCGACCATGCGGGGTCGGCCGTGGGTATTTCATACCTTCTTGGGGGTGATGGAATTGATGCGGGGTCATCCAATCATGCTTATGGAGTTGGATGACTGCGATCGGATCATATCCCGGTCGTTATGGTCGATCCAGGATGCTCAATCGGGCTAGTATAACACACCGAGAGGGGCTCAATCGGGCTAGTATAACACACCGAGAGTCGGCACTGTACGGGTATTTCGTACATGGTTTCATTATAGTGCTTGGAGGTTCGTGTTACTCGTAAGAGTAACACTCGATCGTCATGCCACAATCGATAATGAGTGCGGAAATACAAAGGCGATATGAAATTCACGGGATGGGATTGTTGCTACATGCTCCAACACGGAGGAATTTCATGTATTCCACGAGAATGGGATTGTTGCTACATGCTCCATTCTTGGTGAATTAAGTGAGGGAGTATCCAACACTTATAAATGGCTTTATCTTTTACAAGATGTCAGCGCATGATTTTTCTGGTTTTTTACAAATTTAACCTTAAACGAAAATCCACCATCAACACCTAGCACAACAACCAACACTAAAAGCAATATCAGGTCTAGTGGTTGTACGATATAAAAGGCTACCAATGATAGATCGATAAGGTTTTTGATCCACATTTACACCTTTCTTATCTCGATTTAGTTTACCCGTGGTGGGCATATGAGTCAGTTTTGGAGTTGACTTATCAATACCGAATCTTGTGACAAGATCTCTTGCATATTTTTCTTGAGATAAGTACATTCCATCCTTGTGTTGTTGAAAAAGAATTTTAATTCACCAACATTGCTCATTTCAAACTCCTTGCCAAGTGAGACTTAAAAATCTTTTGAAAGTTTCTCAGATGTTGATCCATCAATGATATCATATACATAGACTTGAGCGATCACAACATCTTTCCCACTCCATTTGGTAAACAACGTTTTATCAGCTCCACCTCTCGAAAAACCTTTCATAAGGAGGGAAGTAGTCAGGTTTTCGAACCAGGCACGAGGTGCTTGTTTTAACCCATATAATTCTTTATTAACCTTAAGGACATCATCTGGGAAATCAGGGTTTTCGAATCCCTTAAGCTGAGCGACATAGACCTCTTCCTTTAAATTTTCATTTAGGAAAGCGGATTTAATGTCCATTTGAAACAGCTTAACCTTAATAAAACAAGCATGAGCTAATAACAACCGAATGGACTCAAGGCGTGCCACAGGAGCAAAGGTTTCATCAAAGTCGATTCCTTCAATCTGTGAATATCCATGAGCGACAAGTCTAGCTTTGTTTCTGATAATGGTGCCAAATTCATCAGACTTCTTCTTGAATATCCATTTAGTACCAACAATATTGATATTGGGGGACAAGGTACGAGATTCCATACATCTTGCCTTTGGAACTGATTTAACTCTTCATGCATTGCATTCACCCAAAAGGGATCGCTAAGAGCTTCATCAATGTTTTTTGGTTCTATTTGCGATAGATCACAACCAAAATTACAAATATTTTGAAGTTGTCCTCTCGTCTTAGTTGTAGAATCTCTTCCACCAATAATACTGTTAGTATCATGATTTCTTTGAACCCAGAGATGTCGTGTAGGGGCACGTTCTTGTTCAACAGGAACAACCTGACTAGGGATTTCCTCCTCATCACTAGAAACATCAGGATCAGTAACTGTAGGAATAACTTCTACTGATTCTGGGATTCTTTGATTTTATCAATTGTCTCGGTTGGAGGCAATTCAGCAGGAGAGTCATTATGACGAAAATTACTTAGATCATCAATGATAACATTTGCAGATTCCATCATGACTTGGGTTCTGATATTAAAAACTCAGAAACCACGACTATCAGATGTATAGCCAAGAAAAATACCTTCATCGCTTTTCGAGTCAAATTTCTCTTTCTGTTCACGGTCCTTTAGAATGTAGCACTTACTGCCGAACACTCTGAGATAGTGTAACTTGGGTTTCTTACCGTACCAAAACTCATAGGGAGTGTTTAAGGTCTTTGACCGTAAGTAAACACGATTGATCAAGTATCAAGTCGTAAAAACCGCCTCTCCCCAAAACTTCAACGGTAAGTTTTTGTTATGGAGCATTACTCTTGCCATTTCCTGAATGTTCCTATTCTTCCTTTCTGCAACTCCATTAGCTTGTGGAGTAATGGGTGGAGAATATTGTTGAATAATCCCCCAGAGAATCACAGTATTCAAACACTTTGGTGTCCTTGAATTCCGTGCCACGGTCGCTTCTAATTTTTTTTTTAGTTTGCGACCTGTTCATTCTGGATTCTATTAACAATAATCTTGAATTCACTTTGAGGTTTCATTCTTGTGAGCCAAAAAAGCTACCCAAGTGAATGCGGGTGTAATCATCTACCATAACCAAAGCATACTTCTTTCCAGCCACAGCAGGTTATTGAATTGGGTCGAATAGGTCCATATTAATTAAATCAATTGGAGCTTTAGTGAGAATATCTCGAGATGATTTATGTGGAACTTTCGTTTGTTTTCCCTTTTGACAGGCACCACATACACCATCAATCTTAGCATTGATTTTTGGGAACACCTCTAACAAGTTCTTTGTTAATGATCTTAGTTAGAAGACGATAATTGATGTAGCCAAAACGCTCATGCCAAAGATGTTTAGATTCCACCTTAGTCAAATTGCAACAATTACTGAACTTAGTATCCAACAGATAACAGTTATTTTTGCCACGTGATCCTTGCAAAATCACTTTTCCATATTTGTCTACAATGTTACATCCATTAGCATTGAAGACAACCTTATGGCCTTTGTCACGTGATTTGACTAACGAAAGAAAATTAGCAACATACCTTTAACGTATACTACATCATGAATTTCAGGAACACCAGGTAATTTGATCATCCCCTTCTTGCTTATGTAGCAGCAACTTCCATCACCAAATGTTACTAGACCACCATCAAAGTCGCTTGTGTTGAAAAACCACGAGAGATCTCCAGTCATATGCCAGCTACATCCACTATCAAGAAACCATTGAAAAGGAGATGTTGATTTCAGAGCAAAAGCTCTCATACTAGCACTACTAACCAAATTAGTCTTTCTTGTTGTTTAATTGTCTTTTAAGAGCAGACAAAAGTTGTACAACATTCTTGTGAAGATTACGTGCGACATTTAATCTTTTTCTAAATGACAAACATACATGTTGAAAGTGATCATGAGCATCACAAAATACGCATGTACCAACATCTTTATTCTTGTTCGAAGAATTCTGAGCACCTTCAGTTTTCACAAAGCCTAAACCTAGCTTATCACCTGACATACGACAATTATTCAATGAAGAATTAGAGGAGTTACTCAAATCCATTGAAGATGACTTTACAAATTTCAAATCCCTAAGTTTTGCAATTTCTGCAACAAGATCAGAGTTGATCTGGATTTGTTCATCCAACTTCTTTTGGAGATCAACAACCTCTTCGAAGCTCAGAATTTTTTATATAAATCTCGCAATGAAGTCTATCAATTTTCCTTATCAAACGATTTTTTCTAGACAAAGATTATTGATGATTTTTTTTAAATTAGGATTCTCAACCATATCGATGGTTTCTAGAACACGCTCGAAGTTGAGTTAATCCATTTCTGGTGAAGCGTTTTTAGAGAAAAAATCGTTCATACTCAGATCGCTACAAACACAGACTTATAAGGCCTTTAACGTGTTTTCCTTCTCTGATACCAATTGAAAAAGCGGGGGTACAACAACCACACCCAATATTTTGTTTGGCAATATAATTAGACAAACTCCAATATATATACTTTCAAGAGAATCAACTAGACAGTCAGACTCAATCTAATGAAAATTATATCAAAGAGTTTTATATCTCTATCCCTCAATTCAATCTGCAATCAGCAAATAGGAATTTGCGAGCCCGATTGAATATAAGAGAAGTAACTTGAATGGTACCAAAGACCAATGTTCAAGGATCAATCAATTTCAATCAACAACCAAAGGTTGGATTTACCAATTGAACGATTCAATGCACAACCTATGATATTTCAATTATATAACAAAATATAACGCGTAAAAGAAATAACACAGACACCAGAATTTTGTTAACAAGGAAAACCGCAAATGCATAAAAACCCCGGGACCTAGTCCAGCTTTGAACACCACACTGTATTAAGCCGCTACAGACACTAGCCTACTACCAATGAGTTTCAGACTGGACTGTAGTTGAACCCTAATCAATCTCACACTAATTCAAGGTATAATTGCGCTCCTAACGTCTCTGATCCCAGCAGGATACTACGCACTTGAATCCCTTAGCTTATCTCACCCACAACCAAGAGTTGCTATGACCCAAAGTCGGAAACTTGATAAACAAATCTGTCTCACACAGAAAAGTCTATTGGAATAGATAAATCTGTCTCCCACAGAAATACCTACGAGTTTTGTCCCGTCTTTTGATAAATCAAGGTGCACGGGAACTAATTGATAAATCATACTTATATTCCCGAATAACATCCTAGTATTATCAATCACCTCACAATAATCTTAATCGTATGGTAGCGAAACAAGATATTGTGGAATCACAAACGATGAGACGAATATGTTTATGACTACTTTTAATCTTACCTATCAGATATAAATCTCAAGAAAATCTTAGCAAAGATAATACTCAATCACGATAGAAGAAGTAAGATCAGAACACGCAAATACAAAGAAAATAGTTGGGCCTGGCTTCACAATCCCAGTGAAGTCTTCAAGTCGTTAACCTACAGGGTTTCATGAAAAACCTAAGGTTAAAGGAGAATCGACTCTAGTCACAACTAGTATCACACAGAAGGTAGGGGATTCGGTTTCCCAGTTGCTAGAGTTCTCCCTTATATAGTTTTCAAATCAGGGTTTGCAATCTAAGTTACCTTGGTAACAAAGCATTCAATATTCACCGTTAGATGAAAACTTGATTAGATTCAAGCTAATATCTTTCAACCGTTATATCGAACTTAGCTTGTTATGTACAAATAAAATGTACCTTCATTTAGGTTTAAGTAACCGTACCTAAACGTGTACACCATGTTGGCTCAACAGTAGTTAACCGAGGTTAGCTATATGAACACTCTCATATCAAACTTATTCATCTTAACCATAACTAGTTCAAATGACTCAAAATAAACTAGTTAAAGAGTTGTTCAATTGCTATATTCTCATAGAAGTATACAAGAACACAATTGAAGCAAAATCGGTTTGATTCACTCGAATCAATTCATGAACATTATAGCGAGGGTTTGCAAAGAATGCGTTCCTTAATATATAAATGTATTAGTTCATGAACAAACCGATTTTAGAACTTTAACCACTCAAGTATGCAAACGTGTACGCATACTTAAGTAGCCGGTTTGAGTATGGGTTCGCCAGTATGCAAACAAGTACGCATACCTTATTACACTTCCAAAACCCAGCATAAATTCCCGGACCCCTAGTTAGCAATTCGGGGTACGGGTAGTAGTTCGGGACGGCATACGTACGGGAATTATACGGATTCGGATATGTCGGATTCGATTAAAAATCCGGTCAACGGTTCGTTGTTCGGACAGTGGTTCGGAACGGCATACGTACGTGCATATTCGTTTTATAAATGTGAGTTCGGCACTTAAAATTCGGCTTACATATATGATAAATTTATAAGTATTATGACCTTATTACGAGACTAATAAGATGGCAAATAACATTTTAGCGTGATTATTTAACAAGAAGTAAACAATTTAATCGCATAAATGTATTACAAAACGAATTTATGGATTTTTAAACAAAAATCAACACATAAAACACTGGTTAAACAACTACCAATAGAAAATTTTAACTAAATAATTGTTATTTAAATATAAAGTATATACAAAATCAAACAAAAACCAATCTATCAGAGAGTTACCTTCGAGAGAGCGAGGTTGGGCGTTCGAATCTAGTTCGGAAGTATCATTCGGATTCGGTCAGTTCGGATACGTTCGCGAATCATTCGTAAGGTCCATATAATCCGGGAACTAGGTTCGGAGTTCAAATAGTTCGGAAGTATCATTCGGATGCGGTCAGTTCGGATACGTTCGCGAATCATTCGGGAATGATTCGGAGAATTACTAACTAGGCCCGGACCTATACCTTACGCAAGTATGTGTATCGGTATGTGTACTTGGTACACAGAATTTCACAACTACAAGTACGCATACGGGTATGCATACTCTAGTTGCGGTCACGGATCACATACATGCAAGAATGCATACTATGTTCATAATCATTGAAACTTTCTTAGAGGACGACAATAGCCGTTTTCACACACTATTAGCATCAAAGCAATTTTCAAGTTATTGAAATAATCATAACGAAACATTCTAAGTCTACACCAAATGATTGTATCACACAAACCATGTAAGATGTTACTCGGCGATTTTCACATGATCATCTTTCTACTTTCGTCAAGAATATAAGATGAACTTGGTTGAAGCGAAAGCTTACCAACACATATTTCGAGAAATATGTAAGCGAGTTAATCTCAGCTCGAAATCTCAAATGTGTATAATCGACAACTATATAATAATACGGCAATTGTCTCAATATAGGAGATAAAGTAGAAATACACTTTCCAAGTGATATATGAGTTTTAGTCTCCACATACCTTTTGTTGATGAAGTTCCACAAGATCTCCTTGGTAGTTCTTCGTCTTCAATTGATGAACGTCGTGAAGTCTAATGCTCAACTACACAATCTATCATAGTCTGAGATATCACTATAAGTAGATTAGAAATCAAGACTTATAGTTTTGATCACTGACATTGATAAACAAGCTTGAGATAACAACGGTTGCGAGTTCAACCGAGCAGTGCTCTAACTGGACACAAAGTGCACGGATTGATTTTCTCAGTTAAAAGAGCAACTTTAGGACCAGGGTTAACTTAGAATTCAAGCTAAGATAACTTTAGAATCAAGCAAACTCTATTTTTGAAATTCTTGAAAAATACAATAGAAGGATATACACTTAGGTTCGGTTACTGAACCGTGTATAATTACCATTCGGTTTTTGGCAAGTTAGCCGACGAATCAGGGTGCAATGGTTCGTGAACCAGGTTTGCCAACCCTGCAAAACTTCTGAACTCAGTTGACAATGGTTCATGAACTGGATTCTCCAATTGTTAGCTTATTATTCCAACTTTGAAAATTCAGTTCACCACGGTTCGCAAACCGGGTTCGTGAACTGTTCCCAACTGAACTTGCAGTTTGCGAACTGGTTCGCCAACCTTCCTGTATTTTTGAAACTCAGATATCTATGGCTTTCAAACTGGTTTTCCAACCTTTCTTGAGCAGAAATATGTAAGTTCAATATTTCTCTCTTATGATGTTTGAAACATTCCCAAGTGAAAAAATCATTTGCATGGGAAATTTTCAATTGATCCGGAAATTAATTCATAGAACTAATATTGTTAAGGATCATTGAACATCTTTGCTTAGAATCATATATCGATATTTTTCACAAGACAAACTTGACTCGAAACTTCTTATTCGTAAATCTACTTGTAGTTATACGACATAGTCTAAATAGATCGAATGGTGAGATAATGAGTAAATTAGAATGGTTCAGCCTTCACGTAGCTGATACAAAAGTTTTCTAAATGTCTTCGTCGATATTCTGTCTTCAAGTGTGATCTCTGATACTCAACTACAAATTTTAACCTAGTATGAGACTTGACTTAGTAGACTGGAAATCAAGATATGTTTTTTATCATCTAATATTAACAACAAGCTTGAGATAACAGAACTTGTGGGTTCAACCGAGCAATGCTCTAACACTTGGTATCCTTTTGGTAATGTGTATTCGGCCACTAACTCCTATCCCGGAATGAACATCTCTACTGATTATGTTAAAGAAATACCAATTTGGGCTAGTATCCCTGATGCAAAGCATGAACACAAAATTATAGTACTTATAGCAAGTAAATTAGGTCCAATGAGAATAGTTTGTGTATGTAGTGATGCCTCTTTCCCGAATTTCTTTACAAGAGTTTAAGTTTGGGTAAACATTAAGAAACCTTTAGTGGATAAACTATTAGTAAAGTACGAAACTGCCCAGTTACAAAACTATATTTCAATTAGTTAAACCTTCCTTTTAAATTATGTGATCATTATTTGAGGTTTGGACACAAATAAGAAAGTTGTGCTATTCTCTGCAACATAGAGCTTTAAAGGATATCTATGATAGTACTATGGATTCCCCTGTCCCTGGTGACAATCTTTTCTTTCTTAATGATGTGCAAGTTCAAATATGGAATCGAAAAGATAATGTGTATCATCTAGGCAATTCTACCTTTGTTGATTCTTTCATAGCTATTCCTGATGTCCAGCAGGCTTTCCAAACTTTTTTGAAGCTCAATCTTACTTTGATGATTCTGGTATCTATGAAGATGTTGAGACTATCTCGGCTCCAAATCCTTTAATTGATTCGGACTCTGATATGCCTTTTAATGTGCCTGAAGCTTTTAATATTTCAATTCATTCAACTTCTGAGTCAAATCGTTCTGTCAAATCGTAAATATACCGAGTCCTTGAAAAGTCAGAACCAGTGAATCTGAGTTATTGATTTCTACTAATTTACTTCAGGATATTTCTAATCCAGTTCTTGTCAGTACTTGTTCGTTTTCTTCTGTTTAGAAAGACAATCCTCTTTCTTCTCTTACGAAAATACTAGGGATTCCTTCAAATCCCCAATTTCAAATTCTTCAGTTTCATCTTTAATCGGGATTTCAAACCCATTTTATCCTCCACTTTCGGGTTGTAATCTTTCAAATTTCGACTCACCTTTTCCCCTTTCGAACCTGCTTTCAAAATTTCTATAACTGATCTCTCTTTTTCCTCTTCTCTTGAGCATCACTACTCTATCTCAACTGATAACAAACTTGCTTCAAAAATTGATCAATATGGGTCCAATCTAAAAGAACAACACAGTGAAAAATAATCATGCATACCCTTTTCATTCTCTTTATCTCCTCCATCGATGCAACATGATGTGACACAAGTTTTTTCCTTTCACTAATTTTAAGCCCTAAATTTATTTTCTTTTATTCCAAATTATTGTATTTAATCCTGCTTATTCTCTATAATTTACCTTAGTTCATAATTTACTTTCGTTGTTATTGTTCAAGAATTATAATCCTGCTGCCATTTAAAATTAACATCCATATCACCTAACTCCACTTTTAGGATGAAACTATTATCTTGGAATGTTCAGGTTTGTGGTAACTATTTTACTCAAAACCACTTAAAAACCTTACTTCAAAAAGAAAAACCTGAGATTTTGTTTCTATCTGAGACAAAATCTCAAAGACATTTGGTCAAAAATCTGGTTTTTTATAATCATAATTATCGCATTGTTAACCCTATAGGAAAAACAGGATCAGGTCTAGTAGTCGCATGGGCAAAAGGCTTCTTCTTTGATATAGTTTGATGAAACATAAATATGATAAACATTATAGTCAAAACAAACTCTGATCCTGATGAATGGGTTCTCACTTGTTTCCATTCCCGTTCATATCCTAGCAATAGGAAAATAGCCTGAGACTTCCTTGATGAAATATGAACTCAAGTTAATATTAAGAACATGTTTGGATAGTCATTTGATATTTTAACATGATTTTTGATCAATTAGAAAAATTAAGAAGATTGTCTTACAATAAAAATGATAGTGAATATTATCACAGAATCTTGGAGAGAGTTGGTCCATATGATTTGGGCTTCCTAGGATACGATTTTACTTGGAATAACCATAGGCAAGGAAGGAAAGATTGTGAAAATGCGGGGGTCTAACAACCACACCCAACAATTCGTTTGGCAATCTGATAGGACTTACTCCAATATACTTTCTAGAGAATCAACTAGACAGTCAGACTCAATCTAAAGAAAATTATATACAAGAGTTTATATATCTAACTCTTAATTCAATCCGCAATCAACAAATAGAAATCTGCGAGCCTGATTGAATATTATAGGGGTAAACTTGAACGGTACCTAAGATCAATGTTCAAGGATCAATCAATCTCAATCAACAACCAAAGGTTGGATTACCTAATTGATCGATTCAACGCACAACCTGTGATATTTCAATTATATAACAAAATATAATGCGGAAAAGAAATAATACAGACACCAGAATTTTGTTAATGAGGAAACCGCAAATGCAGAAAAACCCGGGACCTAGTCCAGTTTGAACACCACACTGTATTACGTCTCTGATCCCAGCAGGATACTACGCACTTGATTCCCTTAGATGATCTCACCCACAACTAAGAGTTGCTACGACCCAAAGTTGAAGACTTTATAAACAAATCTGTCTCGCATAAAAAAGTCTATAGATTGAATAAATTTGTCTCCCACATAAATAACCAAGAGTTTTTGTTCCGTCTTTTGATAAATCAAGGTGAACAGGAACCAACTAATAACCCGGACTTATATTCCCTAAGAAAAACCTATTATTATCAATCACCTCACAATAATCTAAATCGTATGATGGAGAAACTAGATGTTCTGGAATCACAAACGATGAGACGAAGATGTTTGTGAGCACCTTTTATCTTGCTGTTTATGGGTAAAAATCGTTTCCGCCGATTTTGGTAAATTCGGTAGGTGAGTGAGAAACTGGTTTAAACCCTAAACAAATGTGCTGCACGTGAGCACTTTATAGATTCGAGAGATCAATATGTACAAGTCCGGCCTAAACCAAGAAATGGCCGTTCCAGACTTGCTTCGGTCACAAATTGGATGAGAAGGGTTGATTTGGGGAGGGAAGCAAAGAAAGGTGTTGAGACCCGAGAATAATTACAGGAGAGTAGTGTCTCGACTTGTATCGGAAAGTGAAAGCTTCGGAAGCTTGCAAGAGATGAAAGCTTTTTGGAGAGCTTGCAAAGTTGCCTTTTACGAGAGTGTTGTATTTTTCTCCCGACCGAGACTTGTGTCTCGGTGAAAATAGGTAAGACCTATTTATACAAGTCGAGATTGAAACGTACCACAGCCTCATGAAGGAAGAGAGTAAAGGGTGAAATAATGGGAGGAGGTGGTAGCCGCATGGTGTTTATGGGTGAAAACGTTTTCACCATTATTTCCTCATTTATTTGACCGCTTTATTCCTATTCACGCTTTCTTAATGTGAGCGTAGTGTACGCCGCATCTTTGTGACCGCCAAACCAAGACCACGGAAAGCATCCCCGGTTTGTGTTGATGTCTCGAGTGTTGGTTGCACCTTGAGTGCAAGTGGCGCTGCTAGTGGCGCGTGTGGCATGTGCCAATGGCATGTACGGAATGCCTTTGTTGCGGGTTGCACCTTGAGTGCAAGTGGCAATGCCAGAGCTGCTAGTGGCGTGTGTGGCATGTGCCAATGGCATGTGCGGAATGCCTTGGTGGTAGGTTGTACGTTGAGTGTTAGTGGCAATGCCGTAGCTGCTAGTGGCGTGTTTGGCATGTGCCAATGGCGTGTGCGGAATGCCTTGGTGGTAGGTTGCACGGTTTGCAAGTTAGGCTACCAGCGTGGGTTTTGGCATGTGTCAATGGCACGTATGGCCAAGTTGGCCTAGGTTGCACGGCTTGCAAGTTAGGATACCATCGTGCGTGTTTGGCATGTGTCAATGGCACGTACGGCCAAGTTGGCCTAGGTTGCACGGCTTGCAAGTTAGGCTACCAGCGTGCGTGTTTGGCATGTGTCAATGGCACACATGGCCATTAGAGCTACGTCCTGGTAAGAAAAGCTACCAAGCGATGCATGTTGGCATGTGCCAATGGCATGCTCGGCCATTAGGGCCATGGCCTGGTAAGAAAAGCTACCCGGCGATGCGTGTTGGCATGTGCCAACGACATGCGTGGCCAATTTGGGTCACGGCCTGGTAGGAAAAGCTACCAGCGATGCGTGTTGGCATGTGCCAATGGCATGCGTGGCCAATTTGGGTCACGACCTGGTAGGAAAAGCTACCAGCGAGCGTGTTGGCATGTGCAAATGGCATGCGTGGCCAATTTGGGTCACGGCCTGGTAGGAAAAGCTACCGGCGAGCGTGTTGGCATGTGTGGCCAATTTGGTCACGGCCTGGTAGGAAAAGCTACCAGCGAGCGTGTTGGCATGTGCCAATGGAATGCGTGGCCAATTTGGGTCACGGCCTGGTAGGAAAAGCTACCAGCGAGTGTGTTGGCATGTGCCAATGGCATGCTCGGCCATTAGGGCCACGCCCTGGTGAGAAAAGCTACCAGCGAGCATGTTGGCATGTGCCAATGGCATGCTCGGCCATTAGGGCCACGCCCTGGTGAGAAAAGCTACCACCGAGCGTGTTGGCATGTGCCAATGGCATGCTCGGCCATTAGGGCCACCCTGGTGAGAAAAGCTACCAGCGAGCGTGTTGGCATGTGCCAATGGCATGCTCGGCCATTAGGGCCACGCCCTGGTGAGAAAAGCTACCGGCGAGCGTGTTGGCATGTGCCAATGGCTTGCGTGGCCAATTTGGCCTAGGTTGCACGGTTTGCAAGCCTAGGTGCGGGCGCTACTTTGGCATGGCGCGGCTAGGGCCAAGGTAAGGGTGTTTGGCTTGGCGTGGCGTGGCCCCAGCGTAGCTAGGGCCAAGGCAGAGTGTTTTTGGCATGGCCCGGCTAGCTTGGGCAAGGTGTGGCTCGCATGATTTGCCATTGGCACGGAGGTGCGGCTAGCATGGTTGGCATGCTTTGGCGCGTTTGGTGTGGCTGGCATGATTTGCCATTGGCACGAGAGGTGCGGCTAGCTTGGGCTAGGTGTGGTGGCATGATTTGCCATTGGCACGGAGGTGCGACTAGCATGGTTGGCATGCTTTGGCGCGTTTGGTATGGCTGGCATGATTTTCCATTGGCACGGAGGTGCGGCTAGCATGGTTGGCATGCTTTGGCGTGTTTGGTGTGGCTGGCATGGTTTGCCATTGGCACAGAGGTGCGGCTAGCTTGGTCTAGGTGTGGCTGGCATGATTTGCCATTGGCACGGAGGTGCGACTAGCATGGTTGGCATGCTTTGGTGCGTTTGGTGTGGCTGGCATGATTTGCCATTGGCACGGAGGTGCGGCTAGCATGGTTGGCATGCTTTGGCGCGTTTGTTGTGGGTGGCATGATTTTCCATTAGCACCAGAGGTGCGGCTAGCTTGGGCTAGGTGTGGCTGGCATGATTTGCCATTGGCACGGAGGTGCGGCTAGCATGGTTGGCATGCTTTGGCGCGTTTGGTGTGACTAGCATAGCTAGGGCCAAGGCAGAGAGCGTTTGGCATGGCGCGGCTAGCTTGGGCTAGGTGTGGCTGGCATGATTTGCCATTGGCACGGAGGGGAATTAGGGTTTTGTTCGTTGTAACCCTAATTTGAAAAAATACCCCCTATTAATTACTGACTACATGCATTAAATGTTCTAATAAATGTGTCATCGGTGACATTAGGTTATTTGGGGTTTTACGATTTTACCCTTTGTTTAAAATCCACCATCAACATTAAGTCCCCTGCTTAGCTCGGAACAGGAGCTTTGTTGCGAGGTAAGCATAAGATGGTGACAAACTATCAACAACAAATCGTAAAGAGAATTGAAGAGGCTTGTCTGACCTTTTTATAAATAGGATTTGGAATCCTTGCCTCTGCGCTTTTGCGCAAATCGGAGGTCAGCACAATTGGGAAGTCGGCGTCATTGAGAGGTAGTAAGCTGGGCGGCATTGAGAAGTTGACACGAGTTAGGAAACTGAGCGTGCTATCTGGTGGGACCGGCGCAAAGTGGGAAGCTAATCGCGCTAGCTGGCGGGACCGGCTTGTAGAAAGTGGTAGTGCTAGCTGATGTGGTTTTAAATTGTTGTAGAAAGTGGTAGTGAAAGTTCGTTCAACTCGGGCTTGTAAAGGTTTGATTTAAGAAAATACTAAAAACGAAGAAAATATATTCACAAGTTTGTCACAAAAATCGAGAGATTACTGAGACTCAGGATTCCACCCTAACTCATTCATGCGATTCGTATATTTATTCCAAATAATTATCGCTCAAATAATATTGACTCTAGTTCTTTGCCAAGGTAGATTCTTAAAAGATTGACTGTAAATCACTAGCATGATGCATCAAAAGCACTTAGACCAAGCATACATCATCATACGACATCACAATCAATTAAGAAAAATCATAAAACGATTGATAATAGTGCAAGTAGTATAAAAGAATTAAATATAATTACCACACGCATGAAATATGGCTTCCTCCGTCATCCCAGTGTTGGGGTTTAGCTCCTCATATTATTCACGTGCTCAAAATAGTTGTTCATAGCTCAAATAAGTGAAAAACAAGGGAAAACTAATAAATCAGGCAGTTCGCAACGCTAAAGAGGTGTTACGAGAATAAAGAAGCGCCTTTAAACGCTCGAATAAATAAGATCATTACGAGAGGAAATAAGAGACGCCCTTAAGCAATACTTCTGATCTGCAGTAGATTTGCCACAGTCCTCTGCGACAGACTTTGGAGGTCTGTTCTTCGTCTTCTTCTTCTTCTCCACCTGCTGCTGCTGCAACTCTGCAAATCGTATTTTTTTTGCCTCTGCAGCCTCCCTTAGGTCCCCAAACTCTCGACTGTGATGATCAAACACGCCTCTGCTGCCTTGGTTCGAGCTCTGTAACTACCCCAAACTATCTCCTAGGTCTCGACACCCCCTTTTCTAGCCTCTCGAACCTTATATATACACAACAGGTAACTAAATCCCGAGAATCTCTTTATTTTCTTCTCCCACGGCCAAGTCACGATTAACTCGCTGCCAATGCTGTTTATGCGTCTCCTGTGATATCTGAACCTTCCTAAGATAGATTATAGTCTAACTGAGGTAATATAGTTCCCCCAATCCTCACGTAACTGCCAAATTTAAGCCACGATATCCCGGCAAACTTTCATCCCCTGTTTTATCGTGAACCCATGATAAACTTCTATTCTTGTGATTCTAAAACACATATCCATCCTGTATGATCCTAACAGGCCCAAACCAACTCTTTCCTGTGAAGAAATCCCGACGAAAACTCCACAAACTCTCGCTTTGAAATACCCGTGACAAGTTCATGGCCCCGTTTTTTGCGTCAACTCGATGATCCGACCAAATTCGATTAATAAATCACTCTTACCATCCCCTTATGCTCTAACAGGTCCAACCCAGACGTTTCAGTGGTTGAATCTCCATGAAACGTGTTTAATTCTCGAACCCTAGTTCTGCCAGGGAAGAAACAGATTTCCCGCCAATTTCCAAAATTCAAAAGGTAAGGGATGACCTCCCCTTATCCATTCTCGGGGTGCGAATAGCAGATGCTCTGGAAATGGGTTGCCCCTTAGTAATTGAGGTACCCCTTATCCAAAATGGGGGTCCGTATAGTAATTTTCTCCCACGAGCGCAAAAACCACTTTTCGAGCCAATTTCGCCGCAAAAGCTTATTTCTCCAAAAACACCTACAAAGACATAAAATACCAAAATAAGCGCAAAATCGAGTACTAACATTACATAGAATTGAGAATAAAATAGACATATAAATGCGTCTATCAGGTGACATTAGGTTATTTGGGGTTTTACGATTTTACCCTTTGTTTAAAATCCACCATCAACATTAAGTCCCCTGCTTAGCTCGGAACAGGAGCTTTGTTGCGAGGTAAGCATAAGATGGTGACAAACTATCAACAGAAAATCGTAAAGAGAATTGAAGAGGCTTGTCTGACCTTTTTATAAATAGGATTTGGAATCCTTGCCTCTGGCAGTTTTGCGCAAATCGGGAGGCTGGCACAATTGGGAAGTCGGCGTCATTGAGAGGTAGGAAGTCACGGCATTGAGAAGTTGACACGAGTTGGGAAGCGAGCGTGCTATCTGGCGGGACCGGCGCAAAGTGGGAAGCTAATCGCGCTAGGCGGGGACCAAAGCGCAAAGTGGGAAGTCGATCGTGCTAGGCGGCGTGACTTGGCGGCGTTGGGAAGTTGGGCGCAATTGGTGGGACCGGTGCAACTTGGGCGACGTTGGGAAGTTGGGCGCAATTGGTGGGACCAAAGCTACTTGGGCAACGTTGGGAAGTTGGGCGCCCTTGTGGGCCCGTTCCTTATATGCACGATTTTTGGTATAGGGAAATCCTTCCTATTTCAGAATCTCCACGCCCATATATATAAAATACCTTTCTCTCATCTTTGTTCTTTCATCTTTTCATACTAGCGGCGAGTCATAAAGAAAAACCGGTTTCCGGGTATGTCTTCCAAGACTTCTCTTGTTTCCCTTTTCATGTAGGTGCAAACCCTAAAAGTAGGCGTTTTTATAATCCTTGCAATGATATTGCGCATATGATTTCTTAGCGTGCTTCTTGTAGAAAATATTGTATATATGCACCCAAGGAAATACCGTATATATGATTCGAACCCGTAGAAAAACGCTCCATATATAATTTTGAACCCGAAGAAGGATACCATAGACGCATTCGAGCCCGTAGAAAATACTGTGTATATAGTCTTGAACCCGAAGAAGGATACTGCATACGCACTTGAGCCCGTATAAAATACTGCGTATATAATTTTTTGAACCCTGAAGAGGATACTGCGTGTGCATTTTTGAACCCGTAGAGAATACTGTATATGTGCTTCATATGACTTCGAACCCATAGGAAATATTGCATATATGAATTTCGGACTTGAAGAAAATACTGCGCGGGCAGTTTTGAACCCGTAGAAAAATGCTCCATATATAATTTTGAACCCGAAGAAGGATACCATAGACGCATTCGAGCCCGTAGAAAATACTGCGTATATAATTTTTGATCCCTGAAGAAAATACTGCGTGTGCAGTTTTGAACCCGTAGAGAATACACCCTCTCTTTTTTTTCTTTTTTTTTTGTTGGGTGCGGTTATGTGTTAGGGAGATAATTTCGTCTTTCTCCGTGTGCAGATATCTCGTTACTAAGTTGTTATGAAGAAATCCGACAAGAAGTTACCTGAACAAAATTTCGCCTCATCGAAGGATGTTCATAGTTCCAAACCAAACACGGATGATGAATTCTTTGCTAAACCCCTCGCCCCTGCTCGGAAGAATCACCCAGGTTTCGTACCAATTTTGTTAACCGGTGGTGAAGATGAAAAGAAGACACGTTCGGTTCGCCCAGAGAACACCATACGGTTCTGTCTTCATAAAGGGGTATATTCTTCTTCCAACATTGATTTCAGGATGTGTCAAAGCCCATTGCGTTCTTTTGATAGATGGGTTGATTTCATGGTGAGTAGGGAGCACATAAATACCAACTTGACTCGAGCGCAAATTATTGATCTTTGTCAGAGCTTCGATAAATCTCCGATTAGGAAGGATATCCCGGGCTTGGTTGCTTTCATCTCCAGATGGTGTTCGGACACCCATACGATCATATGTAGATGGGGTGAAATAACTTTCTCCTTGGAGAGTGTGGCTCTCTTCTTGAATCTTCCTAGAACAGGAATCTTAATATCCGATTGTCTCGAAGGTGAGGAGAAGATGCGGGAAGACCTTGCCGCTAAGTTGGGAGATTACGCTCGAAAAGACTCCACCTGCGAAGTCGAAGGATTACTGTCCGGGAAGAGGATGAAAGGTGCTTTTACAAACTGGTGGATATCTCAATGGTTTCCGGACGAGCCGGAACCTAAACGAAAGCGGTGATCTTCATGTTGCGGCATTTTGGCTCTCTGGTTGTCTAGAGACATTGTTGATGACTTCGGCAAGAAGGAAATAAGACCAAAGTTGCTAGTGATTGCTGTGAAGTTAGCAAAAGGTGAAGTTCTTCCCATTGGCAAGCTATTCCTTGGTTCCCTGTATGTGCATCTGGATCACCTAGTTGCGAATATGCGAGTTTCGAATGGTTTCATGAAAGTGGATTCATATGTGCACGTTGCTTTTCTGCAAGCCTGGCTATGGGAGCACTTTGAGAAGTATGCTCTGAAACCGTTGCCTTCGATTCCCGCGAGTTGGGGCGGCTCCCGAATTCTTCGATGGGTGAACAAGCGTCCAAGAGTTGGCATGAGCTTGGTTGGTCTTCTCGATAAGTCGCATGAAATCAATTTTCGCCCATGGGAGCCGGTCCATAGGTCGGTGACTCAAATTGACACCTTTGCTTCGCTCCGATCATGTCTTTATCTTCTCGACGGCAACTTGAGTGTTGGTGAAAACTTGTTTATTCAAAGCCGCATGTCCCGCTATATGCCGTCTTTCTTCATGGGGTCTTTCCGAATAGCCGCTTACAATATTGACCGTCTTTGCTCGTCACATGGGTTTCGATCAAGGGGTGCCTCTTGCTTACCAACCGGTGGTTCCTAAGGATTCATTGCATGCCGCCCTCAATTCCAGTGCCCTTGAGACGGGTATCCGCCTTCCCTTCTTTCAGACGGGAAGAGTAACTTCGATGACTTTTGGCTATAATGAGTTCTGGTACGATGAATTCACTATGATCCAAGATTTTGTAAATAACGCGGTGGAGAAAGTTCGTTGTAAACCTTCCCCGGCAGTTTTGAAGAAGTATCCAATGTTGAGAGATCCCAAGCGAAAGTTGCCTGGCAACTCGGAAAGTCCCTAGGCAAAGGAACAGAGAACGAAGAATCGTGTTGGCGGGTTCCGGGCGGTTTCAAAAGATCCTCCCGCAGCTCTCGTGTCTTTCAGTTCTTCCAATAACCAGGTATGTGTCGCCTCCTTGTTGGTTTGTCTCAAAACACGTGAATTTCTGCTGAAAACATGTGTCTTGTTTCTTCCAGGGGCTTCGGTAGTGTTAATGCTTTCGCCGCCCTTGAACGTTGCCGGAGACGGCAATTTCTTCGAAGAATTCCGGCGGCACCGAGCCTCCTCATAGCGGTGATGAGTCGAGAAAGAAGAAAGTTCGACAAGTGAGAGTGATTTCTCCGGCAAAGACTTTGGTTCTTTTTCGGGAAGTGGTTCGGTGAGTTTCGCGCTTCTTTTTCTTTCTTCTTCCGTTTCTTCTTTTGAAAAATATCTAACTCAAGTTCGCAGGAGGAATCCGGTTCGGAGGACGATTTTGGGGTGGAGCCACACGAAAACTTGCCTTTGGTGACCACCGCCGGTGACTTGGAGATGGGAGTTAGCCAATTGCCGGGCACGGATGTGGTTCAAACGGTGGATGATTCTCTGATGGTTGCTGTCGTAGACATGGAAGAAGACCCTTTGCGAGTCGTGAGGCCGGTTGCGGGCGCCATTTTTGATCCCCATACTTGGTTCCTTATCCAGGTCATGTCTTTGGTTGGCGGTTTCGCGTCTTTGGCTAAGTATGAGGCGTTGTACACCGAATCAGGGAGAAGTACGGACATATGGCCACAACCAAGAAGGTCACTAGTCGATTTGCGCTGGTTAAGCGTGTGGAAGAGGCTTTATCTTCCATCGAGGATGTGCGTGAGGTGACTGGCCACACCGTTTCTGAAGACGTTATTGCCGATTGGGAGCACCATCGCGACGTGTGCGTAGAAAAGGAATTCAACGCTTCGTGGTTTGTCGAAGGCCTTGCCGAGATCCGAGAAGTCGAAAGATGCGAAGAATCGAAATCCTTTCTGCAGAGGAGATTGCACGACGGGAGGTAGAACTCGAAAAGCTTTCCAAGATGTTAACTATGAAGAGAGCGGCTCTTGAAGATGCAAAGTTGACTTTCTCCAAGAAGAGCAGACCTCTGTTGGATGATTTTCCTTGAATGTTTCTCTGTTAAACTTTCATTTAGATTCTTTTTTCTTCTTTTTTTTTTTGTATTTTTTTTTTTTTTGAAAAAAACATACAAGATGTCTGGTTCAAAGTTCGACCGGTTTTGATAGACAGCTGGTAGCTTTTGCGGATATTGGATTATTTCTGGGATGAATGGTTTTGATAATATAACTCTGATTATGTTTTGTGAAAGGAATATTGCTTTTATGAAAGTGTGTGCTAGCAATAGGCACAAGACACGGTAGTATGATGGTTTTATTAAGAACCTAAAAACATATCGTATATCTTGCCCAGTCTAAATTTACTCACTCCATAGGTTTTTGCGAACACGCCCCTCTCCATGTAAAAGGCGGCTTTGCTGGTAGCATCGCCAGCAAGTCCCCAATCGCTGTAGCATCTTCAGCGAGTCCCCAGTTTTCTGGTATAGTTTTTACAACTGGTAACCGGGTTGTCTGGCAGTTGATCGGATTGAGTCGCCTTCCCCTATCATCTTGACATCTGGGTCGAAGAACGAGATCGACAGTCTGATATTGTAGCCGATAGATCAATCCTCCCGCTGTGGTCGCCAATTGTTTATGGGTAAAAATCGTTTTCGCCGATTTTGGTAAATTCGGTCGGTGAGTGAGAAACTGGTTTAAACCCTAAACAAATGTGCTGCACGTGAGCACTTTCTAGATTCGAGAGATCAATCTGTACAAGTCCGGCCTAAACCAAGAAATGGCCGTTCTAGACTTGCTTCGGTCACAAAGTGGAGGAGAAGGGTTGATTTGGGGAGGGAAGCAAAGAAAGGTGTTGAGACCAGAATAATTGTAGGAGAGTAGTGTCTCGACTTGTATCAGAAAGTGAAAGCTTCGGAAGCTTGCAAGAGATGAAAGCTTATTGGAGAGCTTGCAAAGTTTCCTTTTCTTAGAGTGTTGTATTTTTGTCCTGACCGAGACTTATGTCTGGTGGAAATAGGTAAGACCTATTTATACAAGTCGAGATTGAAACGTACCCTGGCCTCATGAAGGAAGAGAGTAAAGGGTGAAATAATGGGAGTAGGTGGTAACCGTATGGTGTTTATGGGTGAAAACGTTTTCACCATTATTTCCTCATTTATTTGACCGCTTTATTCCTATTCACGCTTTCTTAATGTGAGCGTAGTGTACGCCTGCATCTTTGTGACCGCCAAACCAAGACCCTAGAAAGCATCCCCCAGTTTGTGTTGATGTCTCGAGTGTTGGTTGCACCTTGAGTGCAAGTGGCGCTGCTAGTGGCGCGTGTGGCATGTGCCAATTGCATGTACGGAATGCCTTTGTTGCGGGTTGCACCTTGAGTGCAAGTGGCAATGCCGAGCTGCTAGTGGCGTGTGTGGCATGTGCCAATGGCGTGTGCGGCATGCCTTGGTGGTAGGTTGTACGTTGAGTGTTAGTGGCAATGCCAAAGCTGCTAGTGGCGTGTTTGGCATGTGCCAATGACGTGTGCGGAATGCCTTGGTGGTAGGTTGCACGGTTTGCAAGTTAGGCTACTAGCGTGGGTTTTGGCATGTGTCAATGGAACGTACGGCCAAGTTGGCCTAGGTTGCACGGCTTGCAAGTTAGGCTACCAGCGTGCGTGTTTGGCATGTGTCAATGGCACGTACGGCCAAGTTGGCCTAGGTTGCACGGCTTGCAAGTTAGGCTACCAGCGTGCGTGTTTGGCATGTGTCAATGGCACGCATGGCCATTAGGGCTACGTCCTGGTAAGAAAAGCTACCGGCGATGCATGTTGGCATGTGCCAATGGCATGCTCGGCCATTAGGGCCATGGCCTGGTAAGAAAAGCTACCAGCGATGCGTGTTGGCATGTGCCAATGGCATGCGTGGCCAATTTGGGTCACGTCCTGGTAGGAAAAGCTACCAGCGATGCGTGTTGGCATGTGCCAATGGCATGCGTGGCCAATTTGGGTCACGACCTGGTAGGAAAAGCTACCGGCGGCGTGTTGGCATGTGCCAATGGCATGCGTGGCCAATTTGGGTCACGGCCAGTAGGAAAAGCTACCAAATAGCGTGTTGGCATGTGTGGCCAATTTGGTCACGGCACTGGTAGGAAAAGCTACCAGCGAGCGTGTTGGCATGTGCCAATGGCATGCGTGGCCAATTTGGGTCGCGCCCTGGTAGGAAAAGCTACCAGCGAGCGTGTTGGCATGTGCCAATGGCATGCTCGGCCATTAGGGCCACGCCCTAGTGAGAAAAGCTACCAGCGAGCGTGTTGGCATGTGCCAATGGCATGCTCGGCCATTAGGGCCACGCCCTGGTGAGAAAAAGCTACCGGCGAGCGTGTTGGCATGTGCCAATGTCTTGCGTGGCCAATTTGGCCTAGGTTGCACGGTTTGCAAGCCTAGGTGCGGGCGCTACCTTGGCATGGCGCGGCTAGGGCCAAGGTAAGGGTGTTTGGCTTGGCGTGGCGTGACCAGCGTAGCTAGGGCCAAGGCGAGTGTGTTTGGCATGGCGCGGCTAGCTTGGGCAAGGTGTGGCTGGCATGATTTGCCATTGGCACGGAGGTGCGGCTAGCATGGTTGGCATGCTTTGGCGCGTTTGGTGTGGTGACATGATTTTCCATTGGCACGGAGGTGCGGCTAGCTTGGGCTAGGTGTGGCTGGCATGATTTGCCATTGGCACGGAGGTGCGGCTAGCATGGTTGGCATGCTTTTGCGCGTTTGGTATGGCTGGCATGATTTTCCATTGGCACGGAGGTGCGGCTAGCATGGTTGGCATGCTTTGGCGCGTTTGGTATGGCCTGGCATGGTTTGCCATTGGCACAGAGGTGCGGCTAGCTTGGGCTAGGTGTGGCTGGCATGATTTGCCATTGGCACGGAGGTGCGACTAGCATGGTTGGCATGCTTTGGCGCGTTTGGTGTGGCTGGCATGATTTGCCATTGGCACGGAGGTGCGGCTAGCATGGTTGGCATGCTTTGGCCCGTTTGGTGTGGCTGGCATGATTTTCCATTGCACAGAGGTGCGGCTAGCTTGGGCTAGGTGTGGCTGGCATGATTTGCCATTGGCACGGAGGTGCGGCTAGCATGGTTGGCATGCTTTGGCGCGTTTGGTGTGACTAGCATAGCTAGGGCCAAGGCGAGTGCGTTTGGCATGGCGCGGCTAGCTTGGGCTAGGTGTGGGCGGCATGATTTGCCATTGGCACGGAGGGGAATTAGGGTTTTGTTCGTTGTAACCCTAATTTGAAAAAATACCCCCTATTAATTACTGACTACATGCATTAGATGTTCTAATAAATGTGTCATCGGTGACATTAGGTTATTTGGGGTTTTACGATTTTACCCTTTGTTTAAAATCCACCATCAACACTTGCCTATCGGAGAAATTAATCTCAAGCAAATCTTAGAGAAGATAGTACTCAAACGATAGAATCAGGCAAGATCCGAACACGCAACTACAAGAGAAATAGTTGGGTCTGGCTTCACAATCCCAATGAAGTTTTTGAAGTCGGTAACCTAGAGGGCCTCGATAAAAACCTAAGGTTAAAGGAGAATCGACTCTAGCTTATGCAACTAGTAACACACGGGAGGTGTGGGGATTAGGTTTCCAAGTTGCTAGAGTTCTCCTTTATATAGTTTTCAAATCAGGGTTTGCAATCTAAGTTACCTTGGTAACAAGGCATTCAATATTCACCATTAGATGAAAAACCTGATTCAACCAAGCTAATATCTTTCAACCGTTAGATCGAACTTAGCTTGTTACACACAAATGAAATGTACCCTCATTTAGGTTTATGTAACCGTACCCAAACGTGTACATCATGTTGGCTCAATAATAGTTAATCGAAGTTAGCCATATGATAACTTTCATATCAACCATATTCATCTTAACCATAACTAGTTCAAATGACTCAAATGAAACTAGTTAAAGGGTCGTTCAATTGCTATATTCTCATAGAAGTATACAAGAACACAATCGAAACAAAATCGGTTTGATTCACTCGAATCAATTCATGAACATTATAGCCACGGTTTGCAAAGATTGCATTCCTTATAATATAAATGTTTAAGTTCATGTACACAACCGATTTTAGAAAGTAACTCACTCAAGTACGCAAACGGGTACGCATACTTGAGTAGCCGACCGAGTTTGGTTACGCCAAAGACGCGTGCGGGTGCGCATACTACTACACTCTTCCAAATTCCAGCAGAAAAACTCGAACTTGAGCTTTCCGCCAATATGCATACGTGTACGCATACTTGCCCAGACATCAGCAACCGCCAGTACGCGTACGCGTACGCATACCTCAGACTCCCGGTTTTGGACTTGTACACTAATGTGATTAACACACTATGTTTATATCCAAACATGGTTACTTGATTCTATACTCTTTATTTCAATCATTGAAACTTTCTTAGAGGATGACAATAGTTGTTTTTCACATACTATGAGAAGCTACAAAGTTTATTTATTTTGTAATCCATGTGTATTGATAGTTTTGTCACTGAAATTGACAAAGGGGGAGATTGTTAGAAACCTTTGCTCGGTCGAACTCATAAGCGTTGCTATCTCAAGCTTGTTTGTCAATGTTAGTGATAAAAACTATAAGTCTTGATTTCTAGTCTACTTATAGCGATGTCTCAGACTAGGATAGATTGTGTAGTTGAGCATTAGACTTCACGACGTTCATCAATTGAAGACGAAGAACTACTAAGGAGAGCTTGTGGAACTTCATCAACAAAAGGTATGTGGAGACTAAAACTCATCTATCACTTGGAAAGTCTATTTATACTCTATCTCCTATATTGAGACATAAGTCGTATTACTATATAGTATTTGATTATGCACATTTGATATTTCGAAATGAGTTTAATTCGTTTACATATTTCTCGAAATATGTGTTGGTAAGCTTTCGCTTCAACCAAGTTCATCTTATATTTTTGATGAAACTCGAAAAATGATCAAGTGAAAATCGCCGAGTAACATCTTACATGGTTTGTGTGATACAATCATTTGGTGTAGACTTGGAATGTTTCGTAATGATTATTTCAATAACTTGAAAATTGCATTGTTGCTAATAGTTCGTGAAAACAACTATTGTCATCCTCTAAGAATGTTTCAATTATTGAAATAGAGTTTAGAACACTTAACCATCATTGGATTATAAACATAGTATGTGTTCTTGCACATATGTGATCCATGACCGGAACTATAGTATGCATACCCGTATGCGTACCTGTTAGGTGTGAAATTCCGTGAGCCTAAGTACACATACCCGTACGCGTACCGGCGTAAGGTTTGGGTCCGGGAATTTCTGTTGTGTTTGGAAGTATGCGTACACGTTCGCATACTGGCGAACCTAAACTCAGTCCGGCTACTTAAGTATGCGTACATGTTTGCATACTTGAGTGGTTAAAGTTCTAAAATCGGCTTGTTCATGAACTAATACATTTATATAATAAGGAATGCATTCTTTGCAAACCGTGGCTATAATGTTCATGAATTGATTCGAGTGAATCAAACCGTTTTTGCTTCAATTGTGTTCTTGTATACTTCTATGAGAATATAGCAATTGAACAACTCTATAACTAGTTTCATTTGAGTCATTTGAACTAGTTGTGGTTAAGATGAATAAGGTTGATATGAGAGTGTTCATATAGCTAACCTCGGTTAACTACCATTGAGCCAAAATGGTGTACACGTTTAGGTACGGTTACATAAACCTAAATGAGGGTACATTTTATTTGTGTATAACAAGCTAAGTTCGATCTAACGGTTGAAAGATATTATCTTGAATCTAATCAGGTTTTCATCTAACGATGAATATTGAATGCTTTGTTACCAAGGTAACTTAGATTGTAAACCCTGATTTGAAAGACTATATAAGGGAGAACGCTAGCAACTGGAAAACCTAATAATGATGGTATGCATACTTGGTATGTCTCAATATAAATAGTAGCTCGAAATCTCAAATTATGTGTATAAAGAAAACTATATCGTAACACGACTTATGTCTCAATATAGGAGATGGAGTACAAATAGACTTTCCAAGTGATAGATGAGTTTCAGTCTCCACATACCTTTTATCGATGAAGTTCCACAAGCTCCCCTTAGTAGTTCTTCGTCTTAAAATGATGAACGCCGTGAAGTCTAACGCTCAACTACACAATAAATGTCCTAGTCCGAGACATCTAAATAGGTTAAAAATGAAGAATTGTAGTTTTGATCACTAACATTGACAAACATGCTTGAGATAGCAACGCATGCGAGTTCGACCGAGCAATCCTCTAACAGATTGGATATGTGAAAAATACTGAATGGAATCATCAACTTCCTAATGCAACCCTGTCACATCTAGTGGCTATAGGTTCCGACCATATCCCTATTTTATTTTCTTTGGATACTGACACTACAAGAAAGGAGTGGATCTTTAAATTCTAGGATACATTGCAGAGGGATTCTTCATGCGTTCAAATAATAAAATAAAGTTGGAAAGCCTCAATCTCATTAGACCTTGCTTATGCTTTAGTCACTAATCTTAAAGAGTTAGGAGTTAGTCTTTCGTACTGGAAAAAAAAAAACATTTTTGGGCTCCCAGTTAGGAAAGCTGCAAAACTAACTAAGGAAACATAAAGAATTAAGACCAATAAAATGAATGAATACTTCAAAAAAAAAAAAAAAAACTTTATGATAAACTAACAGAGCTATAAATTTTATGCGACACCCAAGATGCAATAGCCAAACAACAATCTAGAGATAACACTACTGAATTAGGTGAAAGAAACACTAAATATTTTCATACAATTACGCTTAGGAGTTGTATATGGAATAACATAGACTCTCTGTTAAATAATCAAAATGCAGTTACTAGGAACAAAGATGAAATTAACAATACTCTTGCAGATTTTTTCAAAACTCTCTTTGATGGAGAATTTATATAGTACTTATCGCTTCATGATCTCATATTCCAGAACATCTCTCCCTCAATTTCTGTTTTGGATAACTCTAGAATGGTGATTATTCCTTCTAAAGAAAAATGTTTTGATGGGGGCAGTTTTTGAATATGGCATGGGGACCAATAAGGAACTGCCACATGTCTTTCTTTTTCTAACGAATTTATGGTCTGATTTTTAGAGGAATTGCACTTTCGGATTTTCAAAATCAATGGCAACAATAACATTCCTGTTGAGTGGGACAGGAAAATAACCACATTCCACCATTGGTTTCTTTCTCTTCCTCCTCTTCTTCTCCTTTCTTTATCGCTTGTTACCGCCTCCACCAAACACCTCCATCATTCAAATTAACCTAAATCAAATCCCGATTGTTTATGCATTAGTATTATCTAAATCCTTTTACACTAGGAAAGCAACAACCTAATTAGGTTAAACAGAGAAGACCAACATCATATTTCCAAAATCCGCGATCACCCCCTGTTGATTCAATTAACATCCGATTAACCATTGGAAAAATATGTCACATTTGTACCTTTATATGTTGATTATTCTGGACATGTGAATCGAGATAGTGTCTATAGTAATAGTAAGGTGTTTATGGTCGTGGCGGTACAATATATCCTTGATCATAAAAACTTAGAGATTAAAAAGTATGAGCGATGGATAAAAACTCTCTAAAAAGAGTCCACTTGTATAATTATCACAACCAGTAAAGAAAAACCCACACATATTTTCTATATAAAAACAGAGTTTTTTCGAGCGACGTGGTTAATCGGAGCTTCTGGCCCCACCATTTTAACTTATTTTGGTAATTTTATAAAACTTCGGGTAAGAAAATCCGAGAAAATATCTTCTGGACAATCATATTCAAGAAAAATAAATCTTAAGAAATCCTATAAATTACCAAATAAATTAAAAAAAATCGTATAAAATCATAATTAATTCCTAACATTAAAACATAAAATAAATAATTAAGTAAAATCATGTTTATACAATTCATTATGATTAAACTATAAATATTAAGTTATGCATCATGATTATCATCACATAATTGAATCAATCATAAAATTTAAAAAAAGTCCAATATCCGATTACACTTCTTAAAATTAAATTAATTCCTAATTACAGTTCCAAGCTGCTAATAATTAAAAAAAAATTAATAATAATTGGGATGAAAATAGAAAATTATCCATCAAATTTAGATGATCACTGATTAAAATTTAAAATAAAAATACCTTTTGATGATCAAAGAAACAAATTTTAATAATAATTGGGATGAAAATAAAAAATTATCCATCAAATTTAGATGATCAGTGATTAAAAATTAAAATAAAAATACCTTTTAATGATCAAAGTGTACTTCCTCTGCAGAAAAATTGGCAAATCCTGTTAAATAGTTAAAAAAAATTATTAAATGATTTTTTTAAAGCAAAACCAGAAACATCAATCCAGAGCAAAAAAAACAAGAAAATATAGAAAAATATAAAAATTGTGGGAAGAATAGCAAAACGAGTTTCAATAATTTTTGTTAGTATTATTCATTCCAAAAAAAGAAAATAAACTAAAGAAATTACTATCCCTAGACATGCACGATATGCTTAGTATTTATTATTTATTTTTGACAATAATATATAAAAAGAATAAACAATATATATTTTCATTATTATTTTTTATTTGAATTTTGGAATAAATATTTTCATTATATAAGAGTTTTTGATATTTTTAGACATGTATCAAAATTATTTTTATAGCAAAATTTTTATTTTATGGAAATTGTGGTTATGGTGTCTCTATATGCATTTTCCATAGAATACATAAATAAATATAAAGAGCATTTCTATTCTGACTAATATTATTACCAAAAAAGTGTTATAGATTTCGATTGATATTATTTCCAAAACAAAGTTTTTTATTTATTTATGAGTATCTCTATATAAAGCATTCGAGAAGAGGTAAAACATGTTTCCACGTTGTTTTTCTCTTTCAGGTTTTTCTTGTTTTTTTTTTTCTCTAATAAAATTATTTGTTGTGCAGGTACTTGGATCATGCACCTATTATATAGCTGTTGTATCCGGGCATACGTAAAGCAACTGAAATTATTGTATCAGGTAAAGCTTCAGTACTCTTTAATTCATAAATCACAGAACTCATTCAGTAATTTATAAAGGTCAATGGGTCATGAAACTAATCAACAGTAACATCGTTGTGTTTGGTTTTGATATTTTTATTATTTTTTCTTTTGATTTCTTACTGGTCTGCGGTATATTTTTTTTTGTGTTTATAAAACTTCAGTTATGTTTTTTACGGATCTGGCTAGAAGAACAAGGTAACTAATGTCAACATAGTTTTGATTTTCATATTTCCGAGGTTTTTTTTTTTTTTTTGTATTTTTACAACTTCAGTTATGTTTTTTACGGATCCGGCTAGAGAACAAGGTAACTAATGTCAACATAGTTTTGATTTTCATATTTTATTTTGATTCTCTGTGTTTAGTTATTAGTTATATAAGTGTAATTATACACAGATTTAATATCAATTTATTGGATGGAGGAGGATTTGCGTATATATAAAGCAGGGTTTATATTTTTATTCTCTCTGTTTAGTTATATAATTCATCTATGTAATTATACACAAATTTAATATCATTTTTTTTAATTAGATGGAGGAGGATCTGTACATGTTTACAAAGAAGGGTTTGTATTTTTGAGTTTTGACTTCAACAAGCTGTTACTGTAAGTAGTCCCTTATTTTTTTAATATAACGGGTGATGATTTTTTTTTTTAATCGGCATATATAGCTGGTGATGATACATGGATCTGAAACAAATGAGGCCATCTATGGTGATGATACATGGATCTGAAACCACGGATGCAACCTATTTTTTTATGGTTATCTAAAAAAATCTCGCAAATTCTTTCCCTACTTTCTCTCACAGATTTAAGTTTCTTTTTAATTTTGCAGGTACGATTTTTACTTTATCAAAATACTTACTGGAAAAGATATGTACTTGATGCGTGTCGTAGGTGCAATCAAATTAATATCTTATTTCCACTCAATTAAAATAATATAATGGAAGTCAAGTTCGTTCCCACGAGGAGCAAGAGATTCTAGTTGTAAAAATTGTCACGAAAGGGGGGTGTAAAAAGCAAAAGAAAATAAACAAAGCAATTAAAAGATAAAGTTGAAAGCAATAAGAGAGACAAGATCAAGGAATCCTTCTTCGTTGCAAAACAATGATTAAAGTTATGTTCTTTTCTACTTGTTATTAGTCACAGATTATCACCAACCGTAGGATAGCAGGTCCGCTTAGCTAGCCCCAAAATCCCTTATTTCACTGAGTAACAAGTCCGCTTAGTTATCAGATTCTATCCAAAAGAACCACCTTGAGGTTCGCTTACAAGATGTAATTCCCTGAATGCATTAAGATTTATGAATTTAGGTTTAGTACAAGTAGTTAAACTCGGTTCGCTTGGTCCACTTTCTAGCGTTGTTTTTACACACAATCGCTCCACGGAATCCCTCCGCAAGGTCTCGTGTTTTCTAATTGTGTAAAGTGTCGAGAACGATTACTTATTCCCTAACTTATACTAGATTTAGATCAAATTAACAAATCAATTTAGCGTGCACTCTAAACAATCTATCAATCAATCATAAATGAATAAACATTCCTATTAGTAAAAACAAACGATAATCATGTGAAAAACTTCAAGATAGAATTGAAACAAAACTCAAAACATGTTAAGAACTAGGAATTCATCCTCAATCAATAATAAAATTAGCTACTCATGTTTTTGAAATTCACACAAATAATAATTAAAAGGAGAATTTTCAAGTTCACACAAATAATTAAAAAGAAGAATTTTCAAAAGCTAGCAAAAACACAAGTGTTGTGTGTGTAAAGAGGTGTGTAAAAGATGTAGAAAACTTCTCTATTTATAGGCTTCAATATTCTCCAAATCTTCCAAGGAATAGAACCCTTTTCCTTTAGCAATTCAATTTCCAAATTCAAGTCTTTCTCTTCTTCCATCTTCTCTTTCCAAATTTGAGCCCAATTCTCCATCCAATTCCAAGTCCAAGTCTTCACACCCATGAGAGAAGTCCACGAAAAATTCTCGGAATTTTTGGCTTGCCGGAAATCGGTATTATGGCCGGAATTTGACCTAATCCGTCACCGCCGCCACCTGAAAATTTCACCGTCATCGGTATATTCGACGGAATATTACGTCGGATCCACCGTTAGGACTAACGGTCAAAATGGTCAAACCGTCAATCGCGTTAGTCAATCGGGTCAGAAGAAGGGGGAGTCAGCCGAGTCAGTTAGGCATCTGACTGGTCTGAATCGTCTTACTCAACTGAGTCACATGGACGGATCGATCATCGGACTCGTCTGGCAAGGTGTACCGGCGGACTGAGTTGACTCGCCAAGGCAGAGAAATTGACAGAGTTTCCTCTGTTTTTACGACATTCTCAGGCCAATTTCCTAGTTCTGCTCATTCCCGCATCATTCCTAGCACATACATCTAATAATTCAAGCACCATTCCATCATCATTCCTGTAACAGAAGCATCAAATTGCAACAGCATCGAACCCATCTTGCTCCCAACTCTCGATTCATCTCTGAGTTCTTCTCAGCTACAGCCTTCAACAACAATCGAACCAGACTGACCCATTCTTTCATTATTCCAGAACCGAAAGTAAAAACCCCCAATTCCTTTGAACTCAACAGCTACAACCCATCTGTGATTACATCTCAACTCAATCACAGATCCATAGCAGCAGGAACTCGGATCTCAACCACCAATTTCCTTTTGTTCTTCATAACCCTTAATCATCACCGTCTTAATCTCTGTCAGCAGCAATCTCCCATCACCAGCTCTTCCCTCCATTAAATCCCTTTAATCAGTTCCTAGAAACCCATCGGTTCAACCACAGCCATCATCCCTTCTAAGCTTCAAATTGATACAGCCCATCACAAACCCACCTTAATTCTCGACAAAGAATAACATCTCCATTTGTTTTTTCGAGAGATAGCAAACCTTAACCTTTCCATCGATTGCGGATCGGGTCTTGCCGATTTCTCTTCGATTTGATCTATAATCATCTTGTTCTTCAAACAAATTGTTCCGCACCAAACCCTAACCGATCTCTCCCTGAATCTTCATCTCCTCAACCTCTCGGAAAGAGGAAATACGGCAGCAGCTGCGCTGCTTTTCTTCTCTCAATTTCAGAGAATGATATGAATGAGATGAACAAAAGTCCTCTCTCTCGATTTAGTTTTAGGGTAAGGCTGGATATTGACACCCGGTCATCCCTGCTAAGGGTTAACCTGATGGCAGCCCCTTTAGCCTTGACTGGGCCTGGCTTTAGAACTCCTCCAAATTGGGTTGCCCCTTAACCTTAAATGAGCTCCATATATCAATCGCATGTAAAATGACCTTTTTGCCCTTTTGGCTCAAATTGGGTGATTTCTTCTTCTTTTCCTCCGTGCGACTCCAAAGTAGCTATAAAACTCAAAACAAGCGTAAAATACATAATTTACAAGAAAAATAGCAAAGAAAGCATAAACAATAGATAGTAAATTAGGTGTATTCTACACCTAATTTACTATCTAGTAGTTTATGCTTTCTTTGCTATTTTTCTTGTAAATTATGTATTTTACGCTTGTTTTGAGTTTTATAGCTACTTCGGAGTCGCACGGAGGAAAAGAGAAGAAATCACCATATTTTAGCAAAAGGGCAAAAAGGTCATTTCAGAGGCAAGCACTATCCTGGAGCCCACCCGAGGTTAAGGGGTAACTCTTGGAGGAGTACTAAGTACAAACCAGCCAAGGTTAAGGGGCTGTCCACTAGGGTATCCCTTATCTAATGAGATGGTGGTCCTTTTCATGTGGGGTGCAAATATCCACCTTTATCTCTACGACCCTAAATTGAGAGAAGAGTTTCTCTCATTCATCTCAAATTAGCTTCCCCAAAAATTGAGTCTGAAATCGAGTAAAATACGAAAAGGATGAAGTCTGCTCTTGGATTTGAAATAGAAGTTGCAATCGGATCAATAAGAATTGTATAAGATGATAATTGAGTCCAAAACCTCGCTATCGATTGGAATTAGGTTTCATTTGCCATTAACAATTGAAGTGAGATTTGAAGAAAAAATCGAAGATGGGTTCGATGATAAAGTGTCGGCTATTTGTTATTGGAGAAGAGATGATGGATTAAAGTCTGTGATATGGGTTTGCTGGAGAAGATCGAGAAAAGGGTTTTGAACTGAGATGAAGAAATTAATGATTAACATAAGAGAATTTGATAATTTCAGAAATTAGGGTTCCAAAGAATTGGGTTTTTATTTTTTCTGCTTCCGGTTCTGAAGAATGAATGGCGTTGTTGGTTTTTGTTGCTATGAGAAAGAAAAGAGACTCAAGAAGAGATGGTGGTCGCTGCTTGTTACAGGGAATGATGGAATGATGCATAAAATGACTAGATGTATGTTAGGATTGTGCAGGAAATGGAATCTGTTGATGGTGTTGCAAGAAAGTAATTGGGTTTGCTGGAATTGGTGAGAAATTGTCAACAACAGGTGGAATTAGAGATGTTGATGATACTGCGATGTGTAATAATTGGTGGTGCTCGAGTTTGCAGCTATTGACAGAGGTGGAGTCGAGATGATGATTGGAGTTGAGGAACAATAGAGATGGTTCTGCTGCTTGGGTTTTGTGTGAACATCAGATGTTGCAGGGCAGGTGAACTTGAGCTGGAGAACTTCTGAGATGATATTGCAGCTCAAAGAAAGCTCATTGCAGGGAAGTTGCAGGAAGATGATGGTGGTCAGTTGCGGTGTCTGGTTCTGTGAAAGTGATGTGATGTAGTGGTGAGTTGAAATGGTGCCTTTGTGGTGGTTCTGTTATAATGAAAGTGGTAGTGGACCTAATGGCGAAAATTGAATGGTGTTTGTTAGTGCTTGGAAAACTTAAGAGCTGGGCAGCAGATTTGGGATAAGAATGGTGGATGCAATATTGCATAAGAATTGGGTTGTGAAATTGGATTGGCAAGAAGCTGAAATGCAGCTGAGATTTGTGGAAGTCGAGAGAGGCAACTGAGATGGTGTTAGCTGTGATGGCCAGGTGATGGCAGTTCTTGTGGGTGGATTGAAATGAACAGGTGCTGGTAGAAGCTGTTTTGGCTTGGCAGATGGTCTGAAATTTAATGAGAAAAGAATTGAACGGACATCATGGTTGGATTTGAGCGACCAACACTACTGGAAAAGCACAATCATGGTGCGACAGATTTGGCACATTGCAATGGCTTGGCCAAGAACCCAACTGACTCTGACCCAGCTGACTGACCCTGACTCGGTACTTGACCGAGTTAACCCGCTGACTTGACCCGAGTTGACTCAGCGTTGACCCGACCGACTTGACCCGTTGACCTGTGGGACCTAGGTTTGACTTTTCCGGTCACCTGAGATATTTTCCTGGCGACTATTCCGGCGGATTCCGGTCACAATCCCAGTTTTCCGGCGAGCAAAAATTCCAGAAATTTCTATGGACTTCTCTCATGGGTGTGAAGACTTGGGCTAGGAATTGGATGGAGAATTGGACTCAAATTTGGAAAGAGAAGATGAAGAGTTGAGAAAGACTTGAATTTGGAAATTGAATTGCAAAAGGAAAAGGGTTCTATTCCTTGGAAGATTTGGAGAATATTGAAGCCTATAAATAGAGAAGTTTTCACAACTTCTATACATCTTTCTCTATATCTTTCTCTACACCTTTTCTACACACACAATTCTTTTCTTTTCTTATTCTTTGTGTGAACTCTTTTAACATGAGTAGTTAATTTTATTGATTGAGGATGAATTCCTAGTTCTTAACATATGAATTAAGTTTTTGTTTTCAAATTCTATCTTGAAGTTTTTCACATAATTATCGATTGTTTTTACTAATAGGAGTGATCTTAAAGACATTCATGATTGATTGATAGATTGTTTGGGGTGGCCAACTAAATTGATTTGTTAATTCGATCTAAAGCTAGTGAAAGTTAGGGGATAAGTAATCGTTCTTTGACTCTTTACATAAGTAGCAAACACGTGACCTTGCGGAGGGATTCCGTGGAGCAATTGTGTGTAGAAACAACGTTAGCAAGTAGACCTTGAGCTAAGAGTCTAACTACTAATATCAACCTAAGAAATTCACAAAACCTAATGCATGAGCCAAGTTACATCTAGGTTGAGCTAATTCTAGGTGGTTTGGTGATTAGAATCCGGTAGTCGAGAACTTCCGTGTCCTTGATATAAGGGATTTAGGGTTTAGCACTGAGCTAGCTTGCTTTACCTACGGTTGGTGATAATTTGTGACTAATAACAAGTAGAAGAGAACATAACTTGATTCATTGTTTCATAACGAAGAAGGATTCCTTGATCTTGTCTCTCTTATTGTTTTCAACTTTCGATTTTAATTGTTTTGTTTATTTTTTCTTTTGCTTTTTTTTACACCCCCCTTTCGTGACAAATTTTACAACTAGAATCTCGTGCTCCTCGTGGGATCGACCTTGACTACCCTATATTACTTGTTAATTAGGTAGTAAAGTATTAATTAATTTGTTGTGGTTACGACACGCATCAAATTTTGGCGCCGTTGCTTGGGGAGCAGCGGATGATTTTAGTTGTTTTTATTTTTCTTTTGCTTTATTCTTGCTTTGTTGGATTCTATACCGTATCTAACTTGGTTTTTGAATCTTATTTCGAGTATCGGTTTTCCATGTACGGTGGACAAGAGCAAGCATATTACAACAATCAATACGGTTTTCAACCTCAACATTATGGCAACTTCCAACCATCTATAGGATACAATCAAAACCAATCTTTTGGCTATGATCAAATTCCTACGGAACATTATGGATATTCTCATACATATCAACAACCTTATGACGGGTATGTAAGTGGACAATCACAAGGATGGGAGGATAATTTTGTTTATGATCAGAAATTCTCTAGTTTTGCAGATAAGATGTTGGCCATGATTGGGGATCTTCAACAAAATTTTTTTTTGATGCAAGACTCACATCGAGAAATTCAAAGGAATTCGGAGAAAATATACGAACTAATTAACCAACCTTTGGAGACTTTTGATGACGCTAGTGTAGATTACTCGAGCCTTGATCTTAATAATGATCAATCACCTATTCAAAAGGAAGAGCTTGAGGAAGATGCATTTATTGCTTGGCAAAAATTTCTTAAGGAAAGATGGGAGTCCGCGGAAGTGTATGAATGTTCCGACAATGAGGAAGTTATTCCAACTCCGGATCATAATAACGATCCTTCACCTATTCAAAAGGAGGAGATTGGGTGTGACTTACCTATTGTTGTAAACGGTGTAACACCCGCACAAGAAGATTTTACAATCTATACCGATGAGAATCATTTTAGTGAATGGCCCGATTCCGATGATGAGAATGTTGAAGAGATGATTATAGAGGATGAAACCACATTCATTGATTTTGTGGAAGACCCAATTGAACTTGCGAATGATTTTAATGATGCCGAGACTTTGGTTAAGGTAGAAAACGACGAAGAATGGTTGCAAGGTTTAATAGAGGACCACGATATACAAGAGGTAAGTAATTCACTTGAATTTTTTAAGGATGAAGAGGATTCTATAATACAAGAATTTTTGAAAGGTTTGTCTAACCCTTTGCCTATTGATTCTTCTCCTTTACCTCTTATTGGTTTGAATGTATGTGCTTCGAAAGTATTTTTGGATGATTTTGTTTCTAAATATCCACCATTGGAAACACTTGATGCTAACACCATGCAGGTTTGCCAAGAGGAATACATGGAAGTTCCCGAATTCTATGTTCTTTATACACTTCCGAGTGTGGACGAGAATAAGTGTGGGGAAATTTCTATCGAGCGATAATTTCACTATTGTTTTCTTGTGCTAATATTTGTATGGAGTTATTGTTTGCAAAACAGGTATTATGGGTGGATCCTCAAATTTTCCGATTGTTAGTATATGGGGAATGAATCTTGCAAGAGCCAAGTCGGGCCGTCGACTTTAAAACAAGCGCTTAATGGGAGGCAACCCATCGGTTTTGTATTTCTTATCCTTTTGCTTTTTGTTATTTCTTTTTCTTGTTTCTTATCATGTTAAAATTTCCCACCTTGATTTTACTAGGAGGATTCAATTACATTGAGGACAATGTAAGGTTTAAGTGTGGGGGAGTGGTTAAGCATGTTTTTAAAACAAAAATTACAAAAAAATGAAATAATTTTGAAAAAAAAATGAAAAAAAAGTTTTACATAAAAATTCCAACTTTTAAAGATTTTAGAGTCACTAGCATATTTCTAGGTATGTTTACATAGAGATTTTGACCAACATAATTGAACTTGGAAATGTTAGAGAACTACATTCGGATTTCTTGTTTGTTAGAGTGTTAAATAATGGATTTAATCATGCCGGTGATGCGAATTTGGTGCAGGGAGAAGTGCGTTATTAGAGTTGCTGATCAATCATTAGTGGAGACTACCCGTATTCATATCATGAGAGGCACCGACCAGAAATTTTCCATCTACTAAAGAGCTTCTTTTGAGTATGTGTCACCGTACGTTAATTCCGGGTAGAATGGTGAGCTACCCAACCTCCCACCACTAAAAGCACTACTCTTTGATCTCTTGAGTGCTAACTTTGTCAATCATGAGGGTGACGTCCATGGATGAAAGCTTCCTTCTTGTAGTTCGATTTGCAGTTAGCACCATTCTCTCTCGCGACAACAACGGATCCATAGAAACACTCTCATCATCAACAAGGAGCGACATCAAAATTTACAAGGAAAGTTGGAAAAGTTTAAGGTTTATAAGCAACGGAATGAGAAAAAGAGCAAATTTCAAATTCAAGTAAAAGCAACATACAAAAGAGCGGATTTTTACATATAAGTTGAGGACTTACAATATAATGAGGTAATTTTATATCCAAGTATGAAGACTTATTCATGAAAGCGAAGAAAAGTAAAAGGTGAGAATTTTTGAAAGTTTATGATTTCAAAGACGATACAAGTTGTGAAGAATCAAGCGGTAAAATACTTCTTCCACGGCCATGGTTTATTTTGTATTTAATTTCTCTTTTCAAAAAAAAAAAAAAAAAAAAAAAAAAAAAAAAAAAAAAAAAAAAAAAAAAAAAATTGAAAAAAAAAAAGAAAAAGAAAAGAAAAAAAAAGAGAGAAAAACAAGAGAAATATTTGTATAAGCCGTGGGGAAGGAAAATATATAAGGAAGTTTCAAGCGACAAGGTTTTAAGGTAAAAGCGTTACAAATTGTTAAGGATTTATGAAATTCAAGGGTTTATCATCAATAGTTGAAACCAAAGACGAAGACCATGAAGATCAAGACAAGGAGCGGAAGACGTTTCTATTGGATGCCGTGAGAGTGGTGTTATCATAATTGGCGATCGGATGTGAAGGTAAGTAAGTATTCTCATCCTCGATAAAAATGGTTGATTTCCTTTCTTAGAGATCGTCGGAGAAAAATGGTTTTTCAAAATATTAAAAGATGTGGGTTTTTCAAAATATTTCGGAAGTTATCCTTCCCACCATTCAACGTGTCGCAGGAATTCTCTCTTCATTCCTACCTGCACACATGTGAGAACCATAAAAAAGCTGTCTTTTCGAGTGCAATTATCATAAAATCCTTTTTGGTGAGGCGTGTTTGAGGAGTAAATGCTTATTGATCGTTTCTCAAACACGCATTCTCTCATTATGGTGTGGTTATTTCTCACTCAACATTTAAGAATGAGAATATGTTCCTTATTATTTCTAACTTCTCATTACTAGCATGCAGAAACTCTATGTCCTAATAGCTCTTTGATGCTTGTGACGCTTGAACGCTTTGAAGTTGTGAGTTTTTAGTTTGATTTGCTCGAGGACTAGCAAAGTCTAAGTGTGGGGAATTTGATAGGTGTAGAATACACCTAATTTACTATCTAGTAGTTTATGCTTTCTTTGCTATTTTTCTTGTAAATTATGTATTTTACGCTTGTTTTGAGTTTTATAGCTACTTCGAGTCGCACGTAGGAAAAGGAGAAGAAATCACCATATTTTAGCAAAAGGGCAAAAGGTCATTTCAGGGGCAAGCACTATCTGGAGCCCAGTCCAGGTTAAGGGGTAACTCTTGGAGGAGTACTAAGTACAAACCACCAAGGTTAAGGGGTCTGTCCACTAGGGTATCCCTTATCTAATGAGATGGTGGTCCTTTTCATGTGGGGTGCAAATATCCACCTTTTATCTCTACGACCCTAAATTGAGAGAAGAGTTTCTCTCATTCATCTCAAATTAGCTTCCCCAAAAATTGAGTCTGAAATCGAGTAAAATACAGGGATGAAGTCTGCTCTTGGATTTGAAATAGAAGTTGCAATCAGATCAATAAGCAATTGTATAAGATGATACTGAGTCCAAAAAACTGCTATCGATTGGAATTAGGTTTCGCTGCCATTAACAATTGAAGTGAGATTTGAAGAAAAAATCGAAGATGGGTTCGATGATAAAGTGTCGCTGCTGTTATTGGAGAAGAGATGATGGATTAAAGTCTGTGATATGGGTTTGCTGGAGAAGATCGAGAAAAGGGTTTTGAACTGAGATGAAGAAATTAATGATTAACATAAGAGAATTTGATAATTTCAGAAATTAGGGTTCCAAAGAATTGGGTTTTTATTTTTTCTGCTTCCGGTTCTGAAGAATGAATGGCGTTGTTGGTTTTTGTTGCTATGAGAAAGAAAAGAGACTCAAGAAGAGATGGTGGTCGCTGCTTGTTACAGGGAATGATGGAATGATGCATAAAATGACTAGATGTATGTTAGGATTGTGCAGGAAATGGAATCTGTTGATGGTGTTGCAAGAAAGTAATTGGGTTTGCTGGAATTGGTGAGAAATTGTCAACAACAGGTGGAATTAGAGATGTTGATGATACTGCGATGTGTAATAATTGGTGGTGCTCGAGTTTGCAGCTATTGACAGAGGTGGAGTCGAGATGATGATTGGAGTTGAGGAACAATAGAGATGGTTCTGCTGCTTGGGTTTTGTGTGAACATCAGATGTTGCAGGGCAGGTGAACTTGAGCTGGAGAACTTCTGAGATGATATTGCAGCTCAAAGAAAGCTCATTGCAGGGAAGTTGCAGGAAGATGATGGTGGTCAGATTGCAGGTCTGGGTTCTGTGAAAGTGATGTGATGTAGTGAGCTGAGTTGAAATGGTGCACTGTGGTGGTTCTGTTATAATGAAAGTGGTAGTGGACTGAATGGCAGGCAGTTGAATGGTGTTTGTTAGTGCTTGGAAAACTCAAGAGCTGGGCAGCAGATTTGGGATAAGAATGGTGGATGCAATATTGCATAAGAATTGGGTTGTGAAATTGGATTGGCAAGAAGCTGAAATGCAGCTGAGATTTGTGGAAGTCGAGAGAGGCAACTGAGATGGTGTTAGCTGTGATGGCCAGGTGATGGCAGTTCTTGTGGGTGGATTGAAATGAACAGGTGCTGGTAGAAGCTGTTTTGGCTTGGCAGATGGTCTGAAATTTAATGAGAAAGAATTGAACAGCCATCATGGCTGGATTTGAGCAGCCAACACGGCTGGAAGCACAATCATGGTGCAGCAGTATTTGGCCTGTGCAATGGCTTGGCCAAGAACCCAACTGACTCTGACCCAGCTGACTGACCCTGACTCGGTACTTGACCGAGTTAACCCGCTGACTTGACCCGAGTTGACTCAGCGTTGACCCGACCGACTTGACCCGTTGACCATGGACCGGTTTGACTTTTCCGGTCACCGAGATATTTTCCCTATGACTATTCCGCGGATTCCGGCCCACAATCCCGAAGCCCGGCGAGCAAAAATTCCGTAAATTTCTATGGACTTCTCTCATGGGTGTGAAGACTTGGGCTAGGAATTGGATGGAGAATTGGACTCAAATTTGGAAAGAGAAGATGAAGAGTTGAGAAAGACTTGAATTTGGAAATTGAATTGCAAAAGGAAAAGGGTTCTATTCCTTGGAAGATTTGGAGAATATTGAAGCCTATAAATAGAGAAGTTTTCTACAACTTCTATACATCTTTCTCTATATCTTTCTCTACACCTTTTCTACACACACAATTCTTTTCTTTTCTTATTCTTTGTGTGAACTCTTTTAACATGAGTAGTTAATTTTATTGATTGAGGATGAATTCCTAGTTCTTAACATATGAATTAAGTTTTTGTTTTCAAATTCTATCTTGAAGTTTTTCACATAATTATCGATTGTTTTTACTAATAGGAGTGATCTTAAAGACATTCATGATTGATTGATAGATTGTTTGGGGGTGGCCAACTAAATTGATTTGTTAATTCGATCTAAAGCTAGTGAAAGTTAGGGGATAAGTAATCGTTCTTTGACTCTTTACATAAGTAGCAAACACGTGACCTTGCGGAGGGATTCCGTGGAGCAATTGTGTGTAGAAACAACGTTAGCAAGTAGACCTTGAGCTAAGAGTCTAACTACTAATATCAACCTAAGAAATTCACAAAACCTAATGCATGAGCCAAGTTACATCTAGGTTGAGCTAATTCTAGGTGGTTTGGTGATTAGAATCCGGTAGTCGAGAACTTCCGTGTCCCGGTGATATAAGGGATTTAGGGGTTTAGCAATCGAGCTAGCCGCTTTACCTACGGTTGGTGATAATTTGTGACTAATAACAAGTAGAAGAGAACATAACTTGATTCATTGTTTCATAACGAAGAAGGATTCCTTGATCTTGTCTCTCTTATTGTTTTCAACTTTCGATTTTAATTGTTTTGTTTATTTTTCTTTTGCTTTTTTTACCCCCCCTTTCGTGACAATTTTTACAACTAGAATCTCGTGCTCCTCGTGGGATCGACCTTGACTACCCTATATTACTTGTTAATTAGGTAGTAAAGTATTAATTAATTTGTTGTGGTTACGACACGCATCACTACACCCTATCAGTACTTTACTACAAAGACCTAACCCTATTTTCCATTATGTTTTTCTCTTCCACTCACCGTATGTGCATGTTATCTACTAATAACCAATCTAACTTTATCACCAAAGGTTTCAATTTTACTACCCAAGCTCTTCCCTCGAGAATCCAGGTGACTCTACAACAAAAATGTGAAGTTAAAATTGGGACTTAGCATAAAACTTTAAGAAAAATATATCTAAGTTCGTATTTTGTGTAATTATTTGTGGGTACTTTATATCCAACGGTTTGAGGAGGTTGGTTAATTTATGGATTAATCATGTTTAAAAAACAGGTAACCATCATCTGGATTGTTATTTATTATGAGTTCTTTCATCTATATCATGTTGCATCAGAGTTAGTCTTTCTCATGAAGGTAATATTCTTTTAATTCATTTTGAAAATGGAGGATAACAACATATTCTTTTAATATTCTTGCTACTAAAAAAATGAAATCTTGAATCAAAAAAAGAAATCTTGAATCTTATGTATTCATATTCGATATATTATTGTTACACTTCTACCTTCAGGCAGTACTGAAGTGTAACCACAAATTAGTATCTAATAAGGCTATGGCGTTGTATTCGGGACAAATTATGACTTTCATATAACCACAAATTATAGGCGAAAATGCTTTTGAGTTGTCAAAAATCAGTTCTCATCCCTGGGGTTCTGTGTCCCTGGTACGATTGATGTGATCACTAAATGAGACCCCAGGCGAAACAAGAAATTAATACACCTTGACATTTTGATGTATGTATAGAATTACTGCTAATAAATTTTGACATGTATGACTTTATGTTACACCGCTATTCAGAGAATGAAGTTCTTTTTTATATAGGAATTAGGAGGTTTGAACTTCTTTTTTATTTCCTCCTTTCCTCCCACTAAAACTATTTCCAGTAAAAACATTCATATTTCGAAACTGTTATCATAAGGACCATTTTGAGTTTGGACTCAAATGGGTATACACACCACTACACCGGACCCTTTCCAGATGGTTTAGATTTTATGCACTTATCTTCTTATTCTTACTGAGTTAGTAGTGTGCTTCGTACTTTTTATTAGTTACACCAATACTAGCCACACTAGCCACTTTCGGTTAAAAAATATGCGAACTAAATCTCTACAATAATGCTATGCTAACTTGCTACTCTCCAGATTGCACAGAGATATGGTAAACATACATCCTTCGCTCCATAGGTGGTAAGAGAATAATATCAACATCGTCTCAATTTTGTTGTTTGATTTTTATTTTCTCTATTTAGTTTTCGTTTATATAATATAGGGGACTCAATCTCACAAGTAGTTGTTGAAGTAATAGTCATCAAATTCATGTAGTCGATATCCTTGACAGAGAAGAAAGCCGATGGTAGTCCCGTGGTCCCCATTTTTACCCATAACTTTCAGTTTTTAAGATTTTTAAGATAAGTTTTGGCCCTCCTATTTATATTTAGTCATACAACTCATAGATTAAAATAGATGGTTCCGAGAAAATAATAATCATCCATTTCAATTATATGTCCTCTTATGTTGGTTGGTTTGGTTGTTTGATTTGCAGTCCGGGATTCACGGGCGGCTAAAGAAGCAATCAGGCCAAAGAAGCATTTCGGTTATCACCACTTAACGGTAATCCATTCTTTCATATATATTTTTATATATTTTTTGGATATGTAATAATAAGATTCTTCAGCTGTGGTTCATCATCCATATACTTTGATATGTTCGCTACATTTATGCGGGGCCAATGAACCAGACAGAGGATGTTGTGGTCATAATGCACCGGTTTAACTTGGTCTGCCCTCCAGCGTTGCATTTAAAGTTTTACAAATACAACTATCCCCTTGAGTTCAATCCCTGGAGAAATGGGACATGAGTAATATATTACACATTTTTCATGTTTTTATTGCATGCCTACCGATTCACATCATATAAATTTTTCTCATGGAGTGAAATTGAATGGAGTATTGATGGCTTTTGGAGGTGGTATGAGATCTTGGTTACAAGCTACGTGTAGTTTAACATTCTACGGATATGTCTGTGTGTGTGTGTGATGGTTATTTTCAATGATGTTGTAGTAAAAGGGGTTGTCGTTCACTCGGACTTGATGGGATTGATTTTAAGAATTAATAAAAGAAAATAAAAGAAAAATATATACAAATATTGTCACAGGATGAAGAGACACTGAGACGCAGGATTTCACTACTTTTCATATTGTTGTGGTTCAGTCATTAACTCTAGACAATATAGCTCAAACAAAAGAAGTTGTGACTCTAATTCCTTGCCAAAAATAGATTTCATAAAACATTATATGTAAGTCGTAAGCATGACGCATCAAAAGTAATTTAAACTAAGCATGCGACATCAGACAAAATAACAAATAATTAATAGAAATCATAAAACAATTAAATCTATGCGAAAAGTCATATAAAGAATTAATTCATTTACCACAATCATGAAAAAGTTGCTTCCTCCGTCGTCCCAGTGATGGGGTCTAGCTCATCATGTTGGAAACACGCTCAAAAGTTGATTTCATTGCTCAAAAATGATGAAATGGGAGAAAAATAATAAAAACCGGGTTTGTAACACTTATATTTGTTACAAACCAGGCTTATTCTGACGATAAATAGTAACTGCCGTTGTCATCGTAGCAAATACGATCGCTCTATGTGCGTCTTATGTTCTTCAGCAAATACGACTGCCTCTGGTAGTCTTTTGTTCTTCAGCAGCAGCAGAAATGGTGATTCTGCAACTGGATTTTCCTCGCTCTGTAATGCTCTAAACTATCCCCCAATCTCTCCATCCTCTTCTGTGACTCCCGTAAACTCATTATATAGTCTCAGAAGCACCCAATATCTCTTGTTTAATGCGCAAATATTCTCTCTTCACTCCATTATTCTCCACGGTAATATATTCCATTATTATCTCTTTCTCGCGTCTGTTCGTGGTTTGCACACTTCAAACACGCAAAAAAAAACTTCTTGCACGCTCCATAAAGTCTCCCAAGTCCTCCAAACTCGAGCAATGCACATCACAAACTCTCGGCCAGTCATGCTATCCCGTGAATATTTTCCTCTTTCTTACTTCCCTGTTTTACTTTGAATTAGAGTATTGACCCAACCGGATCGAACCAAAGGCCTTTACCAAGCCTGTTTGGCTATTTCAAGTCATCCCAAAGAATATCAGCCATTGAATCTCCCTAAAACCTCTTCAAATTTTCATCCCTAATTTTGCCAGTCAAAGAACTTTTTTTTCCCGCCAAAATTCATTTTTTTCAAACGAAGGAGATGAGGTTGCCCCTTATCCAGCTGCTTGGGTGCGCATATCCTGTGGGTGCCCCTTATCCTACATGAGAGTCCGAATAACACGTGTCCTCCGGGTGCTTTAGACAACTTTTCGAGCCGATTTTTCCAAAAATGTTTATTGCCCAAAAAATACCTACAAACACATAAAACACCAAAATTAGTACAAAATCGAGTGCCAACAATATAAAGCATTGAGATCAATTTAGACACAAAAATGTGTCTATCAAATACCCCCAAACTTATTATTTGCTAGTCCTCGAGCAAATTTATTCTAGAAAATAAAAATCATTTGAACCCCTAGGTGGCCCTAGTGGCGGAGTGTTGTCTCCGGAGGGTTTACCATAGGTGTACCCACAAAACCTTTACTCCAGACCCTAGCTATCTACGCAAAATCTTGGAAGGCACTAAAGAATCTCCTTGGTTGGCATACTTATTGACTACATGAGGAAGTACCCTGATGCGAAATTCCAATTGATGTACACGAGTTTGCACTCAAGCATACCAAAATTCATATAAAGTGACAGAGCTCTACTCAGATAGTTTCTGGACATCATAAGCCGGAGTCAACCAATCATATGGATAGATTAAGAAGATGGATGTAGAGAAAAACGTGGATGATGTTAACTAAGGTGAACCTATCCTAATGGACCGAGATACTGTCCTGACTAATATCAACACACTGGCATATACAAGGGAACCAAAGTGGTCGATAATCCTAACTCTACGTCAACTCAGCTGGCATATACAAGGGTACCAGTGATCGACTTTATTGTATTTATTCCGTTTGGTCTGATGGTCTGGTCTCAATTTTTTTTTTTTTTTTTTGAATCTCAGTCACTCTATTTCACCCTAGCAATGGTAAAAATAAAAAAAAAGAAGTGATCATGACTCTTTCGATGTTTCCATCTCGAGGATATGGCGAAACTACCATGTTTTTTTTTCTTCTAACACCTGAGCTCTGTGCTTTTATGAATAGACTCTTCTAGACGTTTCAATCTAATCAGATTGGTTCCTCAACTCCTACAACCAAAATGCTTCCATCCACTTAGATTGGTTAGTGCCGACCTTAATAAACTTAAATTTCTAGGCTCTGGAGTTTATTTATTGCAACTAAAAAGTTTTTCCCATACCCCCAAACTTAAATCTAACATTGTCCTCAATGTTCTAAAGATGAAATTAAAAGCATGAACAATGAGAAACTGTCACCACTTGAAGAAAAGAGTTAAGGAAAAATATTACCGTGTTGCAAGAGGATGGGTTACCTCCCAAGAAGTGCTAAGTTTAAAGTCTTCAGCCAGACTAAGAAAGGATTAGTCACCTTATAAAATCATAAAGTAATAAATAGGAATTTACGTGGGTCATCAAAACCAAATAGAGCTATCACAAGTAAAAGGAATCTCCAACCTGCCAAGAAAAGCACACCCTTGTCTAGTTTCCTGTTTAAGACGACTACATCTAGCTGTGGTTCAGGTTCAAGTTCTATAACTGGGTCCAAATAAAATATTTTCATGGGTTGGATTTCCTCGTAGCTAAGATCCGAATCAGGTTCTAGAGTCTGGAAAAACTCAAATAAAAACTTAGAAGCACATAATAATAACCTGAATAATTGAGGATCCTCTAAGTCAATCAGTTTTGACTTACACAGCTGACCACAATAAGATTGGTGGTCTTCCTTAAACAAATGTGTCGACCCTAATCTCCTAAAGTAATTAGGTTTAGTCTTAAAACTTAATAATTGACACATCTGAAACTTATACGTTCCCACAATTGGTTGAAAAATATTTGGTGGGAAAACAAAATCAATCGTGGTATCATAGCCTGGTTAACCACATCAACCGAGAGGATGGGTTCTTAACAACTGAACTTCTTTTCTGGACATCATTAGGTTCAGGAAAACGTGTATGAAGATAATCTTGTAAAATGGTTGAGGCACATATGTCAAGTCCCAAGTGAGGGATCTCTGTAAGAGCTAAAGGTAAGGCACAAGGAGAATGATAATCACCCCCAAACTTAGAGTTTTGGGTGTCTCTAGATAGACTAGCTACAATTTCCCTAATTTCTAGATCATCTAATCCCGAAAATGGTCAATTGCTTCTTCTAGGTTATACTCAGGTGATGCATCCTCACTCATATTTAAAAGCTCTACGAGTTCATCTTCTTCGTCTAAGACTATTGTTTCTAAATCCTTGGACTCTAAAACAGTGTTCTCAGGATAAACCCATTCCTCTAAACCATTATCGGCTTTGTAACTAGGAAATTCTACATCGTCTAAAACGGAGATACCTCTAGTCAAATCCTCATCCTTTTGAATAGGTGAATAATTATTAAAATTATTTGGATTTAAACCAGAAATATTACTATCATTATAAAGCTCAATTGGAGAAACAAATTCCTAATCACTATGCCTAAAAACTTCATATTCTTTATCAACACTTTCCACATCATGATCATCATTAAAATAACATGAAAATGGTTGAACCTCATCTAAACAAGTAGTGTTACCAATTCTAACCTCGTCATCCTGATTATCAAAATTGTCCTCATTTTCACGGGTGATATTGGAAAGAATGTATTGGCAATCAAGACTAATTCGAGCAATTCTTTCTTCCGTCTCTAACTCTAACCTACGTGTTGTCTCAGTAAACTCACGTGTTGACTCAGTTAACTTACACGTTGACTCAAGTATCCTACGTGCTTCATCTAAAGAAGAGGAATTATAGGAATTTTGCTCGTATGACCGGTATTCATGTGAATAGTAATTGGGCTCACCATGGTATGAGCCACGATCTTCAAAAGGTTGGCGTTCCCAACCAATATTCACACTCTGGTCATAAAAAGAGTGATGTCCATATTGTTCATTTGGATATTCATATTCATTGTGATGGCTATTATAATACCAGTTTGACATCCTAACTGCAAGGGAATTCTACACAAGCACAAACAAGGCTGACTCGACCACAACAAACCTACTGATTTCTAGCAAACAAAAAGCATGATGGCTCCACTTAGATTGTCTCTAGACCAGCTTCTAATCCTTAGAAAGGGAATTCGTTACAATCTGAGCAAACCCTCTGGAATCAATCCGAGTTTAAGTGAGTTGAATAGAGGCGAGGGAAGCTGCGTGGAGCTTTGATACCCAAGGCCTCACCGCATTACAAGGCGGCGCAGTCACGCATTCAACTTACAGAAACCATCATGAACTTCGAAGTATGCTCAAAAGAATAACCAATATTTTTCGAACGATTTTCCTATTAAGCTCGTTACCTTATCGGTCTCGTTCTAGTCCAAATTTTAAGGATTAGGTTCGCGTAGGTTACGTTTTCCTAAGGCGGGCAAGAAGAGAACGGTGATGAAATCCGAACTCTTATCTTGAATGGCCAGTCCTTGCCCTTTACTAGGAATTTAAAGCAGCCGGATTCAGTTCCTCGACATATATTCACACGAAATCATCCAAGAAACCCGCTGACAGGGGATTCGCGGGTGTTTAGAATTCTTACCTCCGTTCCGGACGGGGATGAACCGTTGAAGTCGACTCGGGCCACCGACTCCTATGTCAGTGTACGAACCCGAGGGGCCGAGACGATATCGTAATCGTCGTCCTTCCTTGTGCAGTTTGTATTTAAATTACCCTTCCTTAGGGTTTTAAAAAAAATGTCCAATGTCCAAGTCCAAAGATAAAAAAAAAAAAAATGTCCAAAAATAAAAGATTACAAAAATAATTACCTAATTACAGTTTCTAAAAAAAATAAAAATAAAATAATATACAAAATCTTCTACTCCTTTTGGATTCCTTTTTTTTCTTTTTCTTTGGCTTCGCTTTTGTTTTCACCGATTTCTCCCTTTTTCTTTAGCTCAGTTCCAGATCTGAAAACAAACAAGAAATACCAAAAGGCGTAAAAAAGAACAAAAATAATAAAAATAAAAATAAAACTTAAAAACAAATCTATACACAAGTCCGCGTCGACGGCGCCAAAAATTGATGGTTATTTTCAATGATGTTGTAGTAAAAGGGGTTGTCGTTCACTCGGACTTGATGGGATTGATTTTAAGAATTAATAAAAGAAAATAAAAGAAAAATATATACAAATATTGTCACAGGATGAAGAGACACTGAGACGCAGGATTTCACTACTTTTCATATTGTTGTGGTTCAGTCATTAACTCTAGACAATATAGCTCAAACAAAAGAAGTTGTGACTCTAATTCCTTGCCAAAAATAGATTTCATAAAACATTATATGTAAGTCGTAAGCATGACGCATCAAAAGTAATTTAAACTAAGCATGCGACATCGACACAAAATAACAAATAATTAATAGAAATCATAAAACAATTAAATCTATGCAAAAAGTCATATAAAGAATTAATTCATTTACCACAATCATGAAAAGTTGCTTCCTCCGTCGTCCCAGTGATGGGGTCTAGCTCATCATGTTGGAAACACGCTCAAAAGTTGATTTCATTGCTCAAAAATGGTTCACAAATGATGAAATGGGAGAAAAATAATAAAAACCGGGTTTGTAACACTTATATTTGTTACAAACCAGCTCCTTCTGAAGAACGATAAATAGTAACGCCGTTGTCATCGTAGCAAATAAGACTGCTCTATGTGCGTCTTATGTTCTTCAAAAATACGATCGCCTCTGGTAGTCTTTTTTCTTCAACAAGAAGAGAAATGGTGATTCTGCAACTGGATTTTCCTCGCTCTGTAATGCTCTAAACTATCCCCCAATCTCTCCATCCTCTTCTGTGACTCCCGTAAACTCATTATATAGTCTCAGAAGCACCCAATATCTCTTGTTTAATGCGTAAATATTCTCTCTTCACTCCATTATTCTCCACGGTAATATATTCCATTATTATCTCTTTCTCGTGTCTGTTCGTGGTTTGCACACTTCAAACACGCAAAAAAAACCTTCTTGCACGCTCCATAAAGTCTCCCAAGTCCTCCAAACTCGAGCAATGCACATCACAAACTCTTGGCCAGTCATGCTATCCCGTGAATATTTTCCTCTTTCTTACTTCCCTGTTTTACTTTGAATTAGAGTATTCAGCCCAACTGGATCGAACCAAAGGCCTTTACCAAGCCTGTTTGGCTAATTCAAGTCATCCCAAAGAATATCAGCCATTGAATCTCCCTAAAACCGCTTCAAATTTTCATCCCTAATTTTGCCAGTCAAAGAACTTTTTTTCCCGCCAAAATTCTTTTTTTTCAAACGAAGGAGATGAGGTTGCCCCTTATCCAGCTGCTTGGGTGCGCATATCCTGTGGGTGCCCCTTAGTAATTGAGGTGCCCCTTATCCTACATTGAGAGTCCGAATAACACGTGTCCTCCGGGTGCTTTAGACAACTTTTCGAGCCGATTTTTTCAAAAATGTTTATTGCCCAAAAAATACCTACAAACACATAAAACACCAAAATTAGTACAAAAACGAGTGCCAACAATATAAAGCATTGAGATCAATTTAGACACAAAAATGTGTCTATCAGTGTGTGCATGTGAGAAAGAGATAGACGAAATCGAATTTGATGTGTGAATTTCAGGTGGACAACAATCTAAGGGGAGATATTGGCTGGACTCCTGGTTTTGTATTTCTAAATAACTTGCACTTTAATATTTCAAAGAACGGTAACTGAAAGCAGAACACAATTTTCGCAAAAAAGAAAAGAAAACAGAACACAAAAAATATAAATGCTCATTCAGGAACACAAAATGCTCACTCACCCGACATTGTATACTAAAAGCTTAAATGTTCCTACTAACAGTCTCTTAGCTCATTGGCTCCAAGCGTGAGGGAATGCTAGACGTTTGGTAATTTACCTAAATGTTCCCACTAACAATCTCTTAGCAAATTACCGAAGCTGTAAAAATATGAAGAGTCAACAATACCTTGCAAGAATGTAGTGTATAAAAAAGATATATAAAGTTATAAAAGAGCGAATTCTGGTCGGGTCTTCTCACCTCAACCTCACCTTGAGGATGTCATACAATACTCGATACTAAGTTTTGTTCTCTGATTCTGGCATCCAATAATTCCATATGAACTTATGATCTTGGCAAAAAAAAAAAAACCCAGAAAATGTAACACTATTAAACCGACAAAAAAATTAAAGGCGCACATAGGATTCCCAATTACATCCAAATGGATTTTATTTAACCTAATCGGTTATATGTTACCGTAGAGCTAAACCCTATTAACATTCACACGAAAGTGCTCACTTGGTAGAAGATAGGCCAATTTAATAATCTTGAATATTTGTACCATAATACCATGTCATCCACATAAACCGTGATCGGGTATCTGTCGATCTGGAAAATACAATGCAATTGAAGACATATTTTTTTTATCCCGTCTTTATTTTTGATGCAAGGGATGTATCAGGTATAAAATGGAACCATAAATGGGCAACGATGCAATCAGATTTACGTATTAATGGCCCGTGTTAATTTGTGGCTATGTAAGTCTTGTTAATTTGTGGCTATGTAAAATATAATGTTATTATCATTGAGCAGCTTCGACAAATAATAATCCGATAGAGATGATACACCTCTTAATGTAGCTACACCATAAAGAGATATCACACGGATTGGGACGATGTATCTATGCGCATGGATATTTAGATGTGGAGCATGCTGAATCATAGGGCTTGCTGCAAGCTATGGCTAGCTTTACAACAAGTTTACTTTTAATTATATGTGCATAATATAGCAATAGAAGCTAATTGAGCTCTTCATAGAGTCATATGGGAGAGCCAGAGTCTTATTCTAGATATTGTAGATTTACAAATAGGAAGTCTATTAATATGAAGCTTAATAAACCAGCTGAATTTAGTTAGTATTTATATGTCTTTGCTGCGATACATATATCCTAACCCAACTTAGTATGTGGTGTCGGCATCAGCGTAATAATACATCCATGGGAATAAAAAACCAAATCTGTCGAAGGTTTGTGTTTTGGTTCCTCCACTTACAGTTGTCGTAAGCCCTCCAACTTGGCTTCATGTATCAGTATTACCCCAATTCCAGTTTTGCATGAAGCTTTATGAAAAATTTGTTAACCTTTTGAGAATTTTGAATTCTCGGCTTTCTGCAACGTATCATTTACCCTCCGTACATTCTGCCTTCAATCTCAATCTGACGTGAAAGTATTTTAGTTTCTTTTGCATGATTAGTCTAAACCGTGAGCTCGATATCGGCAGTAGCCTTGAAGGAAGACGAAATCTCCTAACATAGATCTTATATCTCATAAGTTTGAGATAAAAAATCATTAATAAAAAAACTTTTAGATCTAGGCATCTAATTAAATATTTATAAGCACATGTCACGAATAATAAACCACAATAAAAAATATTTCAATAGCTAAGTTTGAAAAAAACTAGTTTGAGATAAAAAATCATTAATAGGTGTACTTGAGTTTGGTGGCCCAACTTTTAGATCTAGGCATCTAATCGAATTTTTAGATCAGAAATCCTTCCCACATGTCACTGGTATAAAACAAAATCAATTTGAAGACAGTGAAACTAGTTTGGAGATGCTCTTTAAAAACTCCAAATTACTTGAGGAGAAACCTAAAATGTGATTGAAGATGAATGTTTATTTTTTCAACTCACATGGTTATATTGATTTGACAATGGAGCAGATTTATCTCCACTCAAGATAAATCTATGTCTATTGTTGTTTTAAAACGTTTTCTTATTTCTTCTCACTCCTGTCGTTTCCACTTCGACGACTAATGGTTGAGTCAGAGAGAAAGAGCAAAACAGACAAAGAGACAAAATTGCAGGATTACTAAAATTCCTTTCCAAACCTGAAAATTCCTAGCCTGCTCCATGTTATTCCCTATCTCACCTTCATTGATTACTAAATATTGGCTCCGCTAAGGATAAATCAAATCCTAAATTCTTCAATTTTTCCGTCTTTATAATCTGACCTAGAGCAATTATTTTTGAAGATAATTCTGGGCAGGTACAATTCATTTTTTCCCCACAACATCACGATTATGAAGTGGTTTCAGGTAAGAAAGCTTTCCATGCTACGTCGTGGTCGTTATTTTGGTTTATGCATTTGTCGCACTTTAGTTAGGGATTTGTATTATGTATAGCACCATGATTTGATATATGTTGCAAAAGAATCGTAACATATATTTAGGAATTTACTGCACTTGCTAGGCTTAGCTTAATCCCACCCACCATGATTGCAATAGATAAAATCAATTTTTTTTCCTGTTTTCTTACACTATGATTTAACTATTTTATGTTGTTGGTTGGACTGCGGTGCGAAGGTTTGCAGTGATTTAGCTGATGTTTTGTTAAAAAGAGGAGTAAATCTGGATCCATTAAGCAAGTGGTCAAAGGTATAAAGGGAATCTGCGCTTATTTTTCTTTTAGTTTCCATCAAGAAATCGTGGTCACCTAACGTAATCATTAACAGGTTGGACTGGTCGTTCCCATAGGTGCTACTCCAGAGTACATGGCTGGTTACTACATGGTAATTCTTTTCTCATTGCAATTAGACAATGATAGTGTTGCTACATTCTTTGCCTGTTGCTTTTGGATGCTTATAATTTTACATTTTTTTCATATGCAGTTGCAAAGTGCAAGCTCCTTTTCACCACCATGTATGGCCCTTGCTCCTCAAGAAAATGAAAGGGTCACGTAAGTACAACAACATTGTTCGTCGGTACATTCTTAGTTTATTGCGATTTTTATTTTCTTACTGAATCACCATTGACTAGCACTAAACAGAATTTAGCATAGTTGAGCATACTTCTCGAGTTTGGACCTCAAATGCTTTAGTTTATAACAGTGTTTATTCAAATTTCCAATGTTTAGTTTTGTAGAAAAAAGTAGTCTTCTTGGACCGTTCATGTCTCCTAGAACTTCTCATATCAGCAGGACTATTGATATGGGTAGAAATAGCAGTTCTTACACCGTTTATAGACATCATCAACTTACACAAAAAGCCAAGTAAAAAATATTGAATCCTGGCCTTAGGCGTTATAGGTCATGTTGTTCTTATATTATGCAGAGGTTGGCCACCATTTTACTATCATAATATGTTCTCTTCTAAATAGGCCGAACCGAAAGTGTGCCAAGGTGATGATCATTTTTGTCAGCATTGATACAGAACAAAATATAGGTATTATGCTTGATATGTCTATGCAAATATCCATTACGAGCCCTCTCATTTGTTAGCTTTTTACAAACTCTCTATCTCAAAGAGATCATTTTGTGCAATTTAACCATTTTTTCCTTTCTCTTAATTTCCAAGATGTGCTATTGGTTGTGCCTCACCAAAGTCGCACGATGGTTGTTTGATTATGTTGACAAGTCAATTACGGATGATAGTTCATACTGACCATTTATAAGGAATTGAAAAAAATGAAGGACTGTTATTGAGTCTATTTTTTGTTTTCATTTTTGACACTGTTATATTGAATAAGTTATTATGTGGATCAATGTCCATGCTAGGATGTATATCAAAATTTCTGGAAAACGTGGAACTTTATGTAGAGTTTCTTTTTGGTTATTAATCATGATTATTTGAGTACTACCAGTCTAACCAAAGTTTTGATCTCCTCAATCAAACACCAGAAGAACCTGAAAGGTACATCTAAGGGAAGTTCTGTATTTAAAGAAGAGCCGCATGCTGATGGATTTTTGGCTGCTTCTGATATTGGGAAATATGTCACAGCATATCTTCCTAAGAATGTGCTGCTTTCCTTTTTTCTTCACCAAGGTTTTAAAAAGCGAAAGCGTGGGGCGAAGCGCTCTCATACTAAAGCGTAAAGCGCTGCGAAAGCGTAAAGCGAAAGCGAGCTTTTGAAAATATATAATAATATGTATAAATAAGAAGTTGCTAACTTAATAAAAGAAAACTACGAAGTTCAGACATAATAAAAGGAACAATTAAACAAAGCATATGGCATACTGATATTGCCTATTCTACCTAAGAGCTTTTAAATATACTAGCCATGAATGTCTGCATCATTCATATCATCATGTAGGCAGTCATCGCCATCATGTTTTCATGCCCCATAAATTAGGTTTATTAGTATTTAGTTAGAAAACCTGTAACAGGCCCTACTGGGCTTCAAAGGCAAGCTTTTTATTTTCTAATTCAAACCAATTCGTAAAGCGGCGCTCTGGAAGCGTCTAGGACCTGAAGCGCAAAAAAGCGCCCAAAAGCGCGCCCCACAAACGCCTTTTTAAACCATGTTCTTCACACTATTGTGGTCATGCTTTTTGTACTTTCTTTTGTTTATATACTTATGGGTTTATCCATGTTCTGGCTTTATGAATCAGATTATGCACACATCACTTGGCAGTTTTCACATTAAATTATACCCAGATGAATGCCCAAAACTAAAGAGAACTTCACCAGTCGTTGCGGTTATGATTATCATGATAATCTCATTTTCCATCGGGATATCAAAGGCTTCATGATACAGACATGAGATCATCTGGGAGACATCATTAATGAGCAGTAAATATGGGGAGTTTGAGGATAAGTTCTACAGAAGGTAACTCTTATTGCTGATTGACATGGTAAAAGTCGGTTACAATTTTAATTTGGGTTACCTTTAGAATTGTATGATTAGAAGCTTATCATGACGACGTTCTCTTTCATTTCCTTCCCGTCTCATATTGTTACCATTATTTTTCCATTAGCGTCAGGTTCTCATTTGTTATGAAGAGCTTACATGAGAAATGGTTCCTTTTTCTAATTTGCAATTTAAGGTACGACAGACCTTTCACACTGTCCATGAAAGATGCGGGGAAAACACCAATGGGTTTCAGTTATTTATAACTACTGTGGCGACTACATGGTTGTTTAATAAGCACCCTGCATTGAGCAGAGTACGTTGTGAAGAGAATGGACGTAGTGCGGGCATTTTTATTTTATTTGCATATTTTTACTTTTTCCCTAGATCAATGATCCATAATCTATAGAGTATGTTGTGGCCACTCCCAAGTCACCTTCCGAGGAAATGAATCCTGAGTATTAGAAGAATATGTTTTAGTTGTCATCCTAAAAGCATGTAACATTTTTGGATATTTGTTTCAATAGTTAATAAAGGCTAATTAAGTTTTTGAGACGATACTCACCAGCAGCGTGCCAAATTTTTTCTTAAGCAATAACATAAGCAAAAATTTTCTTTAGTAGCCATCATTGACCAGATACTTATTAGTTAAATGTTTGAACAACTATTTTTTGTAGGTGTGATTCTAGAAAGTTGCATCATTTCTAACAATTAAATTCTAAATGCCATTGGCTAATTATGCATATAACTAAACAAAACCATATGTGGAACTAAACGAGGGTTAAGTCAATTGTGGTTCAGACATTTAATTTTACCAATTAGGAGTATATTTTGGAATTAAAACTTTGTATAAACTTTGCTGGAATTAAACTGGGAGGCAGTCTAATTTCATTGGAAAGGGTGTGTCACCGTGAAATTGAAACCGATATAGCCATCGTAAAATAAATTGTTGAGAAAACATTAACCAAATATAAAAATTAAATACACGGCCCGGGTTAAGCCCTAGTATCCTTATAAAGTGCACAAAAATTATTACAAGTTGTTTGTTAATTGTACTAAACATTCCAACATACAGAACTCCATGTTACACAAATCAACCAAGTCCCCATTTTCAAGATCAACCGAGGACATTTTTGGTGGAGGCGCTAATAGGGAAAAAATAAAGGAGAAGAGGAAGGCAATGGTGGACGGTGGTTATTTCCCCCTGGCCCGGTCAAGAGGAATGTTATCGCTGCCATTGATCTTGTAACTCCGTAAATGCCCTTCCTCTAATAAACAGACCATAAACTCGTTAGAAAATCAAAGACACGTGGCAGTTTCTTATTGGTCCCCCATGCCATCTTCGAAAAATGCCCGAATCAAAAATTTTCTCCCTTCTAAATATGATTTTTTTTTTGTTTTAAAAAAATGAAACCAAATAAATCTCCAGGGCCGAATGATTTCCAAGTCAATTTTTTTAGAAATAATCGAAAAATTGTGGTTCTCAAGTTACTCTAACTGTCAAGAATTTCTTCATAACAAAACTAATGAATCAATACCTCAATAAGACATACCTTTTCCTGATACCAAAAGTTAAACAACTTAAAAACCCTAGTCAATTTAGGCCAATAGGATTATGTAATACTATCTATAAAGTCATTGCAAAAATTCTAGCTAATAGGACAAACCTCTTCAAGATAAAATTAGTTCTCCTTTTCAATCAACTTTCCTCTCTTCTAGACAATATCTGACAATATTATTGCAACACATGAAATAATCCATTCTTTTAAGAAAATGAAAGTAAAAACAGGGAGATTTGGGTATGGAGATAGACATGTCTAAAGCCTTCGATAGGGTAAACTGCAAATTTCTTTTTAACAACTTCAAAATATTTTGGATTTTCAAAAGAAGTTTGTGACTTTATAGAACAGTGTATATCCACCACTTCAATTTTTGTCATATTAAATGATCTCCCAGGTAAACTCTTTCAGTCATCATACTAGAGGACTAAGACACGGAGACCCCCTTTCTCCTTATCTTTCCATAATCTGTGTGAATTTTTTTTCAAGACTCTTACTCACCCAGGAACATGATAAACTTCTTCATGGGGTAAAGATTACACTAAAAAGTGAACTTGTTTCTCATATGTTCTTTGCAGATGGTTTTCTTCTTTTTGTTTAGGTTGACCTTGTAGAATGTCGAAATCTCCAAAAAACAATAATTTTTTTTAGTAAGGTCTCAGGACAATAATAATCTTTGAAAGAACATGAATTTCATTTAGTAAGAAGGTTCAACCAAAACACCAGAGAATAATGTCAAACTTTTAGATATAAAACATATAATAGTAAAGACCCTTGTTTATGAGCTCCACTTTTTTATGAATAGATAAAAAAAAAAAAAATTGAGCCAATTTTGGAGACAATAGAGAACAAATCCCAAGGTTGGAAAAACGAAGTACTTACACAAACTAGTAAAATGGTTCTGAACAAAAGCCTTTTTTTCTGACGATCTCTAAGAAAAGAAATCTACCACTATGCAAGGATGGGAATATGCTTACTTACCTTATTATCCATTCTACATGCAATTAGCACCACTCTCACAGCGTCCATGAAAACGTCTTCGGTGTTCATATTGCCAAAAAAGATTACTAACAAGATAGATGCCATACAAAGAGACTTCTGGTGGGGTAAAGATATTGGTACTAGAGGTTTTTACCTGAAGGCCTGGACCAACTTATGTAAACCAATGTATTTAGGGTGCTTAGGATTTAGGGATGCACACAAATTTAACCTAGAAATGATTGCTAAAATACTTTGGAGACTAATTCAGGAACCAAACTATGGGCAAAAACATTAAAACCTATATATTTCTTAGAGAAATCTTCCTTGAGGGGGAAACCACATGAGACGTGCTCTTGGACTTGGAAATGTATATGTAAAAGGCTGAAATTAATTAACTAATATAACATTTGGGAAGTATGGAATGATCTGAGTATTAATATTTGGAATGACAACTGGGTTCCAAGTTTTAATGGAAATTTATCATCTTACATTTTATCTACCAACTCTTCCTTAACACTTGTGGCAAATCTTATTGATCCTACTACTAAGAAGTGAAATTCTTCTCTTATTCAGGCTACCTTCCCAGTAGGCATTGCATTCAAAATCTGTATTTGTTTGTAGACAAATCAAACTCTCAAAAGAAAGATAAGCAGATAGATTTTGACAAAATTAGGATACTACACAGTTAAATCAATGCATAATAAACTTAATGAAATAGGTACAAACATGATAAGTTTATCTCTTCCCGAATCCTTTTGGAAAGCTACGTGGAAATTGGACACATCACAGATCAGAATCAAACTCTTCTTCTGGAAATGTATTCAAAATGCTCTCTCGACTAATGCTAAATTATTTAGGAAAGTAAAAGACATAAAACCTTCATGTACAATGTGTGGGGAGGAAATATAAACTGCAGAACATCCACATTTTCACTGTAGATATGCTAAAGCTGTTTGGGAACAAGAACCAAACCTAATAAGAATTTAGTTTGATCCTTTCATTATTCTGAATTCATGTAAAGATTGGATTTAAAACCCAAAGAAGAATATTTCAATATAGTTATTCCTCACCAAAATGTGGTTTATTTGAAAGGAAATATGTAATAGAGTCAAGGAAAGTCAAGGAAATTTCAGTATTGGTCTAAGAAATAGTCACATAAGAAAAACAATAATCAATTGCCAAAAAAAAAAAAAAACATTCCTCGGACAACTCCCGAACTTAACTATCTAAAAATAAATGTGGATGCAACTTGGAATTCTGAACACTCAGGTAGTTTTGAAGGAGGAAGAGCACGATCATCATCAATTTCATATCCACAAGAAGTAGAAGTTGTAGGCATCCTCAATGCAGCAGGTTGGGCAAAAGAAAAGAATATTAAGCAATTCAATATAGAAGGTGACTGTGAAAGCCTCTTTAGGTATCTCAATGGCAACTCCCCAGAAATCTCTTGGCGCAAAAAAAAATTCTTAAAAGAAGCAGATAAAGTGGTAAGTTCTTGTCCAAATTTTTTGGATTTTTCTTTTGTTCCTAGGACTGTAAATGCAGCCGCAGATTCCTTAGCTAAATATGCAAAAACTTTCATTCTGTTTTCGATTGGAATCATAATCCTAAGGCATGTATTAAATAAAAACTTATAGTAGATGAATGTAATATTATGAGGAACCATTCCTCGGTATTAGATGTCTATACTAAATCTGTAACTCGGGCTCTTCATGAGTCTTAATTTCTATTAATGATATCTTATCCACAAAAGCAAAAACAAAAGGTCTTAAATCCTAAATGACATGCTATTTTAGGCTTTTTAACCCTTACATTGGAGATATTTTTAGCGAAAATGCTTTTTGTCTACTTTTTTACCCCAAAAATACCCCGCTTATGTATCGCCACCGTAATAGTTCATCACATACAACTTGGGACTCACAGCAAGCCCCAACGAGTTCACCGTTTCCGCATCAAGGGCTTAAATCCGTGACATATTGGAGGTAGAAATTTCAAATGTAGGGGAAAAAAAACTAGGGGTGAGCAAAAGTCCGGGAACATGCGGTTTTCGTTCGTATCCGTCTGCAAAATTATGGGTGAAACCCAATCCGCAAGATCTATGGGTCGGACATGGGTGGGATTCTCAAATCCGCATTTTTAGCAGTTTGGTTGCGGTTGGACTTTGAAATACGCGGATTCACCGGCCTTTGTAGGGCAGTAAGGGAAATCAATAAAAAAATTAAGGATAATGTTGGAAGTATCAGTTTTATATGTAATCAATTTTTCTATTTGGCCTTTAACTGGGCTCTTTGTTGGGTTAAACAAATGTGGCTAGTCCTATATTTGTGCCTATCAAGGGTTCGATTTCAATATGGCCATCTAGATATGTTCGACAGGCTATTTCACCTGACTAGAGGTGGTATTAGTAAAGCTTCAAAAATCATCAATTTGATCGAGGACATCTTTGCAGGCATGCTCAAGACTCTCAAAAGTTGTGAAGTTCAAGTTTTTATGTGCTTAGCTTTTTGTCTGATCTTCAAATTCTGTCTCTCAGGTTTCAATTCTACACTACGTATAGGAAATGTTACTCTTCATGAATACATGCAATTTGGGAAAGGTAGGGATGTGGGTCGGAATCAAATCTCAATGTTCGAGGCGAAAATAGATAATGTGAATGGAGAACAGACACTGAGTCGTGATAATTACAAGCTGGGGCATCACTTTGATTTATTTCGAATGTTATCATGTTATTTCAGCACTGTTGGTTTCTACTTCAGTACCCTGGTAAGGATTATTTTTTTTAAAACTAAATCGGCGGTTAATCCACATTCGGCCTGTATCACCCGCTGATCCGCGATGTCAAATTCGCGGGTGATAGGGTCGAACACAGTTAGATTTTCCAACTACGCAACTTTGACGGATTAGACGCGGGTGACCCCTAATCCGCATCCGTTCGTCCGTTGCTCACCCCAAGAAAAAACGATAGTGAGATGTTTAGGTGTTGATACATGAAAATATTTACCCCTTAGCGGGACTAGGGGGCCCCTAAAGGGAAGCTGAACCCAATTGGAAATTACATAGGGGACTTGGGGACTAAGCCCCAAGTTCACTTGAAAGTATCCATAAGATGGAAAGGATGAGGAGGGAATTAATGGAAAAGGAAAGGTTGTATTAGGAGGAGTGGCATTAGTGGAAATTAAGGAGGTTTAAGGACATGTGACATGATTGTAAGAATATTTCTACATTGGAAATATCTTGTTGGGCCATGTGAAATCTTTGGCTAATTTAGAATATGGCTAAACATGTTGGTTACATATATTGGGGTCCTTTCATATTCCCTCTTCCTTGATGGACGGTCGAGATTAAATGACAAAACTAAATCCTATGAACCTTGGTCCTCCTTCTACCTATAAAAGGAACTATATAACCATCATAATAGGGTTTATGAATTTTCTATTATTCCATTACACAAAAAGAAAAAAGAGGGTCAAGAAGGAGAAACTAAGAGTTTCTCAAGGTATTCTATTTTACGGGTGTTCTTGCTGGACATTTTGGATTCAACCAAATGGCTTCAGGTATCCTTACTAACACAACTATGCTTATGATGTGATTATCATGATTGTTCAAAGATCCTTTAAATATAAAAATAAATCTTATATTTGGCATCTAGAGCCTGGTTTAGAACTCCATGATTGTCCTTGATGATTGTATGCAAATGTTGTGATGATTTGAATCCATCACCATGTCTGTTTTGATTTCTTTATATACCATGAATCTCTAAGATATAATGAAAATATTATCATATGAATAATGATTTATATATCTTTGTTTTGTACGGTCTCTTGAAATGGAAATACACATTCATATGTATGCTTCATGACATGTATGATTGATTTGTGGTGTTTGACTTATTTGACAATAACATGATTTTGTGTGATCTCTGGGTTAACATGATTCAATATGATGATATGATGTGATTTGTTTAAGATCAATAACACGTTCTATTTGATTCATGTGTAAAGTCAAAATACCGTTTTGATAGTCACAACGTATGCTAGGAGGGTTAAACAGTATTCATTGTGAAATTTAATTTTCATTTTTCGATTCTGTAACGTATGGGCTCACTGTAATGTTAAGTAAATTTTTTTTTTTTTTTTGGGCGTGGCCCACATAGGGTTAAACAGTATTCGCTGTTTTCAAAGGTCGGACATGAGATGTTCGTCTGACCATGAAGAGAATTTTTTTTTGAAGTGTCTGTTTGACTTCCACTTATTAATTAATAATAAAACTTGGGCTATTAATTTTTGAAACGTTTATTATTAATTTTTGAAACGTCTATCATTAATTTTTGAAACGTTTATTATTAATTTTTGAAACGTCTATTATTAATTTTGAAACGTCTATCATTAATTTTTGAAACGTCTATTATTAATTTTCGAAACGTTTATTATTAATTTTTGAAACGTTTATTATTAATTTTTTGAAAATTTGAAGTGTCCCTTTGACTTCCACATGTTGACTTTGACCGTTTGACCATTGACTTTGAATGCTTGTTTTTGGTTGTAAATGTGATTTAATATGAACATTCATGAATCGAACATTATTGTATGACAGTGATTGTAACATGTGTAAGTTATTAAAAAATGTTTGAATTGTATTCACTTTAGCCATCACCACAGTGATACTAAAGTATTATGTTATATTAGAATGTCATTGTAAGAAATTAACTACTCCCTCCGTCCCACTATTAGATGACCTAGTTCAAGTTTGCACAATTCTTAAAGCAAGTAATGGAGATGAGACTTTTTAAGTATTTTTTACAATTATACCCTTACGGGTATAATTTGTAAAATTTAGAAATAATTTATCTCTCAAATTATACCATGGATTTTCGTAAACTTTGTATCATTGAAAAGCATTTTAAAACATCTACGCAACGAGTATAAATATGAATATCAAATTATACATATTTCTTATACTTATGATAATCATTCAAAAGGATAATTTTAGAAGATTCCCTTGCTTAATGAAATAGGTCAACTAATGATGGGACAAAATTTAAAACTAAGTAGGTCATCTAATGGTGGGACGGAGGGAGTATTTAGTCATACATATTAGAATGAAAAGTTACCCACAGGTTGCTCTAATTCACATGTTTGAACTAATATTATGATTATATATGTAACTATGAAAGGCATAATATCCACAGATGTTTGTCTTTGCTTACTTATATATGTGTGAATGTTTTTATGACTTTATGACATGATTGTTGTTTTATTAAGATTCTACCCACAGGAGTTTCTTAATTTGTATGTGTGTGAGTTTGACTTTGTGTATCTTTGTCATGTTTTACAGCTTCTAGTTCTAAGTCTTTGCATTCGTATACTTCTTCTATCCCATTTTTCAATGGCACCAACTTCTCAGAATGGAAAGAGAATGTTGAGTTCACTTTGGGTGTGCAGGATATTGACCTTGCTCTCCTAATTGAAAAGCCAATTATGACTGATAAGAGTTCCCCTGAAGATAAGGATCTCTTAAAAAGTGGGAGAGAAGTGATAGACTGAGCATACAATTGATGCGAATGCACATTGATGCAAACATTAAAGGATCACTTCCCGAACCTAAAAATGCTAAGGACTTTATGGAAATCGTAAAGGAACGCTTTAAAACAAATGGATAAGTCTCTAGTGGGAAGTTGATGGCGATCTGACCACCATGAAGTACACCGGTGTAAGGTCAATGCACCAAAGACGTGATAGAAATGCGTAGCATTGCTGCTAAGCTCACCGAGATGAAATTAACTGTGGATGAGAACTTTCTTGTCCAATTCATTCTCAACTCGCTACCTCCTCAGTATGCCGCTTTTCAAGTGCATTACAACACTATTAAGGAAAAGTGGACTGCAAATGAACTTGGAAACATGCTAGTTCAAGAGGAAGCTAGGCTAAACCAGCAAGGGCTTAATCAAGCACATTTCGTCAATCGAGGAGTGAACAATAAGCGCAAGCCTGGAAAGGGCAATAAGGGAGCACCACAGAATAATTCTGGTCAACCTGAAAAGAAGAAGGCAAAGCAAGATGACAATAAGTGTCGTTTCTGTAAGAAACCTGGTCATTTTCAAAAGGATTGCACTAAGCGTCAAAAATGGTTCGAAAATAAAGGTAATCCTTTGGGATTCGTAAGCTATTTTGAAACAAATTTGACCGTTAAAGAATCTTCTTTATCATGGTGGTTTGATTCTGGTGCTAATGTTCATGTTTCTAATTCGATGCAGGGATACCTTTCAACCCAAATCACAAACCCGTAATGAAAACTTCCTTTTTATGGGCAATGGCAATAAAGCCCTGATTAATGCTGTAGGCACCTATCGTCTGATTCTAGATCATGGATACTTTCTTGATCTGGAAACACTCTTTATGTTCCAACTATTTCCGCAATTTAATTTCAGTTTCTCAACTAGATAGACAAGGATTTCAATTTCAAATTGCAAATGGATGTTTTAGTTTGTTAAAGATTTTAAAATTATTGGTTCTGGTTATCTTTTTGATGGTCTTTACAAATTAAATTTATCACCGTCATCAATACCTGGAACCTATTTAACCATGCATCATAATGATAGAACTGAACGTGTTGAGGGTAATTCCTCATTCTTGTGGCATAAGAAGCTGGGACATATATCTCGTGAAAAGCTTCAAAGATTGGTAAAAGATGGGATTCTACAGAACTTTGATTTTACTGATTATAAAAGTTGTGTGGATTGTATTAAAGGAAAGATGACAAAACACACAAAGAAAGGTGCCACAAGAAGTTCCGAACTCCTTGAAATAATACATACAGATATTTGTGGACCCTTCGACGTTCCAACTTTTGGAGGAGAAAAATATTTTATCACCTTTATTGATGATTTTTCACGTTCATCGTTATCTTTACTTATTGCATGATAAGTCTCAAGTCGTGAATGTTTGTAGAGCAATTCATTACCGAAGTTGAGAGGCAATTAGAAAAGAAGGTGAAAATCATTAGGTCCGATAGGGGTGGAGAGTATTATGGAAGGTATGACGAAACAGACAACATCCTGGACCTTTCGCTTTACTTCTTCAAAAGCTTGGAATGTTGCTCAATACACAACGCCAGGTTCACCTTGGCGAATGGTGTAGCGAAAGGCGAAATCGTACTATAATGGAAATGGTTAGAAGCATGATTAGTCATGCGAGTTTGCCCTTAAGTTTGTGGATGTATGCTCTTCGTTATGTTGTGTACATTTTAAATAGAGTTCCAAGCAAAGCGGCCTCCAAAGACTCCTTTTGAACTGTGGAAGGGCTGGAAACCTAGTTTAAAACACCCTGCAAGTTTGGGGTTGTTCAGCAGGTTTTCAAAGTTTATAATCCCAAAGAAAAGAAATTGGATATGAAAACAATTAGCGGTTACTTTATTGGTTTTCCTGAAAAATCCAAGGGGTATATTATTTATTGTCCTAACCATAGTATGAGAATTGTTGAAACTGGAAATGCAAAATTCATTAAGGATGGCGAAGTTAGTGTGAGTACACCAGTGCAAGAAAAGTCTGTTCAAGAAATCAGAGTAATAATCCCTTTACCTCGGATTCCTACAGATATTGTGACTCCTCCGGTTGTTGAACCGACTGATGAGGGAGAAACACAAATAACGGCACCGGAGCTTCATGATGATACTATTGCCACTGAAGAAATTGTAGGACAACCTCAAGAAGTAGCCTTAAGAAGATCTACTAGAGAACGACAAAGGGCTATTTCTGATGATTATGTGGTTTATCTACAAGAATCGGATTTTGATTTAGGGATTATGAAAGATCCAGTTTCTTATTCACAAGCTATCAAATGTAGTAATTCGGTAAATGGATTAATGCTACGAAAGTAGAGAAAAATCGATGGATGATAATGGAGTCCGGGAATACGTTGAATTGCCCAAGGACACAAAGCAATCGGGTGTAAATGGGTCTTTAAGACCAAACGCGATGCTAATGGCAATATTCAATGTTATAAAGCTAGGCTTGTAGCCAAAGGTTTCACTCAGAAAGATGGCATTGATTACAAAGAGACTTTTTCTCCCGTGTTAAAGAAAGACTCTCTCAGAATTATTCTGGCATTAGTAGCTCAATATGACCTTGAGTTACATCAAATGGATGTGAAAACAGCTTTTCTTAATGGTGAGCTTGAAGAAGATATTTACATGTGTCAACCTGAAGGTTTTGTCCTAGAAGGACAGGAACACATGGTCTGTAAACTTAAGAAATCAATTTATGGACTTAAGCAAGCCTCCAGGCAGTGGTATCTAAAATTCAACGAAACTATTCAAAAATTTGGTTTTGAAGAAAATGCTGTAGATCCATGCATATATCTCAAGATCAGTGGGAGGAAGTTCATATTTTTGGTATTGTATGTAGATGACATACTACTTGCGAGTAGTGATCTTGGTCTTATGCATGAAACTAAGGAATATCTCTCGAAGAATTTTGAAATGAAAGATATGGGTGAGGCTTCTTATGTGATTGGGATAGATATATCCCGTGATAGATCACTTGGAACATTATCAATCTCACAGAAAGCATATATCGAAAGAATACTAGAGAGGTTTGAGATGAGTGCATGTAAGCCAAGCATAGTTCCGGTTTCTAAAGGAGACAAGTTTGGACTCAATCTTTGTCCTAAGAATGAATCGAACGTAAGCAAATGGATAAAATCCCTTATGCTTCGTGGTGGGAAGTTTAATGTATGCTCAAGTTTGCACACGACCAGATATCAGCTATATAGTTGGTATGCTGGGAAGATACCTTGTGAATCCCGGAATGGAACACTGGAAAGCTGCAAAGAAAGTTTTAAGGTACCTGCAAGGAACAAAGAATCATCGTCTCACATTTACGAAGACAGATCAATTTGAGTTGGTTGGCTATACAAATTCCGATTTCATGGGATGTAATGATACTCGAAAGAGCACTTTTGGATATCTTTTTTTATTAGCTGGATGAGCAATATCATGAAAAAGTGCAAAAGAGTCTATTCTCACTGGCTCAACAATGGAAGCTGAATTTGTAGCATGTTATGAGGCTACAAATCATTGTTCATGGTCATGAATTTCATCTCAATGTTTGGAGACCTAAATTTTGCCTCCGCACTTTGTGAAACTTTACTTTGATAATGCCGCAGCAGATTCTTTTCAAAGCACGCTAGATATACTAAGGGTTCAAGACACATGGATCTAAAGTACCTATGCGTGAAACAAGTCTGTTCAGATGAAAAAGTTGTTCATTGAACACATAGGCACAAAACTTATGATTGCAGATGCATTTACGAAGGCGTTACCTCCTAAGACCTTTTTGGAACATGTTGGAAACATGGGTCTTGAGGGAGTAACAAACAATTAGTTTCACTTAGACTTTTGCTTATGTTTGAACACTTATTGAGATCTTATTATTGTTATTTTTCTGAACTTATTTCAGTATCCACTTTAGTATACTTTTATGTTATTGGATGAATGTTACAGAAATTGTTTTCTTTTGAAGACATTACTGGACCATTATGATATCCCTATTTAAGGCCTGATTAAGTAATTTGCTTGTGTTGTGGTACATGGAAGGGAACATGTTGATAACAAGACAATGTGCCACCGCCATGACTCGCATAAGTAATTTGCTTGGTTGAGGTATTACGTTTAACCATTATATTTGTTTAGCAATTATGCGCGCTTATGTTTTTCTACGATTAACCGTTAAATAGATTATCACATGGACCAGTGGGAGAATGTAAGAATATTTCTACATTGGAAATATCTTGTTGGGCCATGTGAAATCTTTGGCTAATTTAGAATATGGCTAAACATGTTGGTTACATATATTGGGGTCCTTTCATATTCCCTCTTCCTTAATGGACGGTCGAGATTAAATGACAAAACTAAATCCTATGAACCTTGGTCCTCCTTCTACCTATAAAAGGAACTCTATAACCATCATAATAGGGTTTATGAATTTTCTATTATTCTATTACACAAAAAGAAAAAAGAGGGTCAAGAAGGAGAAACTAAGAGTTTCTCAAGGTATTCTATTTTACGGGTGTTCTTGCTGGACATTTTGGATTCAACCAAATGGCTTCAGGTATCCTTCCTAACACAACTATGCTTATGATGTGATTATCATGATTGTTCAAAGATCCTTTAAATATAAAAATAAATCTTATATGATGTCATAAACGGAAGGGCTTCTAGGAAAGCCTGTAAAAGGAGGCACATGGTACAATGAAAGGGGATCTTTGTCCTCTCTCTTCTTCTTTCTCCTCTCTTGGGAATGAGATGTGTTGTGGCTAAGACTTGTAGAATCAAAATCATATTCACCCCTCAACATTTTGCGACCACACCCGGAGGCTCGTCTCTAGCCCAGCCACTCAATTCCCACTCACTCGTGTCTCTCACCACTCTTCCTAAAAAGCTGCTCACCTCGTTCACCACTTCTTCCTATCACAGCCGCTCGACCCCCCTCAATATTTTTCCCCACTTTTCACTCACGCTTAAAGACTTTTCTCTCAACACATCCCACGCGCCTCTTCACCAGTTCCGCGTCCACTACCTCCACTTCACCAGCGCTGCTCCTCTCTCCGTCACGCGCCTAATCAGCCGAGACGTGCCTTTGCCCAAGCAAGGATTTACACCGAGAACAATGATTCCGACTTCCAGACAACAAAATCACCATCAAAATGAGATCATGAAATGAATTCTGAAGTCTCGGCAACATCCAACATGATGTTAAACAAAAATGATTGAACAGATAAGTCTAGTCGACCTTGTAATTGTTAATTGCATCTTATAATTCCCTCTCTTCAGATAAATGTTTTTAGGGTTTTTAAATCTTCAAATTTTTTTTGATTAGTTAACCTAAAAACGGGAACTAGTTTTTTTTTTTTTTTTTTTTTTTTTTGTTCTAATCGTTTTGATATAAAGATTTTAAGCACATATACAACATTTTCGATCTGTTGATCCCCCATAACCCTTTGTTCCTAGCTCTAATTCTAAAACTAGCCCGAGATTTTTAATCAGCATGTCTTCTTCGACATTACCCATCAAATCATATTTTATTACTCTCAATTTCTCCTTACGTAATCAGAATTTAGTTGTTTTTGATTTAACCTCCTTTCTCTCGCTTCTATTTTTAACCAGTTGGCAGGAAGCATGCGACTGCTAGGCGCATTTTAGGTGGAGGAAACTTGGCTCAGCCGAGATCGAATATTATAGAAGAAGAATCTGTTGATTACTAAAGATGGTGATGAGTCTTGGTGCTATAGAAGAGGGGTCTGTAGCGAAGCTGACGAGCTGCTCCTAATGGGAAGTGATTGTCATGAATTTGATAGTGAGTTGTGATATATGGTTGTGGTGTCCTGAGTTCAGGTTAGTAGTTAAAGTGTTTACAGATGATACAAGGGGAAGGTGCTGGAACCGCAAGCTGAGAAAGATGGCGATATTACTTCCGGTATTGGCTTAAGACAATGGTACTGTAGAGGCTGTGATCAAATGGGATAAGAGAGGTACTGGAAGTACTTGAAGGAACAAGTGGGAGAAGCTAGAGTCTTCGAAGTTTGGGTTTGTGTTTGTCTAAAGGTCAATAAAACAAGCAAGCACATAACAACCAGACCGAAGCCTTCCAGAGAAGCATGGTGTATTGGACAAACTCAACAGTTGGTAAAAATTGTCAAGTCAGGGAAGCGCGTAGTACAAAAGCAGCTTAGTTCAAGCACCTGGTCGTGGATTCACTGACAAGCATGAAGATCAATAAAGTTGGGGGAAACCACAGGGTCGGTGCATACTAGTAACGCGTCCGTAGCATCATCCAGAAGCAGGTACCACAAGCAGGTACCACAACTCGACTCTAGTTATCCTGATCTCCTCATCGGACACAATAACCATGGTACTCCGTTAATCCCCCTGCAGAAATACATAGCTTCAAACTAGTATAACTTAAGTTTGTACGGGACCTGTTTAACAAAGGGTAGCGGGTATCTTGAATTCGAACCCCATGACTTTCGTTTTTCTCCCCTAAAGACAGCGACTCGTGCTCTACCACTCGGCATTCATGGTTAGATTCATCACATGTGTTAGAGCACTGCTGTTCTAACTCGCAAGCGTTGCTATCTCAAGCTTGTTTGTCAATGTTAGTGATCAGAACTATAAGTTTTATTTCTAGTATACTTATAGCGATGTCTCGGACTAGGATAGATTGTGTAGTTGAACATTAGACTTCACGACGTTCATCAATTGAAGACGAAGAACTACTAAGGAGAGCTTATGGAACTTCATCAACAAAAGGTATGTGGAGACTAAAACTCATCCATCACTTGAAAGTCTATTTCTACTCTATCTCTTTATATTGAGACATAAGTCGTATTACTATATAGTATTCGATTATGAATATTTGAGATTTCGAGCTGAGTTTAACTTGCTTACATATTTCTCGAAATATGTGTTGGTAAGCTTTCGCTTCAACCAAGTTCATCTTATATTCTTGACGAAATTCAAAAGATGATCATGTAAAAATCGCCGAGTAACATCTTACATGGTTTGTGTGATACAATCATTTGGTGTAGACTTGGAATGTTTCGTAATGATTATTTCAATAACTTGAAAATTGCTTTGATGCTAATAGTTCGTGAACACAACTATTGTCATCCTCTAAGAATGTTTCAATGATTGAAATAGAGTTTAGAACACTTAACCATCATTGGATTATAAACATAGTATGTGTTCTTGCATATATGTGATCCATGACCGGAACTATAGTATGCGTACATGTTAGTTTTGAAATTCCGTGAGCCTAAATAAATATACCCGTACGCGTACAGTCGTAAGGTTTGGGTCCGGGAATTTCTGATGTGTTGGAAGTATGCGTACCCGTTTGCATACTGGCGAACCCAAACTCATTCCGGCTACTTAAGTATGCGTACACGTTTGCATACTTAAGTGGTTAAAGTTCTAAAATCGGTTTGTTATGATGAACTATATATTTATATAATAAGAAATGCATTCTTCGCAAACCGTGGCTATAATGTTCATGAATTGATTCGAGTGAATCAAACCGAATTTGCTTCAATTGTGTTCTTGTATACTTCTATGAGAATATATCAATTGAACAACTCTATAACTAGTTTCATTTGAGTCATTTGAACTAGTTGTGGTTAAGATGAATAAGGTTGATATGAGAGTGTTCATATAGCCAACTTCGGTTAACTACTATTGAGCCAACCTAGTGTACACGTTTAGGTACGGTTACTCAAACTTATATGAAGGTACATTTTATTTGTGTACAACAAGCTAAGTTCGATCTAACGGTTGAAATATATTAGCTTGAATCTAATCAGGTTTTCATCTAACGGTGAATATTGAATGCTTGGTTACCAAGGCAACTTAGATTGCAAACCCTGATTTGAAAACTATTATATAAGGGAGAACTCTAGCAATTGGGAAACCGAATGGGAAAAATATCGTTTGGTCCTTTTTTAGGTGGGCCCATGTCTGTTTAGCCCTTTGGTCAAACGCCTTTACTGTTTGGTCCATAATTATTTAAAAATATTTAAATAGACAAAAATACCCTTCCGTGTTAAATTTTTATTTTTGTAGCAGTTCTTCCCATACAAAAAGCTAAAAAACAGACTTCATTCCCAGGAATGAAGTCCATACAAAAAGCTAAAAAACAGACTTCATTCCCAGGAATGAAGTCCATACAAAAAAGCTAAAAAAACAGACTTCATTCCCAGGAATGAAGTCCATACAAAAAAGCTAAAAAAAGCAGACTTCATTCCCGATACAAAAAGCTAAAAAACAGACTTCATTCCCAGGAATGAAGTCCATACAAAAAGCTAAAAAAATTGACTTCATTCCTGGGAATGAAGTCCATACAAAAAGCTAAAAAAACAGACTTCATTCCCAGGAATGAAGTCCATACAAAAAGCTAAAAAAACAGACTTCATTCCTAGGAATGAAGTCCATACAAAAGCTAAAAAAAAGAAATGGAAAACTTCATCGTCTTCATCATCTTCATATACTTCAGCAGCAACATCATCATATTCGTCGTCTACAACTTCCAAAATCATCATCTTCATCGTCTTTCTTTATCTTTATCGTCTTCATCGTCTTTCTTCATCGTCTACACCAGCAGCAACATTCAAACACCAGCAGCAACAAAATCTTCATCGTCGTCTGCATATCTTCATCATCTCTGTTTCTTATTTCTTCATCGTCTTTCTTCATCGTCTACATCAAAAGAATAACATTCAAACACCAAAGAACAACAAAAATCTTCATCGTCGTCTGCATATCTTCATCATCTCTGTTTCTTGTTTCCACAAAATTAAAACCCTAGAAAAAACATTTGAGAGGAAAAGAAAAACTAGATCTAGAAAAGAAGAGAGAGAAAGTAAATCTGAGAATGATTCCATCTCTCTTACCTTTTGACTATATATATGGTCCTTATCCAAAAGGGTATTTCTGCCACTACAAGGTGACATTTACATCATCCATGACATCAGCGTAGGACCAAACTATAATTTATATTACCAAATAGGACCAAACAAACATTTGACTGGGTCAAATGGACTAGACTCATCCTAATATATTATTCCTATAGGACCTAATGGTATTTCCTACAAACCGAATCCCCCCACCTTCTATGTGATACTAGTTGCAACTAGAGTCGATTCTCCTTTAACCTTATGTTTTTCACGAAACCCTGTAGGTTAACGACTTGAAGACTTCATTGGGATTGTGAAGTCATACCCAACTATTTTCTCTGTAGTTGTGTGTTCTGATCTTACTTCTACTATCGTGGTTGAGTATTATCTTTGCTAAGATTTGCTTGAGATTTATCTCCGATATGTAAGATTAAAAGAAGTCATAAACATCTTCGTCTCATCGTTTGTGATTCCACAATATCTTGTTTCGTTTCCATACAATTAAGATTATTGTGATGTGATTAATAATATTAAGCTGTTCTTCGGGAATATATGTCTGGTTTATCAATTGGTTCATGTGCACCTTGATTTATCGAAATACGGAACAAAACTCGTAGGTATTTCTGTGGGAGACAGATTTATCTATTCCAATAGACTTTTCTGTGTGAGACAGATTTGTTTATCAAGTCTTCGACTTTGGGTCGTAGCAACTCTTGGTTGTGGGTGAGATCAGCTAAGGGAATCAAGTGCGTAGAATCCTGCTGGGGTTCAGAGACGTAAGGAGCAAAACTGTACCTTGATCAGTGTGAGATTGGTTAGGGCTCAACTACATTCCAGTCCGAAGTTTATTGGTAGCAGGCTAGTGCTTGTAGCGGCTTAATACAGTGTGGTGTTCAAAGCTGGACTAGGTCCCGGTGTTTTTTCTACATTTGCGGTTTCCTCGTTAACAAAACTTCCGGTGTCTGTGTTATTTCTTTTCCGCATTATATTTTGTTATATAATAGAAATATCACAGGTTGTGCGTTAATTCAATCAGTTCTTGAATCCGACCTTTGGGTTGTTGATTGAATTGATTGACACTTGGATATTGGTTTGTGATATCGTCCAAGTTATTTCTCTTATTCAATCGGGCTCGCAAATTCCTATTTGTTTGATTGCATATTGAATTGAGAAATTGAGATATAACTCTTTGATATACTTTTCTATAGATTGAGTCTGACTGTCTAGTTGATTCTCTTGAAAGTATATTGGAGTTTGTCTATTCATATTGTCGAACGACATATTGGGTGTGGTTGTTAGACCCCCGCTTTTTCAATTGGTATCAGAGCAGGCAAACACATTTAAGACCTTATAAGTCTGTGTTTGTAGCGATCTGAATATGGACAAAAGTGTTATCTCTGATAAACGCATCACCAGAAACAAAAGTTCTGTTTCTATGAAATCTATTAAAGAGAAGATTTGTCAATCTCGAATATAGACGAACTTAGTGTTCCAGCGAAACAGACTACCATTGACAAGTGTTACCCGGATTACCTTATCGACGAGTCTGACTCTGAAGTTGAAAGGGAGCATCCAAAGAGAGTGCAGTGATTCTAAAACTTGTTAGAATCCAGGCTGATGATGTCAACCGGTTGAAACACAATGTCAATGCCCTTATTGGTGTGGTAAATGAGCGTGACTCTCTTCTAAAGCTCCTTCGAGAGGAAAACTCCTCAGTCTGTTCTTCACGAACTCTGCTTGAGGAAAAACTCAAAGAGGATGCTTTGGAAATTGAACTTCTTTTGAGTAAACTCTCTGTTCAAGAATGTTCCAAAGAGTCCACTATACCAATTGCTTCTGATTTAACTGTAAAAAATTCAGTTGCAGAAGCAAAATCGAAATCCCTTCCTGTTGAAAAGGATGTGCATATGTCTTCCTCTAATCAAGGAATATCCACATCACATGGAAGGAAGATATCTCCCAACAATGGTGTTAAGACTGTTCTGTCTAATCACTCAGGTGATCAGAAAATGAGTCTCTTTTATGATTCAAAAGGACATGTTGAACAAAAGAGGAAATCTAGGTTGAATGACAATTCTAATGATCGTCTTCAACACACCTTATATTTAATTCCCAAAGGTGTAACTGACATTCGTATGTCTAGACCAATTGGTTTTAGTACTCACCCTGTGCACCCTACAAGGAAAGTCAGTTCGATGTGTTCCTCAAATGTTCAAATGTGAAACAGTCTTCCTAAATCAATTGGTTCAAGAAGAACTCATGGATCTTCTTCAATCAAAAAGGGAGATAATGTTGTTCTTGATGTGAAAAAGGTACCAGAAGAAGGAAGCAAAAATGGAGAGCTGGAAGACAACCTATAAATGATAATTGAAGGTTATAAAAAGATTATTAACAGGCTGTCAATTCCCTCTTGTCAAAATTCTTCAGGTAAGAATACATACTATGCGTCGTATTTTGATGATAGTAAGTTTTATGATAACTTTTCACATCATAACTGTTTTCCTCCAAAGATCATGTGAAAGAGGTTTAACCGAAAACAACATTCATTTGATGAGCTCAAGGCTCATACTTGTGCTATTTGATCACAAGGTTGAAATCTCACTCACAAAAATCCTGGTTGAGTGAGATATGGTCAGGTATACTTGATGGCAAAATGTTTTTCTGATTGTCTAGCTATCTTCTTATCGTTCTTAGTAAGATTATCATTCACAAAAGTTTTTGTATAAGTATTTGTGCTTTTGTTTTGTCAAGGTTTTGATTTTTAATTTCTTTGAAATTTTATTATGTCAAATTGCTACTCTTATGCTCTAAATTTTTGTCTTGTGAGATTATAAAATTTATCGAGCTAAGACTTGTGAAACTATTCACTCAGCAAAATACTGCGATGCAAACAGTCTCTTTGGTTTGTTTTCTTCGTTTCTTTGTTATTTTTCTTTTCTCCTATGGACCAAGTTTTCGTTCGTACGGGTACCCATGTTACTTGTCACCGACCGACTCTGGAAACCCTAAATTCTGTTTTCCTAAGAAACCATTTAAATAACAACTTTTGGTAGAGTACGTATACTCCAGGTTATTTTTCTTGTCAAGAATGGCATATCTTTCAGGATCTTGTAACTTTACAAAAGGTTTTCTTGATAAGGGTTTTGGTTTCGAAGAGGAGGAGAAAAGAACTCTTGTGGAAGTTAATGACACCTCTCCCCAATCTCCTGATATTTATTCATACATTGAGGATGATGAAGAGATTTCTGCTGAGGTTGTTCAAGATTTTATAGGGCAGTTTAACGATGCAAAACTGCTTCTTGTTGATACCTTAAAAAACCTTGATATGTTAAGAATTGAGTTGAAAAAGGTTAACTCTGACCTTGCTCTCATGAAGACACATGTTAAGGATCGTCTCAAGAAGAATATTGTGTCCAAAGATGCACTCGATACCATCTGTTACAAGCTTGAAGGTCTTGAAACCCATGAAGCTTCCGTACGTGAACGCTGATTTTTGCTTGTGATCGGTTTTGTTTTTAGAGTTGCTGTTGTTTCTTTTTAATAATTGTCTAGGAAATTTCTTATGAGAATTTATTCTTGTGTTTTTAAGAAGGATAACTAGGGTTTGGAATAACCATTATTGTGAGTACACATAACTATTGCCAACGTTTTCATCTTGCAATGTTTTTAGATTTATTTATTTAAATTCTAAGTTATTTGGAAGATGATTTTTGCAGTATTAATCTTTATGGTTTTACATATTGCAAATTGTTATGGGATATGTTGTTTACGTCCGTGAACCTTGACTGTCCCATATATGCTCAAAAGTTAACTCTATTATATGTCGGTATGAAAATATTGATAAAAGATAGAATGAACTTTTGACTACAAAAGTTAAGCCTTATATTGATGGAAGATAGGATGAACTTTTGTTTACAAAGATTAAGTCTATTATATGTCATTGTGCAAATAGTGATGAAAAATAGAATGAATCTTTGATTATTCCGCAGTATTGGTCTTTCCCTGATCCACATATTTGTGTATGTACTGTGCGGCCCCGTAAGTTCTCTTATGTTGAGCATGGCCAATTGAATTGATCATTTTCCTTGTGGTTAATTCAATTGAGTTTTTTTTTTTAATACAAATTCATGTTTCATGTGATTTGTTAATGTCCAAAGAAATCCTTCTTTTCTTGTAAAAGTAAGGTCTCTCTTGTTGTTCTTTCGGGAATGACATTTTATGGGGGAGAGTTCTTAATTGAACTTATGCTTAGTTGCCAAATCTTTGTGGGGAGTGCGGTTGTGGAATATTGTATGAGTTATCTTGTATCTTTATAAACTCCTTGATGAATACACTAAGTTTCGACTATGTGAAATCATCGAAACAAGTTGATATGTTGTTCTCTTTTGGTCATGAAATATCTCTATGAAAATTTCATTAGGATCCCACTAGTTTTCGTACCGTTGCCAATTTATATTGACAAAAAGGGGGAGAATTAATGTGTAGTTCACACTACAAATACATATGGTTTACGGATCATTATGTAAGGGGGAGTGGTTTTCATTGTGAGATGAAGTATTGACTAAGGGGGAGTGATACATATCACCATAGTATTGTTGTCAAAGTTGTGATACAATTGAACTTTGATGTTGTGTAATGATACTATGACATTGTATAACAATGATTGAGAGCAACTGTTTTCTCATTGTTATTGCTACGGATCTTCAACAACTATGATGTTGAGTTGTACACATTTGGAATCATTGGAGTACTTGGAAGTGACGAAGATTTCGAGTAATGTTGAAGAACCGAGGAGATCAAGCATTTGGATGAGAAGCTACAAAGTTTATTTATTTTGTAATCCATATGTATTGATAGTTTTGTCACTAAAATTGACAAAGGGGGAGATTGTTAGAGCACTGCTCGATCGAATTCGCAAGCATTGCTATCTCAAGCTTGTTTGTCAATGTTAGTGACAAAAACTATACGTGTTGATTTCTAATCTACTTATAGCGATGTCTCAGACTAGGATAGATAGTGTAGTTGAGCATTAGACTTCACGGCGTTCATCAATTGAAGACGAAGAACTACTAAGGAGAGCTTGTGGAACTTCATCAACAAAAGGTATGTGGAGACTAAAACTCATCTATCACTTGGAAAGTCTATTTATACTCTATCTCCTATATTGAGACATAAGTCGTATTACTATATAGTATTCGATTATGCACATTTGAGATTTCGAGCTGAGTTTAATTCGTTTACATATTTCTCGAAATATGTGTAGGTAAGCTTTCGCTTCAACCAAGTTCATATTATATTCTTGACGAAAGTCAAAAGATGATCATGTAAAAATCGCCGAGTAACATCTTACATGGTTTGTGTGATACAATCATTTGGTGTAGACTTGGAATGTTTCGTAATGATTATTTCAATAACTTGAAAATTGAATTGATGCTAATAGTTCGTGAAAACAACTATTGTCATCCTCTAAGAATGTTTCAATGATTGAAATAGAGTTTAGAACACTTAACCATCATTGGATTATAAACATAGTATGTGTCCTTGCATATATGTGATCCATGACCGAAACTATAGTATGCATAGACGTATGCGTACATGTTAGTTATGAAATTCCGTGAGCCTAAGTACACATACCCGTACGCGTACCGACGTAAGGTTTGGGTCCGGGAATTTCTGCTGTGTTTGGAAGTATGCGTAGCCGTTCGCATCTTGGCGAACCCCAACTCGGTCACATTTACTTAAGTATGCCTGTTTGCATACTTGAGTGGTTAAAGTTCTAAAATCGGTTTGTTCATGAACTAATACATTTATATAATAAGGATCTTTGCAAACCGTGGCTATAATGTTCATGAATTTATTGGAGTGAATCTAACCGTTTTTGCTTCAATTGTGTGCTTGTATACTTCTATGAGAATATATCAATTGAACAACTCTATAACTAGTTTCATTTGAGTCATTTGAACTAGTTGTGGTTAAGATGAATAAGGTTGATATGAGAGTGTTCATATAGCTAACCTCGGTTAACTACCATTGAGCCAACATGGTGTACACGTTTAGGTACGGTTACATAAACCTAAATGAGGGTACATTTCATTTGTGTATAACAAGATAAGTTCGATCTAAAGGTTGAAAGATATTACCTTGAATCTAATCAGGTTTTCATCTAACAATGAATATTGAATGCTTTGTTACCAAGGTAACTTATATTGCAAACCCTGATTTGAAAGACTATATAAGGGAGAACGGTAGCAACTGGAAAACCTAATGTGTCCTAGTTGCGACTGAAGTCGATTCTCCTTTAACCTTAGGTTTTTCACGAAACCCTGTAGGTTAACGACTTGAAGACTTCATTGGGATTGTGAAGCCAGACCTAACTATTTTCTCTGTAGTTGCGTGTTCTGATCTTACTTCTACTATCGTGATTGAGTATCATCTTTGCTAAGATTTGCTTGAGATTTATCTCCGATAGGTAAGATTAAAAGAAGTCATAAACATCTTCGTCTCATCGTTTGTGATTCCACAATATCTTGTTTCGTTTCCATACAGTTAAGATTATTGTGATGTGATTAATAATATTAAGCTGTTCTTCGGGAATATATGTCTGGTTTATCAATTGGTTCATGTGCACCTTGATTTATCGAAATACGGAACAAAACTCGTAGGTATTTCTGTGGGAGACAGATTTATCTATTCCAATAGACTTTTCTGTGTGAGACGGATTTGTTTATCAAGTCTTCGACTTTGGGTCGTAGCAACTCTTGGTTGTGGGTGAGATCGGCTAAGGGAATCAAGTGCGTAGAATCCTGTTTGGGGTTCAGAGACGTAAGGAGCAAAACTGTACCTTGATCAGTGTGAGATTGGTTAGGGCTCAACTACATTCCAGTCCGAAGTTCATTGGTAGTAGGCTAGTGTCTGTAGCGGTTTAATACATTGTGGTATTCAAAGCTGGACTAGGTCCCGGAGTTTTTCTGCATTTGCGGTTTCCTCGTTAACAAAACTTCTGGTGTCTGTGTTATTTCTTTTCCGCATTATATTTTGTTATATAATAGAAATATCACATGTTGTGTGTTAAGTTCAATCAGTTCTTGAATCCGACCTTTGGGATGTTGATTAAATTGATTGACACTTGGATATTGGTTTGTGATACCATCCAACTTATTTCTCTTATTCAATCGGGCTCGCAAATTCCTATTTTTTTGATTGCATATTGAATTGAGAAATTGAGATATAACTCTTTGATATACTTTTCTATAGATTGAGTCTGACTGTCTAGTTGATTCTCTTGAAAGTATATTGGAGTTTGTCTATTCATATTGCCGAACAAAATATTGGGTGTGGTTGTTAGACCTCCGCTTTTTCAACATGACTATTGTCCGCTTTGTGTTTTAGTGTATCTTCAACGTTATTACATGATTATTGCCCACCGGACCCATGATTAGGATCCCACTAGTGAATGTACGCAGAACATCTCATGTAGCTAAATTAATTAAAGGATAAAGCATATTATCTTACGTCTCTCGGCTTTGAAATGTAATTTCATACCAACATGAATCTTACTTATGAGCTAGCCATATAAGAATTTCATAAGAATTTTGACCCTCCAAGTATACATTGCCGCTTGCATGAAGTTTGTCTGTTATCAATTGATGCTGAAGTCCGTAATGCTATGCGGCCGGCTTGCCTAAATTTACTTGCTTTCCTGACATCGGATGATAGTTATCTTGTATGCTTGGTTGAGCGACCGTTTTTAGCCATGTTTGCTCAAATATGTCTGTATTAAAAGTATTTTTGATCAAACGCATGACTTTGTATAATCACTACTGTTGAGCGTATTGAAGAAAATAGTGATGAGTGCCAAATATTGCATATTTCTACATCTATTTATTGGCATTTTAACTCATCTTTTGTGTTCATAAATCAGATATTATCCCAAATTCTGTATTTTCTTTGTTTTCAAGAATAAATATTTGTACTAATTAATTTTGTGTTTTTAGGTAATAAATAAATCTCGGAGAAATTGAGGAGCCAAAAGAGCAAAGAATGGGAGACGAGCGTCTATGAAGCAGAAAGCCAAAGCCCGCGCGCGAATCAGTTGCAACCCAACAAGGAAGACATGGGCTAGAGCTACCCATGACCCGGATCCGAACCCGTTCACCCCGAGCCGTTGAGATCTCACCCAGCTGCATCCTACGGTCGCTCCTTCTTGCTCATCGTCCCTTGATGCATCCACTCAACACCGAAACAACCCACTTCTCCCACAACCGTTCAGATATTACCCCCTAGATCCTACGCTCGCTGCACCCCTCACTTCAACTCTCGATGTCCCCGCTCCACAACAAAACCACCACACCCTTATCCATCGACCATCACCCCATTTCTCCTCTTCTCCTTCTCTTTCTTCCCCCGACAACACTGCAAAAGCCTTACCCTTCTCCTCTTCCCCGACCAAGCTCTGAGCAGAGCCACCACCAGCACCACCGTCCTTTCCCGACACCATCAGAGCCACCATAGTTATCTATTCCGCCACCCTTAGATCTATTCATCTCTCACATAGCTTCTCTCGCAACCCCTGAGGCTATGTTAGAGATAAATAGACTTAGGGTTTACTCCTACATCTGATGCATGGCTTGCAGAGGCGATTTGGCAGAGGGAACAAGCAATTTTGATCTTTGGGTTTGTCGAGTAAGCTTTCAATTTCAGTTTTAGGGTTAGAAAGAATTGTGAGGTATAAATTGAAGTTTCTCTGAGGAGAGAGGGTAGCATGTTTTAGGGTTTATTTGTAGAATTTAATTAAAAGTTGTTTTTATTTCTCCTGCATAATGTTCTAATCACCTCTGCTAGGGTGGAGAACAAACCCTTAAAACTATGTTAAGTTAATTCATGGTTTTCTTATGTTCTTAATGTGCTTAATGTATTAGGTTATTTTCTAATTGTTGAGCAAATTAGCTTGTGATAGAGTGTACTGTAAGAAGACACTCTATGCTAGGGGTTGATTAGTGACTGCAATTAACATAATTTCCATCAGAAACCTTCAATGGAAGGATAAGATCATAAGTAGAATCTGTTTACCTTAGTTTAGGATTAAGTGGTGAGTTTAAGCACCCTAGTGCCACTCAACCAACAGCTTACCACTTTTCTTGCTCATTAATACTTTAGTTCACAATCACAACCTCAACTTAGTTGTTTCGACAACATTAAACCAAACAACTTTGTCACTTGATAGAAATCAGTTGAAGAAGCTCTTAGATCACTTAAGCACACACCACTTCTCTGTGGGATCGACCTGTGCTTGCCACGCCTCCAATAGGCCTGTGCACTTGCAGTAATACGTAGGATAAATCACTTTTGAGCTCCTACCAAGTTTTTGGCGCCGCTGCCGGGGATTTGGTAGTGTGCCCTGTTGACTATAGTGTTTGCTTTACTGATTTTCAGTTCATCCATTGTATATATATGCTTTACAATCTTTGCTCTTTTGCACTGATTTGTGTTATCTTAGCTTAAACTTTCAATTTTCCCTGTTAACTTAGCTTAACTTAGCTTAGTCATTTTATTTTATACTCTGCATTGTAATCTCTTTTAAGTATCTTGTCATTATAATTTCTAGTTAGGTAGCCCATCTGTTAATCTCTCTTAGTCTTGCATAAGCTACATGATTAGTATAACTTAACTCAACACTGTTCATATATGCATCATTAGCATAAGTTAAGCTCTTTCCATCATCTCCAACACTACCCCGTAAGGTAACTAGTGGAACTGGTATCATCTCAAGCTTGTAGTCCTCTCTGCATCATTCGTTAGATATTTCACCCCCTGTAGTTTGGTATGCCCTGAACAGACAACCAAGTACAATGGTTATCTTCACACTGCAAGTCTTGCTCTTCTCTTTTGATCTGTGCAACATTGAGATCTGAGATTTTTCTCTTGAGTAACAGGTACCTATGGAGCACCGGAGAAAAACCAAGGAGCGAGAACCATTGGTGGATTTGCCTAAACCCAGTGTATACTGGTGGTATCATCTTCTACCCTGGCTTACATGAATGTTGACATAGCATGCTGAATGAATGAATGTATGTGAATTGTAAATAAATGAATGAATGAATGCATGATAACTTGAGCCTTGCTAGCCCCCTGAAGCTGCAAGTTTTGAGTCACAACTTGGGAAGCCAAGTTGGTTGTAGCTGCAAACCTGTATTGCCTTTGCTAGTTATTGCTCTGTGAGCTCTGTGCTCATCTTTCAGCTGCCCTGTGCTCAGCTCCAGCCCCCTGAAGCTGTGAGACTGAGCTGTAACTTGGTTAACTAAAGTGGCTGCATTACCCTGTTGACTTGCTAAGTCATCTGACCTGCAATCTCTGTGCATCTTGCTCTGAGCATTTGAGACCATAAGACCTTGCTGACACCCTCTGAGCATGCTGTAAAGGCTAGCATTGATTATGTGCTGTTTCATCTGCTAAGTCTGTAAAATTCATATCTGAAATGCTTTGAACTTTTATGCTTTGAAGTGTTAGCATCAATCCCTGCAATTTATTTGTGAATGAGCTTTTGCAGCTATGTTATTTGCATACTTGTATGAATCAGTTTCTGCAATTTGTATGGTTTGAAGTGAATGTTGAGTAGCAGATATAGTGATAGCATTTAGATTGTTTTTCAAATACACACCCTGGCACATGCTTCACCATTGAGTGAGCACATCCATCAAACCTGTGCACCATACACAGTTTTTAAACTCTTTTGTTCTCCCCGCCACTCGAAATGTGCATCGGCTCTCCTGTGTCTTGCAATTTGTGTGAGAGTCTTGTGACTAGAGCTGCACATTACCTGCACCGTGCCTTGCCAGTGCTGTGCAAACCTGTTCCCTGTGCTGTGAATTACAGAGCTGTGCTGCTGCATAGACCAGCCTGCAAAACCACTAGGTTGTGTCAATTTTTGTGAAATTTTTGTGCTGCTGTGTGTGTTGCTACCACTTTGTGATTGCTGAGAAACCAAGCTGTGCTGTGCATCAGCTGTGCTGAAAACCTTACCCAATTTGTTATTGTTCCTATGCTGTGCAACCATTGCATTTGCACATAACCACCAGTTTCATGCACACAAATGCCAGTGCTTGAGCTTGCCAATTTCGCACCAAGTGAACCACTGCCCAAATAGGTAAATTTGAAACAAACCCTTGACAGCTAAGCCCACTTAACTGAACCCAACCCTGGGCTGCAAACAACTAAGCCCGCATCAGCTGAGCTGCTGGGCTCTGCACGTCAACTGAAGCCCAACCACTGGGCTCAACTTAATCTGGGCTGTTCATTCCCAACCTAATCTGGGCCGTGCAACCAATCTAAGCCCACTTCATCTGGGTTAGAACCCACACTGCTGGGCCTTACAACATCAAAAAGCCATCTTTTGGGCTTGAGTCTTGTATTAGTGGGTCATTTCTGAGTCTTTGCTTTTCTGTGTTGAACTTGATTGTATGATAACATGCTAGATGCGCTAGCTAGGCTATGATTGTGTCTTTTAGAGACCAAACAAATCGACTAGTTAGAATCCGCCCGGATGAAATTGTAAGCATACCCAGTTCTTCAACAGAAAACCCAAGCCCAGACCTATCTGAAACAGAAACCATGGGTGAGGAACAAAATCAACCCCGTAGTCTCAAGGACTACATGTACCCAACTAGGGCAAGCCAGCCCTCTTGCATCATCCTGCCAGCTGATGCTTGCCAGTTTGAACTGAAAGCAAGCACCATTCATATGCTACCCGTGTTTAGAGGGGTCAATGCTGAGAACCCCTACCATCACGTGAGAGACTTTGAGGATATTTGTGGGACTCTGCGTTTTAACCAAATGACAGAGGAGTCCCTCAAATTGAGATTGTTTCCTTTTTCTCTCGAAAGACAAAGCCAAGTCTTGGCTACATGCCCTACAACCACAGTCCATTAGAACACTGGATGACCTCACAAAAGAGTTTTTCAAAAGTTTTTCCCCAACCATAAGACGGCGACAATTCTCCGCAGTCTAAATGGTTTTGTGCAATTAGAAGACGAAACTCTAGCAAAGTATTTGGAGAGATTCAATGAATTATTACTCCAATGTCCCCACCATGGTTTTGAAAAATGGAGACTCGTGCAAATCTTGTATGAGGGTCTAGATGTTAGAACCCGTACCACAAGTCGAGTCAATGTGCAATGGTGCATTTATTGACAAGAGTGCTGATGACGCTTGGACCTTTCTAATCGAAGTCGGGCTGAAAAGACCCAACAGTGGGAGTCCATCCGTGAACCGAAACGGACTACCCCGACAAACAATGTTCATAGAATCGAGTCTGACTTTGAGGGAAATGCAAAAATGGCATCTTTGGCCCGGAGAATAGAAGTGCTTGAGTTGGAAAAGAATGTAAAATCTAATGCCCCTACTCTCCGTGACCAAATTGATATGGCCACTTGTGCCGCATGCCATAGTTCTGACCACTTAGTGGACAGCTGCCCAGACTTACATGCATTTCAAGAGTCTAAAGCCGAGCAAGCCAATGCATTATACCAGAGGCAAGAGAACAACCCTTATTCTCAAACCTACAACCCAGGGTGGAGGAATCACCCTAACTTCTCATGGTCCAAGGGACCTGTACAAGGGGGACCAACAAATAACAACCAAGGATACTCATATCCTAGAAACCCCCAAGTACCACTGATGAGTGCCAAATATTGCATATTTATACACCTTTTGATTGGCATTTTACTCATCTTTTGTGCTCAGAAATCAGATATTATCCCAGATTCTGTGTTTTCCTTGTTTTCAAGAATAAATATTTGTATTAATTAATTTTGTGTTTTTAGGTAATAAATTAAGCTCGGAGAATCTGAGGAGCCAAAGGAGTAGAGAATTGGAGACGAGCATCTATGGAGCTGAAAGCCAAAGCCCGCGCGCGCATCAGTTGCAACCCAACAAGTAGCAACCCATTCACAAGACATGGGCTTAAGCTATCCATCTCCGACCCGCGACCCAGATCCGAGCCCGTTCACCCTGAGCGATTGAGATTGCTATCATCAAGATCCAACACTCGTTCCTTCATGTACATCGATCTTCGCTGCACTCGCTCAACAACAGAATCACCCGCTTATATCCTGAGCCGTTCAGATCGTACCCGCTTCATCCAACGCTCGTTGAGGCCTCTTCATCAAACCCTGCTGTGCCCGCTCAACACCCAAGCAATCCATACCCTTATCCCCTCGAACCAAACCCTATTTTCATTTCATCTTCTCTTTCTTCTCCCGACAGAGCAGAGCTCTGCTCTTCCTCCACCTCCTTCACCCGACCAGATTTGCAGAACCACCTCACCTCTGCCACCATCTCTTCTCCCGACAACAACAGAAGCTATCAGCCGCACCGCCACCTCTAGTTCTCTCTATCTCCACCACAGTTTCTCCACCCTAGAAGCTGAGCTCGAGATAGATAAAACTAGGGTTTCATTAGCAGAGGAAGCAACATCAATCAAAGCCGATTAATCAGAGGGAACAAGCAATTCAGAGAGTCCGGGTACACGGGTTTGCATTTAATTTATGTTTGAGTGAATTAGGGTTTTGATTTCTGGCATGTATAAATAGAGTAAACTGTGGATGTTAATATGGATGCCTGGGCTAGCCAGAGCACCAATTAGGATTATTTGTGTTAATTGTTCTTTTCTTATGTTCTAATTTACTTGCTAGGGTGTGTTGAAACCCCTGATAATGTGCTAAGTTATTCACTTTCTTTTATTGTTCTTGTATGCTTCATTGTTTGATTGAATTAGTTATTTGAGCAGATGACCTTGATAGAGTGTACCGTAAGAAGACACTCTATACTAGGGGGAGTGTGTGAAATTAGCCAATACATCACCCATGGTATTCTTCCCGGAATGAATCAAGACTATAATTAGACTAGGAACTGCCTTAGCATAAGGTCAGTGGTGGATTCATCACCCCGGTATTATAATCTTTCTCGCTTTAGCTTAGAGTCACAAAACACTCAGCCCGTATCGGCAACAAAACCAATATTTGTGTCACAATATCATCTAAAATTCAGTAAGTAAAGCCCTTAGATCACCATAGCACCACAAGTCTCGTGGTTCGACCCGTACTTGCCACGTCTCCGATAGACGCCGTGCACTTGCGGTTATCACTCGTAGGCATTAATATAAACACATTCCAAGGCCTACCAAGTTTTTGGCGCCGCTGCCGGGGACTTGGCGTGTGCCCTGTTGATTTTTGTTCTTGCTTCACCGAATGCTAGCTTACCCCCGTACATATTTGCCTTGCTTTGTTATTTTAACCTTTATTAGTGTAACTTAGTTAATTTGTATTGCTTCTTATCCCTGCATTGTAGTTAACTTAGCTGTATTCATAGCATCACTACCCTGTCTTGGAGTAACCAAGTTGTGTACCTTTTAACTTAGCTCAACTGTTTGCATTTCACCATCCTGCATTTTAGTTAATCTTCACTGTATATTTACTCATCTGCATATTTACTTATTTGCATTCTCTCTCTGGCTTGAGCTGTGGTCAACTCAGCTTCATCAATAGCTGAGATTTGCAGTGCGCTATACTCTCTTTGCTTCGCCTGCACACTTCTGAAAACTAAAACTCTCATTTTGAGCTCACAGGTACCTGCAAAAGCTGTTGTAAAGCTGAGGCAAGGAAGCGCAAACAGAGCAATCCAAACAGGTGCCTAACATCAGCTGAGCAAGCCCAAGAAGGTACCTATGCTGCTGTGCTGCTGAGCAGCTGAGCAACCCCAGGGAAAGACAAGGAGCTGAGCAATACAGCCACTGTGGCTAAAGCAAGTTGGTCATTCTCAAACCTTTTATACTCTATACCTGCATGATCTGTGTGCAAGCAGAGTACTGCCCTGACTGCATGCTTGTTAGTTAGCCAACCTGTGTTGGATACCAAGACTGGTTCACCTGATAGGCTAGATACTCTGCAATATCTAGGGTTTGCGCATATGAATCTGTGACAACTGAGCACAACCCTGACTGCATGCGTGGATCTATGCATGACTAAAAAAAATAGTGCTGAACATCTGTTGTTGTGAGCTATTATTGCCTGATTGTATGCCTAACTTATATGTGGCCAACTTGTGTGAATACTAAGCTTTGATTGCATGATAAAACCTATGTTAGGTGTTTCTCACACCCTGAAATCTTTGCACTGGTAGGTTCTGTGACTTGAGCTTCCATCTGCTCTGAGCCTTAGCTACAAGCCTAGCTGAAGTCAACTGATAGTTGTCATCAACCAAACCTGCCAACCTGTGCGGTGTATTACTATTTCTGTGCTGAAACCCTTAGTCTACATTTGCCCTGTGTGCTCAGTCCAGCCCCTGCAACTGGTGAGCCAAGTTGTGCCAGACCCCTGAATCTGCTACAATTTTTGTGTGACATCAACTGGGCTGGTTGATACCAACTATCCCAGTTGACTCAGACAACCCATAGCATAACCAACTCTAAGCATAACTGAGCATAACCCTGAATGCATGCTTGAGCCCTGCTAAACCCTGAACTGGTGCTAATTTGTTGATCATATTCACTTACCAAAGACCCTGCCAATATATGTACTTCTGTGTGCTTAATCTATGAAAACTGAGGTCAACTGACCTTGTTGGCGTTAACGGTGTGAGCATCAGTTTCCACAATTTGTTGTGATTCAGCTTCTGCAATGTGTGAGGCATTTGAGTAAGTGTTTGTTAAGTGGCAGAGTGTGACTAGCAGTTAGCAGTGAGCATATGCTGTTCTGAGCACATAAACTATGTTGTACCATTTTGTGTGAATTTGTGATGTTCTAAGCTGTGCTGTGAGTTGCACTGAGAGCTGAGTTGCAAATAGCTGTGTTCATTTGTGCACAGAACTAGTGGGCTGCACACAACTGAAGCCAACTACTGGGCTGTGTCTCTACACACAACCTGTGCAACAAACTGAGCCCACAAAAAAACCAAACCTGGGCTGCAAAAAAAAAAACTGAAGCCCACACAACCTGCAATCCCATTGAAACCAAAAATTGAGCCCACAACAACCTGGGCTTTGCACAACAACTACTGGGCTTCCCACATAAACCAAAGCTTACAAAAACAAAATTGAGCCCATTTAAACCAAACAAAACCCACCAAAACCAAATCTGAAGCCCACAGCCACTTGGCTTTTGCATAACCTCTGGGCTGTACATTTCAAACAAACCAAAGCCCAACAAACCAATCCCACTTAAACCAAATGAAACCCAATAAACCAAATAGAGCCCACTACGACTGGGCTTTGAGTTCAATTTGAGTGCTAAATCATGTCAGGATTTTGGTCTGCAACTGGGGATACAAACAAATCCATCAGAGAGCTTGCGTACGGGCAAGCTTCACAGTATGAACTCCCCACATACCATAGTGATTTGAGGGAATATTATGCACCTTCTCAGGGCCCTGACCTTGAATATCCATACCCTAATCATTATGACCACATGTATCATCAACCACCATGGGAGGATGAGCAATTCTATCCTCCAATGAACCCATATATGCACTCAGTAGAAGAAAACCTCATAGAACAAAACAATGCTAGGTTTGAACTGAATGCAATGCATGATCATCCATCTAGCAACATGTATGAGTTTCCCTTGTATAATGATCATTCATATGAAACATGCATACCCACTATTGAAGACTCTCCTTCCATTGAACAGTGTTACTCTTTCTTAAAGATGAGCCTGATTCATTTAGAAAAAGAAGAATGGAGGGAAGTTCACGATAGGATGATTGTTGTCCCTAATGAAGAAAATTTTGAAAATAGTGTTTCTATTCCTACCCATGCAATTAATACAGAATATGAACCTAATCTAGAGGTAAATGAGTACACTAGAAATGCTACAATTTTGAATAGGGAAACGCACTTTTGTTATGAGGAGGATGATGATGATGATTATGATATGTTAGAAGAGCATGTGTATACTGAAAATGTAGTAGAATCTTTTGGTTCAGAGACGTTAGGCGTCTCTTCTGTGAACCCTATGAATGATGCCTCTTCTAATATTCATACATGTGATATTAACTCTGAGCTTGGTTTTGTGAAATTCTTCAGTGACAGTGAGCATGCTTCACAACTTGTTTGTGACTTAAGAAAGGATGAATCTTCTGTTGACACTAATGTTCTTTTGGATCATGATATTATTTTTGTGTTTGATTCCCTGCCCATGTCACAAGATGTTGCCTCCTCTGATGAATATAACATGGAAATTGATGAATTGTTCTATGCTGGTGAACATGATTTACCCTCTTCTGACCTTAGGAAAGTATGTGATGGTGCAAATATTCTTATACATGAAAACAACTTAGATGTACCTAATCTCTCTCCTAAGTCACAGATTGAAACTCCTCCACCAAACCTAGGTGTAGTTTGTAACAAAATTGCAAAACCAACTTTGCTGAAAATGCCTAACTTAGGCCTAGAGCTTTGTGCTTCCCAAGTCCTCTTGGACTATTTTGCATCAAAATATAACACTTTTAAGGAGCCACAGTTGGAATGTGTATGTCTGCCTGTTCTTAGCAAAACTCATTTTGAGTTAGACCTTTTGCATGATGTACCTTTAAAATTGCAAGATTTTGTGCTCAAAAACACACCCGTTCACAAGTTTAGGTTTGGGGGGAAATCATTCACACACACAGTCTTACTTGCACTCTCATATTATATTTGTGTAAGACTGTTGATGTTTGTACATATTTTCTATTGGGTTGACCCTCAACTCTTTAGATTGTTGGTATATGGTGAATTTTTGTATATAATCCAGTAGGACTTGTTAAATTTTTCTTTCTTGAATAGGTTGAGTCTTCTTGTACATATATTGTGCTAATCCGATATGATCTCTGCTGAGAATGTTGGATTCTAGCCTTGATTAGTGAAGCTTCAACCTTGCTTCCGCCGACATCCGGTAATCTCTTCCCTTTTCTCTTATCAGCATAGTTCTCTCGGTATGTGACTGTTTAAAATTTTTCTATATGTTGACACATTGAGGACAATGTTTGATTTAGGTTTGGGGGTGCATTTGCATATAGAGTTTTTAGTCTTTTTAATCTTTTATTTTCAAAAAAAAAAAAAAAAATTCAAAACTTTTTGCAAATAAAAACCTCCAACTTTTAGAGATTTTAGAGTCACAAGCATGCTTCTAGCTATGTTTACATAGAGAATCGACCCAAATAACAAAAGTTAGAAGTACCTAGGAGAACACAATCGGGTTTCTTAGTTGATTAGAGCATTAAAGTTGGATTTAACCATACCGGAGAGCGAATTAGGTGTTGTTTAGATATTCGGTAGTAGAATTGTGATCACCCATAGTGGAGACTACCCATTTTACATCAAGTGAGGCACCAACCTTCAATTTTTGCAACTTTCTAGAAAAGTTGTTAGAGTGTGTGTCACCGTACGTCAATTCCGGGTAGGAATGGTGAGCTACCCAACTTCGCACCACTTTCAGCACTACTTTTGATCTCTTGAGTGCTAGTTTTTGTCAATCATGAGGGTGACGTTTAAAGAAGAAAACTCCTTCTAAATATCGATTTGCGTTAGCATCACTCTCTCTCAATCAAAGACCCATAGAAACACATCATCGTCAGCAAACGGAGCATCATCAGAATATTGAAAGAAAAGTTGAGATAGTCCAAGGTTTACGTGCAACAAAGAAAAAGAAAAGAAATTAGGATGAGAATTAATGAAGTTTGTGAAAAATTGAGTTTATCGTTTTATTGTAACAAAAAAAAAAATAAAAAAAAATTCAAGTTTTTTGTAAATTTCAGAAGTTCGTCATCAACAGTGAAGACCAAAGACCGAAGAGTGAAGACGTTTCTATGGTTTCTATGAGAGAGTGATATTAATTGCCGATCGGGTGAGAAAGTGAGTGAGTACTCCCATCCTTGCTAATGGTTGATTTCCTTTCTTAGAGATCATCAGAAAAAGATTCTTTTTGTCCACAATTCTGTGGAGTCTCCAGATTTTATTTCGGAAGGTTATCCTTCTTACCTACAACGTGTGCAGGATTTCTCTCTTTATTCCTGCCTGCACACATGAGGGACTTAAAAAAGCAATCTTTTTGAGTGCAATTATCATAAAACCCTAATAGTGAGGCAGAAGTCGAGGCTTATGATCACAATCGAATCCGAATTCTTTCATATGGTATGGTTACTTCTCGCTCAAAGACTTAAGGATGAGAATGCGTTCTTTGATAGTTCTAACTTCCTGTTACTAGCATGCAGAAACTCTATATACTCATAGATTCTTGGATGCTTGAGACTCTTTTACACTCTGAAGTTGGAGAAGGTTTTGTGGGTACACTGCAAACCCTCACGAGACTACAACTCGTCCACTAGGGACACCTAGGGGTTTAAAGGCTTAGTGCATACGCTAAATGCATTCGAGAGACCTGCGACAGGGGTATAGTTAGGATTTCTTAATTTTTGTTTCACTTGAGGACAAGTAAAATTCAGGTTTGGGGGTATTTGATGAGTGCCAAATATTGCATATTTATACACCTTTTGATTGGCATTTTACTCATCTTTTGTGCTCAGAAATCAGATATTATCCCAGATTCTGTGTTTTCCTTGTTTTCAAGAATAAATATTTGTATTAATTAATTTTGTGTTTTTAGGTAATAAATTAAGCTCGGAGAATCTGAGGAGCCAAAGGAGTAGAGAATTGGAGACGAGCATCTATGGAGCTGAAAGCCAAAGCCCGCGCGCGCATCAGTTGCAACCCAACAAGTAGCAACCCATTCACAAGACATGGGCTTAAGCTATCCATCTCCAACCCGCGACCCAGATCCGAGCCCGTTCACCCTGAGCCATTGAGATTGCTATCATCAAGATCCAACACTCGCTCCTTCATGTACATCGATCTTCGCTGCACTCGCTCAACAGCAGAATCACCCGCTTATATCCTGAGCCGTTCAGATCGTGCCCGCTTCATCCAACGCTCGCTGAGGCCTATTCATCAAACCCTGCTGTGCCCGCTCAACACCCAAGCAATCCATACCCTTATCCCCTCGAACCAAACCCTATTTTCATTTCATCTTCTCTTTCTTCTCCCGACAGAGCAGAGCTCTGCTCTTCCTCCACCTCCTTCACCCGACCAGATTTGCAGAACCACCTCACCTCTGCCACCATCTCTTCTCCCAACAACAAATGCCAAGCTATCAGCCGCACCGCCACCTCTAGTTCTCTCTATCTCCACCACAGCTTCTCCACCCTAGAAGCTGAGCTCGAGATAGATAAAACTAGGGTTTCATTAGCAGAGGAAGCAACATCAATCAAAGCCGATTAATCAGAGGGAACAAGCAATTCAGAGTCCGGCACACGGGTTTGCATTTAATTTATGTTTGAGTGAATTAGGTTTTGATTTCTCGCATGTATAAATAGAGTAAATCAGGATGTTAATATGGATGCCCTGGCTGCTGCAGCACCAATTAGGATTATTTGTGTTAATTGTTCTTTTTTTATGTTCTAATTTACTTGCTAGGGTGTGTTGAAACCCCTGATAATGTGCTAAGTTATTCACTTTCTTTTATTGTTCTTGTATGCTTCATTGTTTGATTGAATTAGTTATTTGAGCAGATGACCCCGTGATAGAGTGTACTTGTAAGAAGACACTCTATACTAGGGGGAGTGTGTGAAATTAGCCAATACATCACCCATGGTATTCTTCCCGGAATGAATCAAGACTATAATTAGACTAGGAACCGCCTTAGCATAAGGTCAGTGGTGGATTCATCACCCTGGTATTATAATCTTTCCATTTTAGCTTAGAGTCACAAAACACTCAGCCGTATCGGCAACAAAACCAATATTTGTGTCACAATATCATCTGGAATTGATAAGTAAAGCCCTTAGATCACCATAGCACCACAAGTCTCTGTGGTTCGACCCGTACTTGCCACGTCTCCGATAGACACCGTGCACTTGCGGTTATCACTCGTAGGCATTAATATAAACACATTCCAAGGCCTACCAACCACCACACCCTCAGTACCCTGTAGAGAAAAAGACTAGCTTGGAAGACTGTGTCGTTCTGTTAACCCAAGGTCTTTCAAAACTTGAGAAAACTACCGACCAACGTCTCACAAACCTAGATCTTAAGATAGGGCAAATCTGTGATGCATTGAATGAGAGAGAGAAAGGAAAATTCCCTAGTCAACCCCAACAAAATCCAAAGACTGTGTTTCAAGCAGGCTCCTCTACCTGCAATGAAACTTCGCATAGTCAAGCGAATGCTATCACCACTCTCCGTAGTGGTAGAATTGTTGAGAACAATGTAGGTGTACCACCGTCAAGCGAGTCTATATCAGACTCACCAGTACACACAACACCACAGAAAACATCCACTGTAGAGAAAGAATCGAGCCATTGGTAAGACCAAGAGTCCTGCCGATGTTCCCGTGCCAAGTCATGTACCCGTTGCTCCATTCCCATAAAGGTTGGTGCAATGTATGGGGTAACCAATACAATGAGATTTTGGAAATGTTCAAGAGAGTTAACATAAACATTCCATTTCTCGAAGCAATCAGACAAATACCCACCTATGCTAAGTTTCTGAAGGACCTTTGCACACAAAAGCGTAAGCTTCATGTGCATAAGCGTGCCTTTCTCACTGAGCAAGTGAGCTCCATAATCCAAAACAAGATTCCCACTAAGTTTAGAGACCCAGGTAGTCCAACGATTACATGCAACATAGGCGACCATACGGTCGAAAAGGCGTTACTAGACTTAGGAGCCGTTGTGAATCTTTTGCCATACTCTTATGTGCAATCGGGCCTTGGGAGCCAAGCCCACACCGTTACGCTACAGTTAGCGGACAGATCCGTGAGAATCCCCCGTGGTATTATTGAAGATGTGTTAATCAAGGTTGATAAATTTTTCTTTCCTGTAGACTTCATTGTCTTAGACACTCAACCCGTGCAAAACCCAAGTAATCACATTCCTGTGATCTTAGGACGTCCTTTCCTGGCGACGTCTAATGCCATCATCAACTGTCGTAATGGTTTCTTGAAATTGTCTTTTGGTAACATGACCGTAGAGTTGAATGTTTTTAACACTAGTCAACAACCCATTGATTGTGATGATACCGAGATTTGCATGAGATTAACATGATCGAGAGTCCGATCCAAGACTCTTTGCCCGACATTTTGTCAAAGTGGACCCTTTGCAAGCATGTTTAGATAACTTTGACTTAGATCTCTTTTGAGTCTAAGTACATTGGTGAAATTCACTCGTTGCTTGAATCTGTCCCACACATGGATATTGCTAAGTGGCGTAATGCAAAGGAAGCACTTCCACTCTCTGATACCAAATCTGCCCCACCTCTTGAGACACCACCTAAGCTTGATCTGAAGCCATTACCTGATACCTTGAAGTATGCTTTCTTAGGTCCTTCTGACACTTTACCTGTGATTATTGCATCATGTTTAGACACAGAACAGGAAAGTAGACTCTTAGAAGTACTTCAAGAACATAAAGGAGCCTTAGGTTGGACCATCTCTCATGTTGGGGTTAAGTCCCACAATTTGCATGCATCACATAAACCTTGAAGAGAACACTAAACCATCTAGGGAAATGCAAAGGAGACTTAACCCCAACATGAGAGATGTTGTCAAGGGTGAGATTCTGAAACTGCTTGATGCGGGTATCATTTACCCCGTCCCTGATAGCCAGTGGGTCACCCCATTCAGGTAGTACCCAAGAAGTCTGGCATTACTGTAGTTCAAAATGAGATGAACGAACTTGTCCCCACCCATGTGACCACAGGGTGGCGAGTTTGTATTGATTATAGAAAATCTGAACACGGTAACCAAGAAAGACCATTTTCCCTTCCTTCATTGACCAAATGTTGGAGAGGTTAGCTAAACATAGTCACTATCGCTTCTTAGATGGCTATTCTCAACAACCAAATTCACATAAGACCCGAAGACCAACAAAAGACCACATTTACATGTCCTTATGGAACATTTGCTTATCATCGTATGCCTTTTGGGTCTGTGCAATGCACCCGCTACTTTTCAACGTTGCATGATGAGCATATTTTCCGACATGGTAGATAAGTTTCTTGAGATTTTTATGGATGATTTTTCTGTGTTTGGATCTTCATTTGATGAGTGTTTGCATCACCTCACTTGTGTGCTGATTAGGTGTAAGGAGAAGAGTTTGGTTTTGAATTGGGAAAATGTCATTTCATGGTCAACTCGGGCATTGTTTTAGGGCATATCATCTCGGAAAAGGCATAGAAGTAGACAAAGCCAAGGTAGATCTCATTCAACACTTGCCTCAACCTCGTTCTGTGAGGGACATCAGATCATTTCTAGGCCATGCGGGTTTTTACCGCCGATTCATCAAAGACTTTAGTAAAATTTCACGACCTTTGTGCAATCTTCTTGCAAAAGATGTTGCATTTGTCTTTGATGATGCTTGTAAGGAAGCATGGGAGCAATCAAGGCTCTCCTTACATCCGCCCCTATAGTCAGACCTCCTGATTGGACATTACCATTTGAGATTATGTGTGATGCGTCTGACTATGCTGTAGGAGCTGTTTTGGGCCAACGAGTAGACAAACTTCCTTATGTGATCTACTATGCTAGTAAAACACTTAATGATGCTCAACTGAATTATTCCACAACTGAGAAAGAGTTGCTAGTTGTTGTGTTTGCATTAGATAAGTTTAGATCTTATTTGATAGGGTCTAAGGTCATCATTTATTCTGACCATGCTGCATTGAGATATCTTTTGTCTAAGAAAGATGCTAAGGCTCGTCTAATTCGATGGATACTCTTGCTACAAGAGTTTGACCTCGAAATTCGAGATAAGAAAGGGTCAGAAAATGTTGTTGCTGATCACTTGTCTAGGTTGAATGTCGAATCTGCTGATGAATCTGTGTTAATTAGGGAATCATTCCCTGATGAGCAATTGATGCTTGTGTCTGAAATGCCTTGGTTTGCTGATATTGTGAACTACCTTGCTACAGGTAGAATGCCCTTGCATTGGTCTAAACAAGACCGTTCTAAGTTCTTGGTCAAGTTAAACATTTCCTTTGGGATGACCCATATCTCGTTAAGTATCGCCAAGACCAAATCATTAGGAGATGTGTCCCCACTCCGAACAAAGGGACGTCATCTCTTCTCGTCATGACCATGCATGTGGAGGCCACTTTAGTGCCAAGAAAACTCCGCAAAGATCTTGCAAAGCGTTTCTATTGGCCAACACTTGTTTAAGGATTGCCATGCTTTTTGTGTTGCTTGTGACCGATGCCAGAAATTAGGAAGTATCTCTAGGGAGAAACATGATGCCCTTACAACCCATTTTGATTGTTGAAATTTGTTTGATGTTTGGGGTATTGATTTCATGGGTCCATTTCCTAACTCGAAGGTAAGTTATACATTCTTGTTGCTGTCGATTATGTTTCCAAGTGGGTAGAGGCCATTGCATCCAAAACCAACGACCATAAAGTTGTTCTTTCTTTTCTTAAAGAGAACATTTTCTCCCGTTTTGGAACCCCTAGGGCAATAATCAGCAATGGAGGTAGTCATTTCTGCAATAGACCCTTTGAATCACTAGTGCGCAAGTATGGAATCACTCATAAGGTCGCAACACCTTACCATCCTCAAACCAGTGGCCAAGTAGAAGTTTCCAATAGGGAAATTAAGCATATCCTTGAGAAGACCGTCAATCCTTCTAGGAAAGATTGGTCTTTGCGCTTAAATGATGCTTTATGGGCCTATAGGACTGCATACAAGACTCCCATTGGGATGTCTCCTTACAGACTTGTGTACGGGAAAGCATGTCATTTACATGTTGAGTTAGAACACCGTGCATATTGGGCTGTGAAGAAGTTGAACTTTGATCTTGATAAAGTCGGAACTCAGAGAAAACTTCAACTCAATGAGTTAGAAGAATTGAGAAATGATGCATATGATAGTGCCAAAACGTACAAACATAGAATGAAGGTGTTTCACGACAAGCGCATTCTGCGCAAGTCTTTCACCCCTGGACAGAAAGTTTTATTGTACAACACTCGCTTGCATTTGTTTCCGGAAAGCTACGTTCTCGATGGTCGTGACCATTCTTGGTACGCACTGTTTTTCCCATGGAGCCGTTGAAATTCAAAACCCAGCAAACAAGAACATTTTCAAAGTCAATGGTCAGAGATTGAAACCATTTCTGGAGCATCTTCCACCAGAAGTTGAGACCGTTGACTTGGAAGACCCCATCTATGTGGACTGATCTAGTTCACTCGTGTACATATGGACTAACAATCCATTCTCTTTCCCTTTTCTTTTTATTTTTGCATAGTTTTTGATGTGTGCTAACCAAACTTTTTATCTTGCGCTCTTGATTGTTTGCTTTCAAAAGCATTCATTTTTCTATGGTTTAGCACCACCCTCTTGCATCTGGTAATCTCTTCCCTTTTCTCCTCTCAACATAGTTCTCATGGTATGTGACTGTTTAAATTCTTTATATCTGTTGACACATTGAGGACAATGTTTGATCTAGGTTTGGGGGTGTGATTTGCATATAGAGTTTTTAGGCTTTTGTTTTACTTCTTTGTAAAAAAAAAAAAAAAAAAAAAAAAAATCGAAAACTCAAAAATTTGCATAAAAACCTCCAACTTTTAGAGATTTTAGAGTCACTAGCATGCTTCTAGCCGAAATAACTGAAATTGGAAGTATCGGAGAACACAATCGGGTTTCTTAGTTGATTAGAGCGTTAAAGTTGGATTTAACCATACCGGAGGGCTTAATTAGGTCTTTGTTTAGATATTCGGTAGTAGAATTGTGATCACCCATAGTGGAGACTACCCATTTTACATCAAGCGAGGTACCGACCTTCACTCTTTGTGACTTTCTAGAAAAGCTTTTAGAGTGTGTGTCACCGTACGTCAATTCCGGGTAGGAATGGTGAGCTACCCAACTTCGCACCACTATTTTTGATCTCTTGAGTGCTAATTTCGTCAATCATGAGGGTGACGCCTAAAGATGAAAACTCCTTCTAAATATCGATTTGCAGTTAGCATCACTCTCTCCCTCTCAATCAACACATTCATAGAAACACATCATCGTCAGCAAGCGGAGCATCATCAGAATATTTGAAGAAAAGTTGAGATAGTCCAAGGTTATGTGCAACAAAGGAAAGAAAATAAAAGAAGATGAGAATTAATGAAGTTTGTGAAAAATTGAGTTTTATTGTTATTTTCATTTCATGTACTAAGTTAAAAAAAAAAAAAAAAAAATTGTAGTTTATTTTATGTGTCTAGTTACCACCAAGTTATTATTATTTTATCAAAAAAAAAAAAATAAAAAAAAAAAATGTTTGTCAAGTTTTTGTGAAATTCAGAAGTTCGTCATCAACATTTGAAGACCGAAGATTGAAGACGTTTCTATGAATGCTGAGAGAGTGATATTAATTTCCGATCGGGTGAGAAGGTAAGTGGTACTCCCACCCTTGCTAATGGTTGATTTCCTTTCTTAGAGATCATCGAAAAAGATTCTTTTTGTCCACACTTCGGGAGTCTCCAAATTATTTCGGAAGGTTATCCTTCTTACCTACAACGTGTGCAGGATTTCTCTTTTATTCCTGCTGCAGACATGAGAGACTAAAAAAAGCGATCTTTTGAGTGCAATTATCATAAAACCCTAATGGTGAGGCAGAAGTCGAGGCTTATGATCACAATCGAATCCGAATTCTTTCATATGGTATGGTTACTTCTCGCTCAATACTTAAGGATGAGAATGCGTTCTTTGATAGTTCTAACTTCGTGTTACTAGCATGCAGAATCTCTATGTCCTCATAGCTCCTTGGATGCTTGAGACTCTTTTACACTCTGAAGTTGGAGAAGGTTTTGTGGGTACACCTGCAAACCCTCACGAGACTACAACTCGTCCACTAGGGACACATAGGGTTTAAAGGCTTAGTGCATACGCTAAATGCATTCGAGAGACTGCGACAGGGGTATAGTTAGGATTTCTTAATTTTTGTTTCACTTGAGGACAAGTAAAATTCAGGTTTGGGGGTATTTGATGAGTGCCAAATATTGCATATTTATACACCTTTTGATTGGCATTTTACTCATCTTTTGTGCTCAAATCGATATTATCCTGGTTCTGTGTTTTCTTTGTTTTCAAGAATAAATATTTGTATTAATTAATTTTGTGTTTTTAGGTAATAAATTAAGCTCGGAGAATCTGAGGAGCCAAAGGAGTAGAGAATTGGAGACGAGCATCTATGGAGCCAAAGCCAAAGCCCGCGCGCATCAGTTGCAACCCAACAAGTAGCAACCCATTCACAAGACATGGGCTTAAGCTATCCATCTCCGACCCGCGACCCAGATCCGAGCCCGTTCACCCTGAGCCATTGAGATTGCTATCATCAAGATCCAACACTCGCTCCTTCATGTACATCGATCTTCGCTGCACTCGCTCAACAGCAGAATCACCCGCTTATATATTGTGACTCCTCCGGTTGTTGAACCGACTGATGAGGGAGAAACACAAATAACGGCACCGGAGCTTCATGATGATACTATTGCCACTGAAGAAATTGTAGGACAACCTCAAGAAGTAGCCATAAGAAGATCTACTAGAGAAACGACAAAGGGCTATTTTTCTGATTATGTGGTTTATCTACAAGAATCGGATTTTGATTTAGGGATTATGAAAGATCCAGTTTCTTATTCACAAGCTATCAAATGTAGTAATTTGTAAATGGATTAATGCTACGAAAGTATAGAAAATCGATGGATGATAATGGAGTCTCGGGAATACGTTGAATTGCCCGAAGGACACAAAGCAATCGGGTGTAAATGGGTCTTTAAGACCAAACGCGATGCTAATGGCAATATTCAATGTTATAAAGCTAGGCTTGTAGCCAAAGGTTTCACTCGAGAAAGATGGCATTGATTACAAAGAGACTTTTTCTCCGTGTTAAAGAAAGACTCTCTCTTTAATTATTCTCGCATTAGTAGCTCAATATGACCTTGAGTTACATCAAATGGATGTGAAAACAGCTTTTCTTAATGGTGAGCTTGAAGAAGATATTTACATGTGTCAACTCAAGGTTTTGTCCTGAAGGACAGGAACACATGGTCTGTAAACTTAAGAAATCAATTTATGGACTTAAGCAAGCCTCCGGCAAAGTGGTATCTAAAATTCAACGAAACTATTCAAAATTTGGTTTTGAAGAAAATGCGTAGATCCATGCATATATCTCAAGATCAGTGGGAGGAAGTTCATATTTTTGGTATTGTATGTAGATGACATACTACTTGCGAGTAGTGATCTTGGTTTTATGCATGAAACTAAGGAATATCTCTCAAAGAATTTTGAAATGAAAGATACGGGTGAGGCTTCTTTATGTGATTGGGATAGATATATCCCGTGATAGATCACTTGGAACATTATCAATCTCCGTAAAGCATATATCGAAGAATACTAGAGAGGTTTGAGATGAGTGCATGTAAGCCAAGCATAGTTCCGGTTTCTAAAGGAGACAAGTTTGGACTCAATCTTTGTCCTAAGAATGAATGAACGTAAGCAAATGGATAAAATCCTTATGCTTCGTGGTGGGAAGTTTAATGTATGCTCAAGTTTGCACACGACTGGATATCAACTATATAGTTGGTATGCGGGAAGATACCTTGTGAATCCTAATGGAACACTGGAAAGCTGCAAAGAAAGTTTTAAGGTACCCGTAAGGAACAAAGAATCATCACCTCACATTTACGAAAGACAGATCAATTTGAGTTGGTTGGCTATACAAATTCCGATTTCATGGGATGTAATGATACTCGAAAGAGCACTTTTGGATATCTTTTTTTATTAGCTGGATGAGCAATATCATGAAAAAGTGCAAAAGAGTCTATTCTCACTGCTCAACAATGGAAGCTGGAATTTGTAGCATGTTATGAGGCTACAAATCATTGTTCATGGTCAAAAGAATTTCATCTCAATGTTTGGAGACCTAAATTTTGCCTCCGACTGTGAAACTTTACTTTGATAATGCTGCAAAGCAAAGTATTCTTTTCAAAGCACGCTAGATATACTAAGGGTTCAAGACATGGATCTAAAGTACCATGCGTGAAACAAGCTGTTCAGATGAAAAAGTTGTTCATTGAACACATAGGCACAAAACTTATGATTGCAGATGCATTTACGAAGGCGTTACCTCCTAAGACCTTTTTGGAACATGTTGGAAACATGGGTCTTGAGGGAGTAACAAACAATTAGTTTCACTTAGACTTTTGCTTATGTTTGAACACTTATTGAGATCTTATTATTGTTATTTTTCTGAACTTATTTCTGTATCCACTTTAGTATACTTTTATGTTATTGGATGAATGTTACAGATATTGTTTTCTTTTGAAGACATTACTGGACCATTATGATATCCCTATTTAAGGCCTGATTAAGTAATTTGCTTGTGTTGTGGTACATGGAAGGGAACATGTTGATAACAAGACAATGTGCCACCGCCATGACTCGCATAAGTAATTTGCTTGGTTGAGGTATTACGTTTAACCATTATATTTGTTTAGCAATTATGCGCGCTTATGTTTTTCTACGATTAACCGTTAAATAGATTATCACATGGACCAGTGGGAGAATGTAAGAATATTTCTACATTGGAAATATCTTGTTGGGCCATGTGAAATCTTTGGCTAATTTAGAATATGGCTAAACATGATGGTTATATATATTGGGGTCCTTTCATATTCCCTCTTCCTTGATGGATTTGGTCGAGATTAAATGACAAAACTAAATCCTATGAACCTTGGTCCTCCTTCTACCTATAAAGGAACTCATAACCATCATAATAGGGTTTATGAATTTTCTATTATTCTATTACACAAAAAGAAAAAAAGAGGGTCAAGAAGGAGAAACTAAGAGTTTCTCAAGGTATTCTATTTTACGGGTGTTCTTCTTTGGACATTTTGATTCAACCAAATGGCTTCGGGTATCCTTCCTAACACAACTATGCTTATGATGTGATTATCATGATTGTTCAAAGATCCTTTAAATATAAAA
>JAJJWW010001151.1:0-11150 GCA_023531295.1 Papaver armeniacum | reverse complement strand
CATCGAATTTGCTCTGTTTAGCTTCGATGATTGGTGGGGGTTAGTTGTTTCTAATCTCTACTCTTCTCTTCTTTATTTGTTATGGCTTCTCAATTGGAAACTTGCCCAAATTTGGGTAATAATCCTAGGGTTTCAGTTGAATTGAACAAGGGGTTTCAAAAAAGTAATCTCAAATGGTCTGATGTTTTGATGAGAAAGGAAGAACCCTCTCATGATCCGTTGATGTATGCAGCTCCTTCAATGGTGGAAGGAGAGAAGTTAATGGTATTTTCTGATGAGGAAGTGGAGGAGGATGCCCACGGATGTGAAGAGTTGGTTGTAGGGTGTTTTGTTGGAGGCAAGCTGCCTTTTATGATGGTGAAAAATGCTGTCCAGAGGACTTGGAAATTGAAGGGGGGAGATGAAGATGACAGTACATGGTGAGTCAGTTTATGTATTTGAATTTGATAGGGAGGAGGATCGTATTTTGGCTTTGGAATATGGTTGTTTCTTCATAGCAGGTCAATTGTTTGTGGTTAGACCTTGGTCATTGCTAATTGAACAGGAATTAGCTGAACTTAAGACTCTTCCTATATGGTTGAAGCTGAGGGATGTACCTCTCCACTTATGGAATCCTAAGGGTCTAGCTAAGCTTGCAAGTTTTGTTGGGGTGCCAATTATGCTGGATAAACAGACAGCTACAAGGTCAAGAATGACTTATGCTCGTGTGTGTGTGGAAATTGATGTTAAATCTGACTTCCCTAGTCATATAGATGCTTTGGTAGGAAAGGTGAGAATCAAGGTTCCTGTAGAGTATGGATGGAAACCTCCTAGATGTCTCCATTGTGAAGTATTTGGACATACAGAAGAGAAGTGTGCTTTTGCTGCAGCTGCAAAAGCTACAAAGGATGCTTCTGATGCAGCAATAGCTACTGCTGCTAAAATTGTTAGTGATGCTCAAGCTGAGAAAGTTAAGGTGGGTCAGGAACAGGGAGGATGGATAGTGAAAAACTTGAAAAGAGGAAGACCTAAAAACAAGAATGTTGGTAATGGGGAGGCAAATGGTTTGGAGGCTTCTAGCAGTGGAGTTGATAAAACTAAGGAAACTCCTATTGATGTGAATAACAAATTCAATCTTCTGCAGGAGTCTAGTAAGGCTGACCAGATGGAAGTAATTATGGGGGAGGCTAACTCGGAGTGAATCCTAGAAATTTAACCTACGGTAATAATGGGGATGTGATAAAGGAGGTGATTATGAATGATGAGGCAGTTCAAGCTAGTGGTCAGCTCAATTCAGGTCCTAGCATAGGAAGTGTTGGTTATGTTTCACAGCAAGTGGGGATGTTGGATGAGATTCAGATGGAGGGTGAGAATAGTGGAGCTAGAGCCCATTTTTTACCTAAGTCTTCTATCCAAGGTAAAGATAATTTAGGAGTTAAGAATGTTGAGAAGAAGGGGACTAGGGGGAAGAAACCTAACCTTTCTATTCATTAATGATTAAGATTGGTAGATTGGAATATAAGGGGTTTGAATGATCCCTTAAAGCAGGTGGAAGTTGCTAGTTTGATTAGAACTAATAAGTTGGCGATGGTGGGTATTTTGGAGACTCATGTGCAAGAAGGTAATAAAAGTAGAATAAGGAATAGGATTTGCCCTTCTTGGCAATTTGCCGATAACTATCTTTTGGATAATTCTGGAAGGATTTGGGTGGGGTGGAATCCTGAAGTAGCTAAGGTTCAGGTGCTTCATATTTCTTCTCAATTAATGGTTTTAGATGTTTGTTCTTATCAAAATAAATCGTTTATAGTTACTTTTGTTTATGGTTATAATGATATCATTCTCAGAAGATCTTTGTGGAATGAATTGTTAGCCTTTGCTTCTTATAATAAAAGGCCATGGGTGGTTTTGGGGGATTTTAATTCTCTTTTAAAGGTTGGGGATAGAGTTGGAGGAGCTGCAGTTATACCTTCTCATTATCAGGAGTTTTGGGATTGCACCCAAGAAGCTCAATTGTTTGATTTAAGGTTCAGTGGTTGCTTTTTTACTTGGTCAAATAAACAGGAAGGGGATAATAGAACTTTGTCCAAGATTGATAGAATTATGGTTAATCTAGAATGGGTAAATGAATTTAATGACTCGATTCTTGGAGTTTCTTTCCCCGGGATCTCCGATCATAGTACTGGATAGTTAGCTATTTATGAAGGAAGGCCTGTGAACCACCTTTTGATTTCCATGCAGTTTGCAGGTTGAGACAGATTTTATGGATATAGTGGGAGCTTCGTGGTTAAACCTATGAAGGGTAATCTGAGTAATTAATTTGTTAATACAGTTAAGAAGAGATGAAGAGGTTTTTTAATTGACTGGAAAAATGGAAGGTCAGAGAGATTTCACTGGCCTCAGATTTGTTGAAGACATGGTAGAGGCCCCGCAAAAGCGATTCAATCTCAACCTCTTAACGGGGAGCTTGCTAAGTCTGAAGAAATGTGGTCGAAGCTGTTTATAGGAAGTTAGCTAGATGGGAATCAATATTAAAAGAAAACTTACCACAGAGTTAAATGGATGGAGATGGGGGGCTGAATAGGTTTACTTCCATAATTTTGAAAGGAAAGGTCAGAAATAATATACATGTGTCTCCTAGGTGAAATGAAATTAGGGATGATAAAGGAAATAGGAGCTGAATGTGTAAATTTTTTTCAATCTTTATTTGGCCAAGATAGTGACCTTCTTGAAACAGAAGCTGTGATAAACGATCTGCACTTTGATAGAATGGTGTCTATGGAGGACTCTAACGAATTGATGAAACCAGTTACAAGAGATGAAATTATTGAAGCGCTAGCTTCCATTCATTCTTCAAAGGCTCCTGGGCCTGATGGTTTTAATAGTTATTTCTTCAAGAGTGCTTGGGCTATAGTAGGAGATGATTTTGTGGCAGCAATAAGTAATTTCTTCAAATCTGGTAAGCTTCTCAAGGAAGTTAATAGTACTTTCTTAACTCTGGTGGCTAAATGTGATAATGCTTCTTCAGTGGCTGATTTTCGACCTATATCTTGCTGTAATGTGTTATATAAGTGTGTGACTAAGATTATTGCAGCTAGGATGAAGTTTGTGTTGAAGGGTATTGTCAGTTCAAACCAATCAGCTTTCATATCTGGCAGGTCAATCCAAGATAATATTTTGCTTGCACATGAGTTAGTCAGGAATTATCATAAGACTGTAGGTTCTGCTAGATGTGCTTTAAAAATTGACTTGCAGAAGGCCTATGATTCTGTGAGTTGGAGTGCTATAGCTGCAGTTATGAAGAAGATGGGTTTCCCTAGTATGTTTATTGGATGGATTATGGCTTGTATTTCCTCAGCTAGGTTCTCCATCTTAATTAATGGATCTCCTTATGGGTTCTTTGGTGCTAAGAGAGGATTGAGGCAGGGATGCCCAATGTCTCCTTATTTGTTTGTAATGGTTATGGAAGTCCTCGGTATGCTTCTCTAGAAGCAATGGTGAGAAGGGAGTTATGGTTTTCACCCTAAATGCAAGATCACTAAGCTAACACATCGTGTTTTCTTGATGATGTGTTAGTTTTCTTTAAAGGTAATGTTAAATCTGCTATTGTTTTATCCAAGGTTCTGCATGTTTTTAGTAGATTTTCTGGGTTGGTGGTGAATAGCTGTAAGACTGCCCTGTTTTCTTCTGCTGTGAATGATAAGGTGCTTGAAGATATATTTAATACCTTGAATTGTGCTAAAGGTCAGCTTCCTGTGAGATATTTGGGTGTGCCGTTAGTTTCTACAAGACTCTCATATTTGGACTGTCAGCCTTTAATAAGTAAAGTTAAGAAGAGGGTGTTATCTTGGAAGACTAGAAATTTGTCATTTGCAGGAAGAATGTTGCTTGATTAAAGCTGTCCTTAGTGGCATGGTGTATTTCTGGTTCTCTTGCTTTATTCTCCCTAAGAGAGTCATAAAGGAGCTAAATACTATTTTCAAGAGGTTTTTATGGTCAGGGTCTGATCTGGGAAAAAAGCATAACCCTATTAGCTGGAAACAAGTTTGTGCTATATACAAGGCTGGTGGACTTGGTGTGAAAGACTTAGAAAGTACTAATGTTGCGGCAAATTTGAGACACATTTGGGACATTTGCTCTGGAAAGGAGACCATCTGGACTAATTGGGTCCATCTAAATCTTTTGAAAAATAAGGATTTTTGGACTACTTCAACCCCTCAAGATTGTTCTTGGAGCTGGAGGAGAATCTTGGAGTTCAGAGAGACTGCAAAGGACTTCTTATGTACTTGTATAGGGAATGGTGAGAATACTAACTTTTGTAATGGTTTCTGGCATCCTAAAGGTAGGCTTTGTGATTGGGTTCCGGAGGAATGTTTGAAGTTCATATGCCCTAATAGAGAGAGTTCTGTGGCAGATTTTATTAAAGAAGATGGGCTGGATATCCCAAACTGTACTCACAGTGAGTGACTGTAATATCTCTTCCTTGTTGCAGCAGGTGGAAGTTGATGTAAATGAAAATGATAGAATTCTGTGGAAGGTGAGTAATTCAGGTGAATTCTCTATGAAAGAGACTTATAAAGCTCTTACTAGTACTGTAACTGATGTTGGATGGACCAAGCTAGTATGGTTTAAAAATAATATTCCTCGACACTCTTTTATATGTTGGCTTGCTTGTCATAGAAGGTTGAAAACAAGGGCAAAGTTACAGAGATGGGGTCTTATTGAGAATGCAAAGTGTGTACTCTGTGAGGATGGTATTGAAGATGAGGATCATTTGTTCCTTAAATGTCCGTTTTCTAGTATCATTTGGTCTGGTCTTCTTCTGAAAATGGGGGAGGTTAGGAATCTCTCGAGCTCTTGGGAAGAAGAATTGCTCTGGTGCCAGAATACTTTCATTGGAAAGGGTGCAGTAGGTACAGTTCAGAAATTATGCTTGAATAGTTTTATTTATCATATATGGAAGGAAAGAAATAGAAGGATTTTCTCTTCTGGTAGACTGGACTCTGCAGGAGTTAGTCATTTAATATCCTTGGATATCAGGTTAAGATGTGTGGCTGCAAAGCTTTCTGATAAAGACAAGCCAAGCATTAGAAGTTTTATGGCTAGATGGGGTATTGAATGCACTTATAAAATTGATAAAGTGGTGGCTTGTTCTTGGCTGTTTCCTAACCCTGATGAAGTAATGGTCAACACAGATGGGTCTAAGAAGGATGGAGCAGGGGGAAGTGGAGCAATCATTAGAGATCACTTGGGAACTACTATTGCTGCTGCTTGTGGTGGTTCTGCCCCTGCCACTGTCTTGGCTCATGAGTTTCAGGGGATTGAGGTGGGGTTGAAACTTGCAAAGTTAAATCAGTGTCAGAGACTTCATTTATGCACTGATTCAATGAGAGCTTATCTTCTCTTAACAGGGAAAGGAACTATTGCTTGGAGTGTCCTTCACATTTGGAGGAGAATTGTTAATTTGCTTAAAGAGTTTCAATCTGTTAGATTCTCTCATGTTTATAAAGAGACGAACAGAGCGGCGGATTGGTTAGCAAGTATATATCCCGGTGCGGAGTTCGTTATAGTTCACCCGGATAGTTTTGATTACGAGATGAGAGTTATTTTGGAGGAGGACGAGAGGCCGCAAGGTCTACATTAGGAATTAGCTTGTTTGTTTTCTTTTTTGGTTTTGTTTGTTTTTTTTTTTTTTAGTTTAGCTTTGTAAGGTTTGGGGTGTTTCCTTAAACCCTGCGGATTGTGTCAAAACAAAAAAAAAAATGCTACTCCCTCAGCTTGCTCAGCATTAATCAGTTGATGTACAGAATTCTAGATAAAATATGCATAAAGTAAACTGCCCGGAAGAAGTTAACTGCCAATTAAGAGAATCCTGCCCAGTCATAGGAATTCGAAATTTCAATGTAGAAGTAACTTCAGAAGGAGAGAAAATTTGCTGAAGTAAGCTGCGATTCCATTGTTTGAATGCTGATCAATAAGGTCACTAACACACAAATCTTAGTCCTTCTAAAGTAGATAATTTGAGAGTTGAACAGCTGGAATAGGAGGAATGCGTACCTGTAGCAACTAGCAACAGTCCAGATATGATGTTTGATAAGTTGCAAGCCTTGTAAAATGCTTTTTCAGGCCCATGTACTTTAGGTCTTAATAGTATCAGTCAGGGGATCTTTAATCGCATCTATAAAACCTAGACCGCCATATCTCTTTGGTTTATAAACGGTTTTCCACGACGTAAAGTATATGCTTTAAGGATGAGGCTTATTCCACCAATAATCCATCTGCAAAGCATCTAATTTGTGAACTAATTTCCGAGGAAGCTTAAAACAACCCGTACTGTAAGAAGCCATAGTGCCTAACACAGATTAAACCTGTGTTGCTCGAGCTGCAGGAGACAACAGTTTGCCTTGCCAAGAAAATACACTGCACCGTAGAGATAATAGGAGTGAAACTTGCATTTTTCTTTCTTCCTAAGTATAATGGAAAACCTGGATAGCGTTTATTAAGCGCCATAATCATCATGTTAAGAATGGATAACAAATCCCCTATCAAAATTCAAAATGCACATTCCATGAACCAATCCCTGTAATGTACCTTTCTCCTCACTCCAAAATTTTCTCATCTTCTTCTCCTGCTCTCTGTTACTGCCTGGCAATCCTAATTATCCAGCACTGCTGTTCGGGAGAACATGGGTCCAGGCGTCCAGCAGAGAATTAGAGGAACACATGAATAGACGACAACGCAAACTCCAGCAGCAGTGGTTCATAAAATTCATATAGATGCACCATTCTCAGTAAGAAGCAAAAATAACAAAATCCTAAATACTCGCTGAACAGTGAACAGTGTAATCTCTTGAATAGCAACAACAGCTATGCTCTGTATGTAGATGTATCAGACCAACCCAAAACTGGCCTTTTACCCCTATAACTTGGTGCATACCCTGGAAAACTTCATTAGTTATCTGCTTGGAACTAAATTTACTAAATAACAGACACTACGAAGGATACATGCCTACACTGTATGTATTATGGTGAACAGACACTTCACAATCATTTGGATTCTGTGGCAATATTAACACTCAACAAAAATGCATATAGCTCGAGAAATACTGTAAATGGAAAAGATACAAACTACAATCATCTCAAGGTCTTTATGTTTAATGGATAACTTATCTTACTTTGAAAAGAAAATGGCTGCTGTCAGAATTTAATCAAGTACAGCAAGAAACATTACCTCCAAATTCTCGGAGAAAAGCTCATCAATACCCCTCGGCTTCAAGTTGATGATAAATAATCATCAACCTCTGTGGAAGAATGTACTCTGCAAAAGGTGTTAATCCAGTGTACTTTAACAAAGAATATAAAGATATTTTCTCATAATTAAGATTCCACTTTCACACTATCACTGTACGTCAACAATTACGACGTTTCACAGAGAGAGAAAAAAACTATAGATTTCTTAGCTCATCTGCTGAAAGTGTGTACATTAAAAAGGAATAAAACAAAATCACTCGGTATAAATTCTTTTTCATGCATCTTGCAAAGAAAATGCAATGCCTTGTCAGTCTCCTTTGCTATAAGAAGAGCCCGAATGATAATATCATATGTTCGAGCATCTGGTATACAACCCTTCTTTTCCATTTAGTTTTTCAGCCTCCAGTAACATCTTGTTGCGACAGAGGCCGTTGATCATTGTGTTATATGTTACTACATTAGGAACAAATCCTTTGTTTGGAATCTCATCAAACAATTTTCTTGCATCTTCCAACCGCCCAACCTGAGACAAACCATGAATAAGAATACTGTACCTGTAATTCATATCTGAGATTCCTGCACCTTCAATAGATTCAAACAATTCTATTGCCTCATCCATTTTTCCATTCTTGCAGAGACTATCCAACATGGTGGTGTATGTCACTTCATCTGGAGATAGACCAAAAGTTTGCATCTCATTAAGAAACCTCTTTGCAGTCTTCATTCTTCCATCACAGTATAGTCCCCTTAATAGAATATTGTAAGTAACTGTTGTGGATTTCAATCCATTTCGTTTCATTTTCTTGAATAGCTGCACAGCTTCACCCAACTTACGATTCTTGCAATACCAATCTATTAATATACTGCAAGTAATAACATTCGGTCGAAGGCCCTTATTCACCATGGAGTCAAATAGATTTACCGCATCTTTCAACCGCCCAGCTAAACACAAACCGTCGATCATTGAGCTATAAGTGATCTCATTAGGTTTTAAGTTTATCTTGTCCATCAGTTCAAATAACCCCCAGGCATCTTCTGTCATCCCATCTTTACAATGTGAATCTATTAATATGCTAAAGGTTATTGTATTTGGTGAAATCCCTCGCTTCATCATTTCTTCAAAATATCTTCTTGCTTCTTCCCATCGACCATGTAGGCAATGACCATGAATCAAAGTAGTATAAGTCATTACATCGGCAGAGATTCCTCTACTAACTATCTCTTCAAAGAGTCTCTTTCCATCATTCAACCGGCCTGAATTGCAAAGTCCGTTGATCAAAGAAGTGTAAACGGTTACAGTTGGTACAACATTCGGATCTCTTTGCATTTCGGAGAAGAGAACCAAAGCTTCATCAACTAGACCCCCTTTGCAAAGAGTATCTATAATGGCACAATATGAAACAGCATCAGGTCTGCAGTTCCATTTCACCATGTTGTTTCAGAACCCACTTTACCAGTTCTACAGAGACCAGATATAAGAGTATTACACGTAATGGCATTCGGTCGAACACCCGTCTTTGTCATTCTGTCGAACACTTTGATTGCAAAATCAATCTTTTCTTGAAGACACAACCCTTTGATGAGTGTAGTGAAAGTGATAACATTAGGATGATAGCCACTCTTTATGATCTCTCCAAGCAAACAAAACCCATGATTCAGTTGGCCTAATTGACAGAAGCAATTAATCAAAATGCTTAATGTAATAATACTAGGGTTTACTCCAAGCAAATTCATTCTTCTTATACAACAAAATGACATCAGAATAGCATTTAATCTTCAATAATGATCCAAATACATGATTAAATGTATCAACAGATGGTAATGGCCTTTCTGAAATGAGTTGATTAAAGTATTTCAAACCATTCATCCCTCACAAAACTCTCAAGTTGTGTAACTACTAGTCTTTTATAACCTCCTCTTGAACCATAATAATTTCTCAGAATTATTTGTGGATGCAGAAATGAACGATTATTATAGTAATAACTGAAGGTTGCTGATTTATGAAGCTGCAGTAACGTTGTACCCAATTTCATTTTCTAAGTTATTGGAAATCTTTGAAGAGAGAAACAGATAATAGCTTGGAATCAAACCTCAGGTTCAGTAAGGAGAGACTAACAATACATCCCATTCATTTGATAGTGGTGGTGGTGGTTCTTGGGTATGCTGGTGGTGGTGGTGGAGAATGTAGCTTCAGAGCTCCAGTTTTAAGTGTCCCTAAAAATAGGAGTTAAAAGCCGAAATAATAGTCACCCACTTACCTCCACTGACAAAAGAATCTGCTCACCTTTTTGTTCACTTATTAGAAAAATGGGTGAACAAAACTGACATTTAAAAGTTCACGAGCATACAGTATATGATTGTAGATACGAATCAAATCTTCAAAGAATCTTTATAAGATTCCCAAATTATTGTGCAGCAATAATTCTCAATGGTTTTCTTAAACCACCCTGCTGAGTTAAACTAGAGATGTCATGTGTAACTAACTATACAGTATTCCAAATGCCGTTTGAGTGTAGGCGGCATTTTATTTGCCGTTTAACCCAAATAAAACATGGGCTCTCAGCGGCTCAAGAGAAATTTGAGTGGCTCTTTAAGTGCCGTCCAACTCATAAATTTTCGTTTGACGGTATATCGTGAATGATTTTTTTTTATAATAAAATTTGAATAGAAATTAAAAGTCAAAACAAATTTGTTCATAGATTTGGGTATAGGCACCCAGTCTATCCTAATCCAAAATATGAAAAATACAAGAAGGAGAATAACCTATGTAGTTACGTGTTGTTGTTGCATTAGCAGTAGCTTTAGCCAATGCAATTGCAGCCCGGTTTGCTATTTTACTAGCCGAAACATAAGTAAAAAGTTTTGAAAGGAAACTAGTCATTCAAAAAATTAGAAGTTCTGCTTTCCCATATGGTTTTTGCTTGCTAGAAGTCTGACCAGATTGTGGTTGTTAGCTTCAATGTTGATAGTGGAGGCTTGAAGTTGTAATCCCCAATTCCACGCCTCAGTTGCCGCTAACACCGCTCCAACATCCTTATTCAGCCTCTTGATTTCCATGGTTCACACCTCCCTACAATAGCCCAAAGAATTCCTTAGAATCATAGCTGCTATCATTATGTTAGTTGAAATATTCCAACTGATATCCAAATTAATTTTTGCAGTTCCAGAGTCTGGGCTCGCCAATTAAAGTTATCCGAATTGACATTATTAGCACTTGTGGACTATGTCTTATGCTTTGTTGAGCTGGCACATTTTCCAACCGAATCTGTTTTGTTCTATTAAAAGTGTGTTGAAGATTTGGGCTAAGTCCTCTAAAAACTTTATCACATCTAGCTAACAAAATATGCCAAACCACTGCACGCACAAAAGCATTTCGCATGTCCCGAATCACATCGTGAATGATTTGAACACGATAAATTAAACAACTTTATTATTCTCCTTATTTTTCCCAAGTTGCCAATAAACTCCTTCACGTTCTCCTAGTTCCATCAAAGTCTTTGTTAGAATATGGGCATCCAACTCAAAACCTATTGACAATTAGTGGAGTGGCCCTAAGGATTATACACCGCGTGATCTTAGATAACTTGGACGATGTGGGACTAATAATCTCAACAGTCCTGGTCGGGATCGAGATACTGGGACAACTTTATTTTGGGGAGATTCTCGTTGAAAATCTCGGAGTAACTACCAAACTTTCGTTGTTCAAATTTCATACATATAGTATGTATGTCAAGTATTTTTCAAACATTTTCATACATAATTATGTATGGCATAATGAAATACCATCAACTTTAAAACTAGAATCAAGTCTTCCTCCAAAATAGTAGAAAACTCAAGATCCATACAAATTTCAAAATCTTCAATCAAGGTTTCCGACAAGTTCTAGCTGAGTCAACCGAGATTCAACCAAAATTTATGCCCGAT
>JAJJWW010001150.1:0-196706 GCA_023531295.1 Papaver armeniacum | reverse complement strand
CTACTAGTTTTATTGAACCCATTATTATCAATTGTTATCTTTTTCATGAACTGCAAGCAACTAATCGCGGAAAAAGGAATGTCGCCTTTGGTGGGCCGTGGGATTGACCAGTTTTATACTCGGCCTTAAGCCTAAATTTTGTACTCATGCGAGTCCCTCAGTAATCAAAAGGAAAAAAGACTATGCCAAAGCATCCTTTCTTGTCGGAATGTTATTTATGCCCCTACTATCCATGGGTCATGCATAAACACCCTTATGAGACTTTACAAATACCCTTAATGGCGTAGTGAAATTATTAACAGAAAAATAATTCACATAATTCCATTTTTAACCTTTAACTCTTATACTCCAGCTTCTTCTTTATTTCTTCTTCTTCGTATACTCCATCTCCGTCACCACCACCATCTCCGTCGCCACCGCAACCAACGGCACAAACATCACCATCGTCTCTATCATCACCATCTCAGTGAGTTATCATGTATCTCTCTTCTCTTTCTCTCTGGAAATCAACACCACAAACAACAATAACCCCATCGTTCCACCTCCAGTTCCACCGCCACCTCAAAATCCACCGAATCTATCACCAGATCCATCAAAAATCTGAACCTTTTAGCCAATACACCATCGGCAGCAGCACCACTGCCTCCAAAACAGTCGATTCAACTACAAATCATAAACCTAGTGATGCACCTATGAAAAACTATTCTCCAAAACATAATCTCGAGCATCAAAAATGTAGATCCATTCCGATTTGCAACTAACTCTTAGCTCATTTGATGACAGAGATCGAGAAGAAGCTAGGGTTTGCATTTCACAAAAATCAGTTGAAGAATCTGGTGACAATTTTGACGGATTTCAGAGATTGGGGTTTGTGGAGATTAAGAGAAGGACATGGATCTGAAAGTGGAGGAGGTAATGGAATTGATGTTGTTGAAATGGTTTGCTGCTGTTGGTGGTCAATCTAAAGAGAAGAAATGATTTCGATTGTTGCTGTGATGAAGTAACCAATGATTATACAAAGATGGTTTCGTGTTAGTATTCTTGCAGATGAAAATTACAGGGGTTGCTGTTCTGGAGAAGATGTTGGTGATGAATTGAAGCTAATGGGGTTAATTTAGCAGTGGTGCTGCTGGTTTATTATCATGGGTTATCTGGTTGTTTTGATCTGAGAATTGAAGTGGAAGACTAAACAAGGTTTTGAGGAGATTTATGTGATGGCAGAGTTGATTCTTTGTAGGGTTGTTTGCTGCTTCAAGGAACTGTATTGAGTTCAAGATATTGGAACTGAGTTGATGCTGGTTCTAGCTACAACTGGGAATGGATGAACTGTAATGGGCTTGTGTTGCTGAGCTGGTGTTTCTAAGATGGACATAGAGTTTGAAGTTGTATGAATCTCAGGAAGAACATTGAAGTATCAATGGATAGATTGAAGTTGTGTGGCAGAATCAGTTGCATTGCAATTGCAATTGCAGTGAACAAGGAGCTGAAACTGCATTTAGAGTTTGCTGCTGCACTGAATTGGTGGAATTGAGCAGAGTATAGATGTATGTTTAGGAAAGGTTTTAAACTCAAGATGAGATGGTGAAGTTTGTATTAGCTACAGATGATGGCTTTGAGGAGATGGATTGCAGGTGGAGTTTGTTGGTGATACTGGTTTTTGTACGCAGAGAAGGAACGGTGAAGTTACAGCTGCAGCTAAGGAGAAATGAAGAAAGAATGGATGCTATATTGGCTCGATAATGGTTATGAGCTACTGAATGCAATGAAATACATGTATGCAAGGAAATAATATTGCAGGTGCAATGAAAAGCTGCAGTTTGTGTGTGGCGCTACAGTCGTCTTGAAGCTGAAATGAAGTAGATGAATGCTAGGCAAATGAAATGTGACATGTTGGTTTGATGCTTTGAGAGGTCAAGTCATTGGTAGATGCATGGATGTTCAGAAGAGATGCTGTTAATCGAAGTGAAGGGATTTTGGTTGTATTTTTTCTTTTTGCTTGTGTGCGTGCAACTTGGTATATGTCTGTTGGTGTTGTTGGAATTGGTGGTTAGTTTCTTGACTGATCACAACTGTTCCGTCGTAAGGTAAAGTAATTGCAACCCTGGAAAACCTCATCAAGTTGCTTCCAACTTTGGAAACAACTTGACCAAGTTGCTTCCACTATTAGAGACAACTTGAGCTAGTTGCTTCCTTTTTCTGGAGACAACTTGAGAAAGTTTCTCGCACTTTTGGAGGCAACTTAACCTAGTTGATTCCATACTGGAGGCAACTTGAGCTAGTTGATTCCAGTTCTGAGGCAACTTGGTTATATTTTTGGGTCCATTCATTCATCGGAAATTATCTTATACCTATATCTTAGAGTAGTTGTGACGAATTTGTGGTGCAATGGTAACATAGGGTCGTGTTGAGTTGCTGATGATGGTTGTGCTGCTGATGCCCATGCTTTAAAGTCAAGAGGGTAGATGAATGCTTAGGAAGTTGAGAAGGAACTCAATATGTATCCGGCATCGAAAGCAGAACAAGAAGTTATTCTTGCTTGTGTGTTGTCTTGATGGTGTTTGAGTAGGGTCATGGAAGTGACTGCAGGCTATCGGCTCATGTTGCAAGTGTGCATAGACGGTTGTGGTCATGAAGCTGTTGCAGGTAGAGTTGCAGTAGCATAGATGGAGGATGTGGTGTTGTATGGTGGTGGTTTGAATTGTTGGTTGAACACTGATGGTGTTGCGAACCTGTGGTGCAACGGTAGCACAACTGACTATATGTCAGAAGATGTGTGTTCGACTCACACTAGGTTCACTTATTTGTGTATAATTTTTTTTTTTTTTTGGAGACAACTTGTGCTAGTTGCTTCCATATGTGGAGACAACTTGAGCTAGCTACCTCCATTATTGAAGAAAACTTCAGCAACTTGCCTCCAGATTTGGAGACAACTTTCAGCAAGTTGCCTCTAGATGATGGTGGTGGAATTGGTGGTTGCTGGTGGTGATTGGTGGCGGTGGTGGGTAGTGGTGGTGGTTGTCGGTGGTGTACAGTGGCGCTGGTTGTCGGTGGTGGAGGAAAATGGATGTGCTGGTTGGCGGTGGTGGTGGTTGGTGGTGGCGGTGGTGGTTAATGGTGGTTGGCGGCGGCGACGGCGGAGGTGTTGGAAAGTGGTGGTGGGCGGCGGAGGTGTTGGAAAGTGGTGGTGGTTGGCGGTGGTGGTGGTCGTCATCGGTGGTGGTGGTTGTGGTAGTGGTTGGTGGTGGTGGTGGTTGTGGTGGTGGTTGGTGGTGGTTGTTGGCGGTGGTGGACAGTGGTGGTGGTTCTTATTTTGTTGGTTTTTTTTTTTTTTTTTGAATAATTGTTAGTGGTAATGGTTTTTTATATACATTACACAAAAGAGGGTATTTTAGTAATGTATTATGCTTAGGGGTATTTATAAAGTTCATAAGGGTATATTTGCAATGCGTCTCATAGTAGGGGTATATAGATAATGTTCCCGGTAGATTAAGTTGCGTTTGCAAACACTGGTACGAGTTGTTCAAAAACCCTAATTTCGTTAAAAGTCGTCTTAAACACTTGGATATTGAAATCGAAAAATTTGTAGAATATTAGTACCTGCAATATACTAACAATCACACAAACAAATAACACAAGAAAAATTGAATAGAAAGTGAGTTTATTGATCACTCAATTATTAATGCTCAGTACAATTAGAATGAACTGGATACTCACCTTATATAGGTGTTTTCAAAACTAACAAAACTAGCCAGTAGATGACCAATACAAACAGAATTTTACTACTAGTAAAACTCCTAAGCTTTAGGAACGGCTAATGACCAAGTGAATGGACTTATTCAAAACAAAACAGAAAACTGTGTGTCGGGTTTTAATTCCAACAGCCTCCCTAAAACTCAAACACATAATTTTTCATAACCACAAACTCCTAATAACTTCTTGAGCCTGTAGAAAATGTCTGACTTCAATGGCTTGGTAAAGATATCAGCAATTTGTTCCCTTGACTTGCAAAACTATAATAAAACTTCACCATTCTTGACAAGGTCACGCATTTTGTGAAACTTAATGTCAATATGCTTTGCTCTACCATGAAATACTGGATTCTTAGTTAAAGCTATAGCTGATTGATTATCACAATAAATCAGTGTTGGAGATGCTTGATGTAAATTCAAAGCTTCTAGTAAACCCCTCAACCAAATAGCTTGACACGCCGTTGCAGCTGCTGCAATGTACTCTGCTTCAGCAGTAGACAAAGCAACCACTTGTTGCTTCCTTGAAGACCATGAAATTATTCCAGAACCCATATAGAATACAAATCTAGAAGTACTTTTACGATCTATATCACCAGCCCAGTCGTTGTCGGTGTAGCCAGTCAGTTCAGAATTATTAGATGATGAATAAAGAAGACCATGATCTTGTGTATCTTTAATGTATCGCAAGATTCTTTTCGCAGCTTGAAGATGTACTTGACTTGGTGCTTCCATAAACCGACTCACCAATCCGACTCCAAAATAATGTAACGTAGACTCCCTACTATTTGACGATAATGAGTTTGATTTACAAGCTCACCTTTACAATTCTGATCCCAGTTTACGCGACCTTCCACTGGTGTCTTTATAGGAGTACAAGATTCCATCTTAAACCTCTTCAAAATATCAGCAACATACTTCTTCTGAGAAATGAATATCCCATCATCTTCTTGTACAACCTCAAGTCCAAGAAAGTATGACATAAGACCCATGTCAGTCATCTCAAAATGACTAACCATTTCCTCCCTGAACTCGGTAATCATATTTGGGTTAGTTCTAGTAAAAATCAGATCATCTACATATAAACAAACGATAAGCATATCTTCATTTGCAGTAGTCTTGATATATAGAGTAGGCTCATATGGGAATTTCTGAAAACCATTTTCAAGAAAATAAGAGTCAATACGAGTATACCAAGCTCGTGGTGCCTGTTTGAGCCCATAAAGAGCTTTCTTCAACCTCCATACTTTGTCTTCTTCGCCTTTCTTAGCATAACCAACTGGTTGGTCTACATACACTTCCTCTTAAAGTACCCCATTAAGAAATACAGACTTTACATCCATTTGTTGAATTTCTATTTCTTTTGAGCAGCCAAAGAAATAACAAGACGAATAGTATCCATTCTAGCTACTGGTGCGAACACTTCGTAGTAGTCGATACCAGGCTTTTGCTTATAACCTTTCACAACAAGTCGCGCCTTAAGCCTGTCCACACTTCCATCAGGCTTGTACTTCGTCTTGTAAACCCATTTAACTCCAATTGATTTCTTTTCCGGAGGAAGAGTAGTCAGCTCCCAAGTGTCATTCTTCTCGATGGAATGAATTTCATCATTCATCGCACGAACCCAACCATCATCTTGTACTGCCTCTGCATAAGTCATAGGATCACAATCTGCAAACAATGCAAAACTGACAAGTTCTTCATCAGACTCATCATTATCATTAGTTATAACATAATCTTGAAGACGTGTAGGCATAATACGAGTTCGTTTCGAGACACGAGTTGCCGGAATTTGCTGAGGTGAGGAATCAGGTTCTGAAGTATTATTTGGTGTTGTAGGATTGTCCGGAACTGGAGGTGTACTTGGTTCTTGATCTTCTGCCTCGGCTTGTGTTTCTTCATTGTCGATGGCATCCAATTTAACTCCAAACTGTAACTTTTCAGTTCTTGTCCACTCCCATGATTTATCTTCACAGAACTCAACATCTCTACTGATAATAACAGCACCGGTGACAGGATTAAACAGTTTATACCCCTTAGTTGTATCACTGTAGCCAAGGAAAATGCACTTCTCGCCTTTTGCATCAAGCTTTTGACGTTTTTCAGCTGGCACATGAGCATAAGCAATACTCCCAAACACACGAAGAGCTGCAACATCAGGTTTAAAACCGCTCCATGCTTCTTCTGGGGTCATGTTGCGAAAACTACTTGTGGGACTCCTGCTAATAATGTAACCAGTACAAGCAACGACTTCGGCCCAGAAAATTTTTGGTAAATTCTTATAGTTCAGCATACTACGAGCCATTTCAACAATGGTTCGATTTTTTCTTTCAGCAACTCCATTTTGTTGCGGAGTATAACTAGCTGTAAGTTGATGCCTAATGCCATGCATTCTACAATAATCGCCAAAATCATTTGAGTTATACTCTCCACCTCTGTCAGTGCGAAGTACTTTCAAACTCTTTCCACTTTGTTTTTCGACAAAAGCTTTAAATGTATTAAATGTTTCAAAAGCATCAGATTTATTCTTTAAGAAAAATATCCAAGTCATTCTACTATAATCATCAATGAAAGTAAGAAAGTAACGATTACCTCCATATGATACAGTCTTCATAGGGCCGCAAATATCAGAATGCACTATCTTCAACTGTTGGGTTGCTCTTCGGGACTTTCCAACTGGAAATGGAAGTCTGTGTTGCTTACCCACAATACAACCTTCACATACTCGGTTAAAGTCTTCCAATAAAGGTAAACCTGTAACCATTTCTTTCTTTGCCAATGAACGTAACCCATTAAAGTTAAGATGACCGAAACGAAAATGTCACAACCAATTATCATCAAGAACAATACTGCTGAAATCACACACAATTTCTGACTCTATAGGCAATCAGCTCCTTCTTACGGTTCTCAATATTGAAAACACCATCATCAATGACAAAACGAAGTCCATTCACAGATAATTGACCCATACTAAACAGGTTCCAATGGAGACTTGGTACATAAAGAACATCGCGGATACAATGGTGAGAGTTATCAGCTAAAACAATGAGAACTTTACCTCTACCAAAAATTGGAACCTTGGCTTTGTTCCCGAAGTTCACCATTCCACAAACAGATTCATCAAGGTGGGAAAATAGTTCCTTGCTGCCGCACATATGATTACTGCAACCAGAGTCCAAAAACTAGGTATTCTTGATGTCACCGTCTTCTTGCGAAATACTGCATGCAAAGAACAACTTTTCTGGTTCTTTAATCTCTACAAAATTTGCCTGCTTCGTCTTCTTATTCAGATTAAACCAACAATTATTGTTGTAATGTCCAAGTTTTCCACAATGGTAGCATTCAACTTTGGACTTATCTTACTTGCCTGAACTTGATGATGTTCCTTTGCTGGAGCTTCCCTTCTCTATGATAACAGCCTTGCTTTTCAAAGCATGTTCCAAAGAACTTGTCTTTCTCTGCTTCATCCTGTACTCTCTAATCCTTCAATGGTTAGAGTAGACCTATCTTTTCCTTCTTCTAGTGCTGCAACAACATAATCAAAGTTTTCTGTTAGTGATGTCATAATCTTTTCAACAACACGAGAGTCAGCTAACTGTTCACCATTTACCCTTAATTGATTCACAACAACTTGAATTCGAGAAAAATATTCAGAAATGGATTCAGATTCATTCATGGATAAAGATTTGAATTCACCTCGTAAGGTTTTCAACCTTACACTTTTCACCTTGTCATCGCCTTTGTAAGCTTTCTGCAAGATGTCCCATGCTTGCTTAGATGTTTTTGCAGCTGAAATCTTTTCAAAAACTGCATCGTCCAGGGCTTGGTGTATGAATTACAACGCTTTCTTGTCCTTCTTTCTATTCTCTCTCAAATCATCCCTTTGGGGTTGAGGAAGAGCTGCACCAACTTCCGGATCATCTATCTCGAAGAAACCAGACTCAACAACCTCTATAAGCTCCTGAAAACCAAACAAGACTTTCGTCTGGATGCTCCATCGATCATAATTCTTCCCACTAAACTGTGGGACTTGAGGCTGTAGTGATTCTTTCATTATAGCTTTTTATCAAACACAGGGACGGAGCTAAGAATTCTATACAAGGGGGGCTAATTAACAAAATAAATTCTTAGGGGGGGCTAATAATAGACTGTTCTTAGAAATAATAGGAAATATAGAGGACTTTTCATAGATTATAAAATTTTTAGGGGAGGCGGGAGCCACCCCTAGCTTCCACTAAGTTCCGTCCCTGATCAAACACCTAATCTGTATGACTATTAACAGCGGAAACTTAAGGATCGAGCACTAGCTCTTGATGCCATATGTAGAATAATAGTACTTGCAATATACTAACAATCACACAAACAAATAACACAAGAAAAATTGAATAGAAAGTGAGTTTATTAATCACTCAATTCTTAATGCTCAGTACAACTAGAATGAACTGGATACTCACCTTATATAGGTGTTTTCAAAACTAACAAAACTAGCCAGTAGATGACCAGTACAAACAGAATTTGACTACTAGTAAAACTCCTAAGCTCTAGGAACGGCTAATGACCAAGTGAATGGACTTATTCAAAACAAAACAGAAAACTGTGTGTTGGGTTTTAATTCCAACAAAATTGAATTTTTTATAATACAAAATAATGCTGGTAATACAAAAGAATTAATTTCTACGCATATAACAAACCCTCATCACTATATACAAAATTTGAAGATGACGACCATTTTGAGTATGTTAAGATGGATTCTCCATTCATAGATCATAAACACATTGAGATTATTGGTTCTTGTAATGGTTTGATTTTGATGCTAAGTTATACTGATTATCGGATGAAAAGTCACTGGCTTTGGAACCCATCTACTAAGGACCTGAATGAATTGTTGATTCCAGAAGAAGTTACACATGGACCTGCGTATTATCGGAATATAAATCCAAATAAGGTACGGAATGTTACATACGGAGTTGGTTACACGGTTGTGGTAGCTACATGTTATATGGGTAAAACTGTTGGTTATGGCTGTGAAGTTCAGATCTATACATTAGAATCAAATTCATGGAAAATCTTGCCTGACATTATTCCTTACAAAATCTTGGATAACTTTGGTAAGTCTGAAGTAGTATTTGTTGATGGAGCTTTTCACTGGATTGCGAAACCAATTGGATCATCGAAAATATGTATTGTTTCTTTTGATATCCGTGGTGAGAACTTCAGCGAAGTAGCAGTCACCCCACAAGTCTATGAGTTATTGAATGGTAACAACTATCACATTAGGACACTGGGTGTTTTAGGAGGGTGCCTTTGCATAATAAGGGCATATGGTGATTATATTATTAAAGTATGGGTGATGAAGGATTACAATGTGACAGAATCTTGGAAACAATTGTTCATCGCCAGTGAAAGAGAAGGAAGGAGAAGGAAGGAGAATGAAATGACTAAATAGCCCCTCCGTGCTTCAATTTCTCACAAAAACAACAGTAAATCGCCAGAGTTAAAATGACCCAAAGGTTGCGGGTTCGAATCCCGACAACCTCTTTTTTTTTCTTCTTCCTTCTCCTTCCTTCACCTTCCTTCTCCAGACTGTGTGAAATTAGTCATATGGTGACAGAATCTTGGAAACAAAAAGATTGGATTTTGGTGTCCCAAATTGGTTTCAATCGACAATGAAATGACTAAATAGCCCCTCCGTGCTTCAATTTCTCACAAAAACAACAGTAAATACGATACAAAATGAAGGGTAATGGAGTAAATTTCACGGGCAGAAAAAGGACACGGAGGTTGGAAATGGTTTATTTGTTTAGGGGCAGTTTAGTAAAACCAGAGTTAAAATGACCCAAAGGTTGCGGGTTCGAATCCAGACTGTGTGAAATTACTATGGGAATTCAAGAAAGGTGAAGTTTTTATTCATAACAAGAAAAGTTTATTATTTCATAACAAGAAAGGATTATTTCAGAGGTTGCGGTTTAGTTCTATATGACGTGTTGAGTCAAAAATGTAAAGTTACCAAGATCAATCACATACCAAGAGTACGCAGATGGAATATTGAAGCCTATGTTGAGAGGAGTCTAGTGTCACTTAATCAGCGGGTACTCCCGTAAATGACCAAGAACTGCTGCACAGTGCAAGGGTCAAGAAAATCAATACGTTTGGCGAATAAAGCACAGTTAGTTGGAGGAGGCGAGGAGTCTAGCATTTGGAGAAGAGAGGTAACTTCGCAGGGATCCCAACTTTTTGGCGAATTGGCTTCAATGGGTTGTGGTTGTCTTTTTTCTTTTTGTTCTCCTGCAAGTAATAAAAAGGCTGTTGGTCGTTTTTAAGAAGCCGAGTTGTATTAGGAAACATCAATGTTTGGTAGACACCACTTCTTAGGTAGACACCACTTCTTAGGTTAGGTAGATATATATATAGATACAAAATTCTAGTAATTTTAGGAATCCTTAGTTAGAAGTCCTGGTGCAAGCCTATATATATATATTAGCCATCTTTTTTTTGCTAAGAAAATTATTCTTTAGCATCAGGTTTACTCATTGCTCTCTGCATACTCCGTTTCTTCCAAGTATTTAGTTATCCATAAAATCAATCAATGGGGTCAATTTGTAAATCAAATTTTGTTATTGATGATTTTAGTAAAGTTCATCAAAGAAGGAATGCAAGTTTTGCCAAGTTACATACTTGGCCGGAATCTGAGAAAGAGTTTCTGAAATCTATATGTCTTAGCAACAGTGCTCAACATCAGCAAGGAGGAGTTGCGATGAAGAATGGTCCTCCAAGGGTTCTGGATCCTATATCGTGTAGAAATCTGTATATTCGAAGTTATAAATTTACCACGGAGAAGAAGAAAGAAACAGTTCCTGAAAAAGCTAAGAGATGTTTTGATAAAGTCGTTAATGGTGGTAAAAAGTTAAGAAGAGGAAGAAGAAAGTGTAGTATTGTGAGGAAAGAATCTCTGTCTTCTTTGTTCCGTAAATTTCGTTCTTGTTCCACTAGTGTTGATGTTGTTGATCATCACTAGTAGGGTAATTAATCTTTTAGAGTTTTATTCTTTGGGGTTCATGTGTTCTTATTCTTTTATACATTTTAAGGATTAGATTAATTAAACCGAATTTTTAAGATTAGATGATGATCTCTTTTCTCTCTGTATGTTTTGGTAATGATTTGAATTCATTATGGCATGGTTTGCAGTTCTCACTGCCTCTCTTGTAGTGTTACTGGTTGTTGGATTCATCCTCACGTATGCCAAACAAAAAACATGTTATTGATTAAATACTCTAACAGTACTCTAACTTAGGGCACGTCGGAAAAAGATCTTGCGGAGAAGTTCCCTCTGGTCTTCTCTCAATTGTACGTCTGTAAAATCTGAAAAAAGGATATAAACACTCAACTCTTAAGCCACAGAATTGTGAGGATACAACTGTTATTAAAGATCACATCGAATAAAGATCACATCGAGTCTCTTTACTCAGATCTCTCTCTAATCTTAGTAACTGGAAACCGATGTGACCTCGACTTGATCATTTTATCGCTTCTTTGCTAGGAAAATGGAGCTGCTGCTAGCGTTTTTGTTATAGGTGACAATGTCTATGGGAACTCACACAAGCAGTGGGAAACAGTGTGTAATCTATTTTTGTAGCCATACTGCTATATCCATCTTGTCGTCCTTGTCTGCAGCACTTTTGTTTATATTCTTATTAGCTAGATCTGGATAATTGGTCTGAGCTAGTCCTCTTATAGAGTCACAGTATTTGGATATACCCTCGAGTCACGACCATTTATCTTTTTGCCTAAGGTGATCCATTTTAGTGATTCTAAATAACTCTGTTTCCTCAGCATCTTAATTTGTAAATTTTATGTACCAGTAGGATATCATGATATTCCAAGGTAAAAAATAAAATGCACTTATAGAAACTTGTAACTTATTCTTTTGTTTCTTTTTTTATTGATTGGCAATTTATATCATCAATAGTGGTCAGACACAACATCATATATAATCACAAAATATTCATACAAGTATTGTTTGTGTATTAACTTCGCATATTGAGTTTAGGGCTCGCATTGGTACATGCAAAAAGTCCTCTAAGCCTAAGAGTATGATTAATGTCATCAAGTTCATAAATGTAATATTCCGTAAACAAGTATCGCGTGTCACAAGAGTTAAGTTTACCTCTCGGGAACTAGTTTGATCTGGCGGGTTTATGCACATCTGGCTCGTCATGGTATAACGAGATAAAACAACCGATCATTCACACTTTCAAATGTCTTGAGTCTAGTCAGGCCAAAATATTCCCATAGTCACGGTGTACATTTATTTTGTCAATGGGGATAACTTTGTCTAAAATTCTCGTTTTTGGTGGTCGAACTTGAACCAGACGCTTCTAAGCCGCAAGCAGGACTATATTTATTTATTTTTTTTAAATAGTAAGTGATTCAATTGTTTCCAAGTCGGATTAAAAGGTTTGCTACATTGTGCGGAAATCTAGACTAGGCTCTATGATACTTGGAGATGTAACAATTTTCCGAAAACTCTCCCGGACGAAGCTATGGTGAATCAAGCCAATCAAATTCAGCTTATTCGGTATCTTTATGTTCCCTCTGTTAATGTTGTAACATTGACGGCGACTTTGAGAATTGACAAAAGTGCATAATATATACATAAACTCAACATTATTATTGTGGTCAAATTCCTCGGGCTCTCAATCCTCTGATCTATTTTGCTATACATCAATAGGATAAGTTTTGCTCGTGCATTATTCAAGCGTTTTTTATTCTTGTAAAAGTGAACCATAAAGATGTTTTAGTTCTATATGACTTGTTGAGTCAAAAATGTAAAGTTACCAAGATCGATCACATACCAAGAGTACGCAGAGGGAATATTGAAGCCTATGTTGAGAGGAGTCTAGTGTCACTTAATCAGCGGGTACTCCCGTAAGAGACCAAGAACTGCTGCACAGTGCAAGGGTCAAGAAAATCAATACGTTTGGCGAATAAAGCACAGTTAGTTGGAGGAGGCGAGGAGTCTAGCATTTGGAGAAGAGAGGTAACTTCGCAGGCAATGGATCCCAACTTTTTGGCGATTTGGCTTCAAAATTTGAATAACGATTTATTTATTTTTATTACTATTTCCTTTGTTTTTTTTTGTTTTTTTTTTCTGAATTGTAGAAAATAACAAGATTAACAAAATTTGTTTAGCGACTTTGCAGAGTTTTTTTCCTAGTCATATATACGTAATAAAATATCATATGTGAATACATCAGAGCAAACACTATTAACATTTTGCCGAATTGTATGCTAAATGCCAGGTTTCAAAAGTAAGAAACAAGAATTACGCATCACAAGTTAAGATTTGTATGCATGCTCAACTTGGGAAGCGTAGTCGGCTCAAGCCTAAATTTTGTACCATATTTGACGATAAAGACATGTAAAATATAGTTCATTTCACCAAAGATAAATTCAAACAAGAACTGAAGCTACCCACACAACTGATACTTATGTGTTCCCATCATCACATCTCGGGTTATATCTGAAACGGAGTTTTTGTCACCATGTTAGATTTATGACCGCAAAGGTCGTAGGTTTAGGTTAATGCTTGGGTGATTTACCAAATCTAGACTTTCGGATGGAGGGAGATAAGGAAGTCAGTATTCAAATTGAACAATTGCTGGCTAGTGTTGAATATAAACAAAGAATAGAAAAATTCACCGATTTTTTATACTAACTATGGGGCATATCTGTCAGCATGACTGATGATGAACCGGCGGCGGAGGAGGAGCATCCTGCTCGTTACTCGTCCAGAGACTGTATATATCAAGTGTCCAGATGTGCTCAAGATATTTCCGTATATGTACCTTTGTCTTATTCTCGCATTTCACATCCAGCTTCTGAACCCTAAGGGTATGATGACCAGCAATTTGACTACCAAGATGCCATAGTACTAAATGACATCCCGGGTCAAGAACTTCCTCAATATGGCTGAATCTTTCCTCAATAGGAACGTTCGATTGGTTCACTTGTACAGAGCACAATATACTACCCATTCTCTGTTGATATCCAAATATAAAGACTCCATGTCAAGGAACAATATCTTCAAATCACACACTTCACTGGTGTAAGACTGTAACTTCAGTTAAAGAAAATAAGGAGACAGCTAAGGAATGCATTAGGCTCTTTCTAATCGATCCTAAAACGAATTCCGGTTTCTTCTTTCCATACAAATTCAGTGTGCTACCGTACTTCTGAGGATTCGCAGGCGACAAATGATGAGGAGCAGCAGTTATACTACTCTTGTCGTCAAACTCTTATATCCATACTCAAATCAATTGGATTTTTCAAATAGACCAACGTATTTGGGTTTTGCAAGGACGTCACTGTTAATTGGAGGTCTTAGAATACAGGCATCCAACTCAAAACCAATTGGCTATGAGTGGAGAGGCCCTAAGAGATTATAAACCACAGTATCTTAGATGCCCAGACAATGTGGGACTAATAATCTCAATACACCCCCTCACGTGTAGCCTCGTTGGGTCTAACACGTGGACAATTAAATTGGGGATCTGATACCATGATAGAATACGGGCATCCAATTCAAAACCAATTGGCAATGAGTAGAGAGGCCCTAAGGAATTATAAACCGCAGGATCTTAGATTGCCCAACAATGTGGGACTAATAATCTCAACACACCCCCTCACGTGTAGCCTCGTTGGGTCTAACACGTGGCAATTAAATCGGGTGACGTGGAGTAAAGGCGCGGTCAATCAAATGACTCGCCGCAAATAACCTGCCCTGATACCATGTTAGAATACGGGCATCCAACTCAAAACCAATTGGCAATGAGTGGAGAGGCCCCAAGAGATTATAAACCGCAAGATCTTAGATTGCCCAACAATGTGGGACTAATAATCTCAACACGTCCCCTCACATGTAGCCTCGTTGGGTCAAACACGTGGACAATCAAATCGGGTGACGCGGAGTAAAGGCGCGGTCAATAACTCGCCGCAAATAACCTGTTATACCATGTTAGAATACGGACATCCAACTCAAAACCAATTGGCTATGAGTGGAGGGGCCGTAAGCGAATTTAAACCACAGGATCTTAGATGCCCAGACAATGTGGGACTAATAATCTCAACAGGAAGCCTCATTGAAATTTTGCATGAGATAGTTCTTTAGCATCAACTTATCTGACACCATCACCCCTAATGACTTGAGGAGTGTTGAGAGAAATTTGTGGGAATTCGCCTTGTTTTCACTCCATATCCGTAGTGCAATTGACGCGCGCATCTGAGAGGAAAGGGTTGATCACTTACATTTGATTTCGGATGCATTCAAGAAGTAGTCATATTATTTGCATGATATTTATATGTTTTATTTGGATTTTACGAGTCTGGTGAGGAAACTCAATGTATGGCTGCACTTTTTAGACTTCGCTGTTAGGGATGCAGGAGGTAATTTGAAATTCGATATTGGGTGGTCTTACCTTCAAACTATCTTGAAGGAGTTGAACATATACCTACACTTAACGAGGATGGGGAAATGCTTCTATCCTCTGCATTTCGAGCATATACCTTCAAACTAGGTGCCAAGTGTCCCTCCCAATAGGAAGCGAGTGTTTTATCACCCTTCAACGTGGGGCTCAGAAAGCTTAGAGCATTAACGGGGAGACGTAACTCAAGAGTTGTGAGCAGTATTTCAAAGGTTTGTCTCATTGTCTGACAAATCTAGTTTTTCAATTGACCACCATGATGAATAAGACGAATCAGATTCAACTTTTTCGGACAAGTCAGTCTGATCCAAGTTATACAATGCAGATTAAACTGGGAAAAACCCGGATTAATTTTTATGAGTTTTATCATAAATGACACGAACTGATCCAAGTTATACAATGTAGGTTAAACTGGGACAAACCCGGATTAGTTTTTATGACTTCTATTATAAAGACACGAACAACTTAGCAGAATCAAGAGCTTTTTTAGCCGGTCTTAAGCTTTGTCGGCGTCTGGATATCACAAATGTTTTAGTGTACGTAGATTCCATGCTCGTAAGAACTGGTTATTGAAGGTTAGTACCCGGCAATGGTGATTGAAAACTTGGTGGAACTAAATTTGTAACATGGAGGATTTGTCTTTGCAAAGCTCTCATGTTTATAGGGAATTAAATTTATACCATGTGGTTTTTTTAAGCATGAAGACAAGAAATGACAAGATTTTCGGATTGGATTTCCTTAGAAGACTAGAAGGTTTAGCTAGGTTAGATCGTATGGGCATACCTTATCTTGGCAATCATGATAATGAATAATTAGGCAAATGAAATGGGATGAATTTAGCATATATGACATATCAGATTAAGTTGTGTCGGATGACTTTTGATAAACCGACTCATCGGATGAGTTGTGATAAATGGACTCACGTAAGTCCCGGAGCAGTCAATATAATGCAGGGATTACATTTTTCTCCACTATAAAAGGGGACGCCCAAACATTCTTTCCTCACACCCTAATCCTTCCAAAAACCCGAAACCCTTCCCCACGGTATATCGCATCATCTGTTTAAAGAATACAAAGAATACCACGAGAGAAAGAGACGACGAATGTTCGAAACACCGATGCCGACCCTCCCAGAAGATATCATTGTGGACATACTGTCGAGGGTACATGCAAAATCGATAGGTAGATTCAGGTGCGTTTGCAAACCCTGGTATCAGTTATTCAAAAACCCTAATTTTCTTAAAAGTCGTCTTAAACACTGTGATATCGAAATCGAAAAGTTAAACTTTTTATTAGTAAAACGTGATGGTGATGCACAAGAATTAGTTTCCATGCATATAACAAAACCCTCATCATTATATACAGAATTTGAAGATGACGACCATTGTGAGTATGTTAAGATGGATTCTCCATTCGTAGATCATACACGTCAACACATTCAGATTATTGGTTCTTGTAATGGTTTGATTTTGATGCTAAGTTGGAGTATTGATTATCGGATGAAAAGTCATTGGCTTTGGAACTCATCTACTAAGGACCTGAAAGAATTGTTGATTCCAAAAGAAGTTACACATGGACCAGCGTATTATCGGGACATAAATCCGAATAAGGTACGGGATGTTACATATGGAGTTGGTTATAATTGTGATACCAATGATTACATAGTTGTGGTATCTACATGTTATAAGGGTAGAACTGTTGGTTATGGTTGCGAAGTTCAGATTTATGCATTAAAATCAAATTCATGGAAAATCTCGCCGAACATTATTCCCTATGAAATTACGAGTGGTAACTTTGGTAAGTCTGAAGTAGTATTTATTTATGGAGCTTTTCACTGGATTGCTAGAACAGTTGAACCATCAAAAATATGTATTGTTTCTTTTGAAATCCCTGGTGAGAACTTCAACGAAGTAGCACTCACTCCACAAGTCCATGAATTATTGAATGGTCAGCACTATAATCATATGATACTGGGTGTTTTAGGAGGGTGCCTTTGCATAATACAAACTTATGGTAATTATATTATTGAAGTATGGGTGATGAAGGATTATAATGTGAAAGAATCTTGGACACAGTTGTTCATCTCCAGGCTCCCAAAAGTGGCAAAACCCATACACTGTGTGAAATTACTATGGGAATTCAAGAACGGTGAAGTTTTATTCATAACAACCGAGGGTTCTAACAAAGATTGTCGCTTAGTTCTATATGACTTGGTGAGTCGAAAATGTAAAGTTACCAAGATCGAGCACATACCAAGAATATCCAGATGGAACATTGAAGTTTATGTTGAGAGGAGTCTAGTGTCACTTAACCAGCGGGTACTCACGTAGTAACTTCACAGTTAGTTTAGGGCTTCAGTTGGTGCATACAAAAGATGCTCTAAAGCTTACAGTTCTGGGTAAGAAACTTTTTTACTCGGCTGGGTCTTACGGATCTGACTGCTCAGTGTTTTGAGTTTTAGTCACGTTATGCCTACGCAGTATACTATAATACATCGCCCAAATTGCAATTTTTAAGCATGAATGCATGAATTCCCAAATTTCAGAATGTATAACCCGTTCACAAGTCAGCTACAATATTATATGGTTTTTCATTTCATATGTTCGCGATTCAGCTATTTGCCTGGAGTTCTAGACTAGGTGACCGTTCATGGCTTATGTGATAGCTCAAAGAAGGTTTTGGATTTAAAACAAGAAACTTAATCAGGTTTTTAATAATAATCAACCCAGATTGGCGAATTTGTTTTGCTGTCTACATTTTAGATTTCAAAAAAATAATGTCTAAGCATCAATCTTAGCTTAATTATCAGCAGCCAGATTAGCATAATTTTTTAAGTTAAATTAAGAAAAAAATAAATAAAACATATAATTTGTGAGACCGAAGGAGTCTTCTACCTCACCCGCTGGTGATGTGTAAACTGGTTTGCAACCATATTCCATTTCCAGCATCCTATAGAAACCCTCGGTGTCCATGTATCTTCATTACTTGCCACGTGTTGGTAATTTTTAGAAATACTGAAGTTTCTTAAATTAGATCGATTTCTCCGACTATCTATAACTTTGATGTTTTGAGTTTTGGTTAGTATTAGATTCACAGCGACCAACCCAATCTAGTTCAATTCTCTCCGAAAGATAAGAATCTCTGGCATTTGTGGCTTACTGATGGGGGGAAAGTTATTAGGTTATTATATGTGGCGTACGCAGTGTCAGGGCTTAGCTCGATACCATGTTAAAGTCTACGGGCATCCAACTCAAAACCAATTGCCAATGAGTGGAGCGACCCTTCCATATTATATTTAAATTAATTAAGCGGATTATTACGATGTGAGACTATTTGTCCTTTCACAACTTACAAGTAAAACCCCTACATGAAAATTGAATCGATGTAGATGCAAATTTATTAAGATGGCAACTATGCTACACAAATGTTTTATTCGGTCTATCTTCTTAAGCAAACATGACTTGCCGCCAAACGTCTTTCATACCCCCTTTGCCTAATTTTCTTTGTTTAAAGTCTTAAGAAATATGAGATGTTGCAAATAGTGAAATTCTAAATTTAGTATGAAATATGAATCAACATCGCAAAAGAACTTCCCTGCAAACATTTTTTAATGAATAAACTTGAGATTTTACGATATAAAATTCACTAGCTCCTACATCATTTGTTATGTTTGATTATACTATGTATGAACTCATTGGACGAATTGAATAGACGAATTTTCTACTTGTGTTAGATAAATTTCTATGAACTTCACCTAGTTCTTCCTTGGCATTCGTTCCTTTTACTTTTTTTTTTGAAGCATGCTATTAAATAAAAGGAGTTAGGTTACAATTTGTCATGGGTATGTGGTGCCCATGGAATCAAGAAATAAAATTTGACTAATAAAAGATGGGATTCCCTGCTCCCATATTTTTGTTGATAACTTCCCCGTTTGACTTCCATCTTCTGCATGATTGGCTAACCCGCCTGCCGCCTGGTTTCCTTCCCTGTAGTTGTGCTGAATAGCCTCCTGCGGGATTTATCGGAATTTGATTTTTATTTTTTCTATCATTCCCGATATGTGCCAAGGTGGTGGGGTAGAGGAATTGACGAATCGCAGAAGGTTCTCTGAATCGGTTTCAAAGATAACTCTTTGTCATTGTCTTTCTAATGTTGTTCTTGATGCTAATAGCAGAGCCCAGGTTTCCGAAGCTAATGCAGTTGTGATTCCTAGTGGTTGTGCTAAAGCCATCTGCCCCCGCAAATCCCGGGTGACGTCTGGATGCTCCATCTGTGTTAATCTTAATACAATTGATGTGTGGGCTAGACCATCCTATCGATATTGTTGATATTCTTTTGTCTGTCGTTGGATGGTTAAATACTGGTGCATCTCCTGGTACGATTGGTTGTGAAGAGTGTAGTGCCCCGTAGAATTCTTGTTGTAGTTTTGTGCCCATGCTAGGATTTCTTCTGAAGTTGTTTGCTTTTGTTGGTATATTAGGTTATTCCTAGCTAGCTGTAAGGTCCAGAATAGGTTATCGCTTCTGAAGTTGACGCAGGTTGTTGTAGGATATGTGGAATGGTCATCTGAGGCGTAATGGTGAAAGTGGAGGGAGGATTGGAGTTTGATGAAATTGATAGTTGAGTAAGTAAGGTGTTCCATGGTAGTCGCCGTTGGACAATGAATTAGAAGGTGACTGTCTAATTCTGGATCAGTGTTGCCTCTGGGACATATGTCTGACTTGGTCAAATGAATGTGATGTAAGAGTGAGAAGGTTGGTAATCCTTCATTGATGGATTTCCACAAGAAAAGTCGAATTTTTGGTGGACATGGTAAAGTCCATAAGAATTTGGTGGGTGGTAGAGGAGTGTGAGTTGGTTGATCATAGGTTAGACATTTGTATCTCGATGAGGTGGTGTACTTTCCAGAATTTGAGTGGCCAGATAATTTTGTCTTGAGGGGCATCTTGGGCTAGGTGGATGTTCATGATATTTTGGGTTATGGTATTGGGAAGCGAGATCAATTTTTCGTGATTCCAGGAGTGGGAAATTGGGTCTATGATATCTTCTACCATTCGGATTGGGTATCATTTGTAAGAATATTTCTACATTGGAAATATCTTGTTGGGCCATGTGAAATCTTTGGCTAATTTAGAATATGGCTAAACATGTTGGTTACATATATTGGGGTCCTTTCATATTCCCTCTTCCTTGATGGACGGTCGAGATTAAATGACAAAACTAAATCCTATGAACCTTGGTCCTCCTTCTACCTATAAAAGGAACTCTATAACCATCATAATAGAGTTTTATGAATTTTCTATTATTCCATTACACAAAAAGAAAAAGAGGATCAAGAAGGAGAAACTAAGAGTTTCTCAAGGTATTCTATTTTACGGGTGTTCTTGCTGGACATTTTGGATTCAACCAAATGGCTTCAGGTATCCTTCCTAACACAACTATGCTTATGATGTGATTATAATGATTGTTCAAAGATCCTTTAAATATAAAAATAATTCTTATATCATTGTGATTGGTCTAGGTTTGTTGAGTGTGGAATCCAATTGGCTTTTATCGGAGTTGATAATCCATTTCCAATATGATGGAATATCAAATGTCGCATGGTAGGGACAATTGCTGCTAGTTGTCTCCATTGAGGACTGGATGAGGAGGGTTTGGAGTTAATGCCTTGTAGAATTGGTTGTTGGTTGAGATATTTTGCACTGAAGAGACTTCCGAAGATAGAGTTGGGTTGTTCATATAGATTCCAGATTCTCTTCATGAGTAGTGCCTTATTATGATCATTGTTATTCCTTATTCCTAATACTCCTTCGGATATTGGTTTTGTTACTTTATCCCATCCTATAAGGTGAAGTTTTTTAATGGTTGAGTCATGTCCCCAGAAAAAATTCCTGGTGATACGATCTATTTGTTTATGAATATTGCTGGGTAGATTTTGTGTTTGCATAATATAGTTTGAGGTGGGAATTAGGGAAGTTTTGATGCGAGTGAGTCTTCCGGCTGGAGTTAAGCATTTTGTCATCTATCTTTTGGCTTTTTGGGCTAATCTTTGTAATAGGGGAGCAAAGGTTTGGATGGATGCCCTTCCTTGTTTGAACTGGACTCCTAAATAGATCGGAGGTTTTGAAGTAGCCGTCATATTAAGAATTGATGAAGTTCGTTTATTTTGGTCGGGTCTAGGTTTGGGTGATGGATGATTATTGATTTAGAAGTATTAATTGTCTGCCCCGCAGATGTGCTATAGGAGTATTAATTATCTTCCACGCAGGTGTTCCTTTTACTAGTAAGCATACAACAATACAATGAGTCTGTAGCAATTTTTTTTCCCTGTAAAAAAGGTATTGTATGTACTAATCTTCATTTTAGGCAATTTAGTAGCTAGTTAGATTTGGAAAAATTGTAGTTCGCAGAATTGGGTGGCCGTATGGTAATTAGGTTGAGGTAATTTCTGAAGAATCCCTTTCTTTTTATACCGGAAATTTTTAACTTCAAAAGCTTATATTTTCATTTGAAATACTCAAAATGTACAAAGAGAATTTAATTTCAAATATAAATAACGAAATCCACAATGGGTAAATTACTAAATTCTCTTACACCTATTGGGACAACAAATACCAGTAACCGAAATTCCCATAAACAAACTTCAAATAACAATCGAGTATCTGCAGCATTCAAATCTACCAAAGCTCCATTGATTATTTTTTTCAAAATCATAAACCATATTTCCATATTATTATCCGATAGTAAAGATAAAGAGAATCACAAGTTACTGATTTTATGCAACTCAGTTTCCTCAAATATCTTAATTTGTAAATCTTCGTAGCCTTATAAATCATTACATTAGAAATTTAGAAGGTATAAAAATGCACAAACTTCCAACCTATTCTTTTTTGCTTCTTGTTCTTTTGATTGGTGATTTTGATTTGTATCTTTAGTGGTTAAACATAATGCATATAAGCAGGAAATATGCATTAATATAGCCTCACACTTAGTTTTGGGTCTCCATTGATGCACACGAAAATTGCTACAAGTCCTAAGCCAATGTGCATGACTAACGTCAAGTTCTTGAGTCGGTTCAGTTTTGACCATGGTTCCCATTTCAAAAGTTGACTCCCATCTTACGCAGATAAGAAACCAGGAATTAGAATAAAGTTATTCTTAATCAAGATTCACCGACTCACCAAATTCCTTTTTGTCGTTCTCTCTTTCAGCTCCTTCTCCTGAAATTCTTTCTCCTCTCTATTAACCCAAATAAACCCAATTCTCATCAAACCCTAACTCAAAAGGTGTAAATTCAGTTAGGGGTTTTTTTCATTAAGATTTTGTTCATCAATTTAACCTACACTGGACAGTTTGAATGTTGATTTTCTTTTTTTGATCCGTCAAAGGAGGTATAAAGATGTCTTTGTCTGAATCATCATCATCATCATCATCAAGCAACAAATTTATGAAGAAGAAAACCTTAAAAAGCACATATTTCACAGAGGATCTTTGGCTTCAGATCTTTCCCTATTTTCCTCTGAATCTCATATTTAAGTTCAAATGTGTCTCAAAGGTATGGAATCTTCACCTCTCTAGTCCTAATTTCATACACAAATGGATTCAATTCAATAATAATACTCTCAGCCCATGGATGCTATTTTACATTTTTAAGCAAAAATCGTTCAGAAAGTTTTCAATTGCATATCTTGGTTCTCATTCCCAATTTATTTCTAATCACAATGGGTTTTCTTTTCAATTCTTACCAAATTCAAACAGTACATTGTACTTTTTAGGATCAAGTAATGGTTTGGTTTTATGTCTTAGAAATTCAATTCATTATGTCTGTAATCCACTTACTGAAAAATGGGTTCAACTTCCTTCTACACCACATCAATATGATTCGGAAAGACTCACAACTTTAACTGGTTTCTTATGCGAGTGTTCTCCGGAACACACAAGTTACAAGGTTGTGCGGATACCACCATGGCAAACGAATTCAAACAAATTCAATATCCAAATATTTTCTTCTCATTCGGGTAAATGGGAATTCTATGAAGTTTTCTGTCCTGATGGTGTCACTTTGATATCCCTTCGAGGTGCCCCTGTTGTATTACCCACAGGTGGTATGATTATCCATAGAAATGTGATGTACTGGATGGGCTGGTATGATAAAATCTCAGCATACGATCTAGAGAACAATGAATCTGAATTTCGTCAATGTAGGATGATTGAGTTGCCTGATAGGGGGATTGGTACCACTCGCTGTCTTGGGGAATCAAATGGATTGATCGTTTATGCTCAAATGAGAAGACCTGAGGCGACTCTATGTATCTGGGTGCTCCAAGAGGAGAATTTCTGTTTGTTGCACAACAATATTGACTTACATGATCTCTTTGCCGAAATTCATATCAAATTAAGTGCAAATTCTGTTGGTATTAGATGGGGTGACATAATTAAAGTTATCGGTTTCAGTCCAGTGGACAGTAATGTTGTAATAATCAGTTACAAGAACTATATTTGGGCATACAATGCTAGAACAAGAAAATATGATGACCTCTGTCATCCTTCTTTCCTCGGTAACGAACATTCAACTTCTGATATTGTCTACTTACCACTATTTCTGAAGCCAATGCCAACCATACTTGCACCTCGGTCTTGGTAAGACTATTCAATATCTCTAGTTAAGAAAATGTATTGTGCTATGTTGGGGAAATACTTATCTGTCTGTAACATTTGATTCTTCCATGTCCATTGTTTGGGATGACATCTCGTAGACTCATATGGTAACAAAATTTGATATTTCTTACAAGCTGTAGACTGTGATTGTCCAGAATTTGATATCGTCTTCATCAATATTACTCTGTTGGAACTTAGGAATTTGGAGAAATACATCTTATTGATTTTGTGCCTTGTCTTTTTCTCATATTACCTGGATATACTTCACCGTCTCTATATAGACAGGATATACTTCACCGTCTCTATATAGCTATGTCATGGAAATGCTTATCTGTCTGTTACTTTTGATTCTTCCATGTCCATTGTTTGGTATGCTGTTAAGCTGCTGTTACCTGTAGCAGTAGCAACAATTGGTTCTTCACTACTGATTCTAATTTTATGGAAAACGATTGTGTTTTATTTGGTCATGAGTAGCAGGAAAGATTTGGAATCTGTCCATTCAATACTGATTATATGTATTGTGTTATCTGGTAATGAAGCAACTCAACATATCGATTGAATCGACGGACTCTGATATAGCATCCATAGATATTACTTTATTGAAACTTCGAAATTTGGAGAAATACTTTTTATTATATTTTCGCCTTCTTTTTGTTTTCATATTACCAGTTGATGTACTATTAGTCACTGTCAGGTTTGTAAATCCCGAACATGTCTTAGTGTTAAACTGCTGTTACTTGTAGCAGTAGCTGAAAAATGTTCCTTCACTGCTGATTCTGATAAGTTTTGTTCAATTTGGTCATGAGTTGCAGGATAGATTTGGTATTGGTTCTTTGAATTGTACAGATAATATATACTGTGTTTATCTGACAGGCAGGCACATACTAGTACATACAGTATTGAACATTAGTCATGAGTCTCATGACTATATTATAGGACCGTAACCTAATGACAGGAACTGATAGGAGTACTGGAAAAAGTGAAAAGTCAGTCTGCAGTTACTGGAAATTCCCTCAATTTCTTCTTCATTAGTTCAAGCTCTATGTGACCAACTTCAGGTTTTGCGAACCTTTTTTGTGGCCTAATTTTGATTGTCAGTCTTTGATAGTTCACAATCAGCTCTAGGTACCATATCTTAATTTTTGAGTAACTAGTTATTAGAGCAAAAATGATTGATGTAACGTGGGTTTTCTCCCTTGGTCAATATTATGAGAGGAGGTGATAAGACCCGCTTTCTAACATCTCCAATCCGAAAATGATATATATCGAGAGAAAATCCCAAAAAAAAGTTTCAGGCTCAGAAACCATGATTGCCACTTCTCAAAACAAAGAAAAGAAATTGACTGCCGAACTATCAGCTCAGCTCGGTATAGTGAGGTATGTACTAAATTCAGTTGACAGCGCAACTGGAAGTGCGCTCCCCAACCCAATCTTTTTGAGTTCCACCCAGTTGCAAACCAAACAATTTCCAACCGTCCATTATCGAACTCTTGGTTGACTTAAACCAAGTTAATTTTATTTGACGTAAGACAAACATTTAGGATTTAGCTTCAACCAGGTTAAGATCGATCCCTAATATCCTTCTTTGAGGTGAAGTATTCTCTCAAGAAAATCATATTTTCAGATAGGCAACTAACCTAGACGTAAACATGGAAGTTACAACATAAGTTTTAAGTATGAATATGAAAATGTTAGAGGGAGGCGAGAGTTTTGGACATAAAATTGTATAGTTTATAATATACACAAGGTGCCGCTCGTAATTGAATCTCGAGGTTTGCCTATCCTTTTTCCTGCCCTAAAACTTCTAATCAAAAGTGGAGAAAAAAGAAGGAAAAGGGACTTGACAGAAAATACAAAAAAAAAATAAAAATATACAAACATCTATATACTAGTACTAATCTTAATCGCCTGATGTAGTTAGTGATGCTGAGATAAAAATATGCACAAATATATATAGGTTCTCAACTTAATGGATGAATTGTTGACGTCCATTGGCTTAAATAGGCCAGTGTGCTGCCGAGCAGGACTTTTCAAATGGTTTGTGTTAAGATGATTAGGGAATCTTATCTCTGTCGAGTTATCAAGCTAGAAACAAATGTCCATTTCTGTTTCGAAGGTTCCATTTTTTTTTTTTTTGCTTGATTTTTCTTTTTTTGTTTGTTATTGTAGGGGATGGCTGAAAAATTATAACGGGAGGTTCGAACTCATTACCTATTGGGTCATAAGAGTGGCCTCTAACCATTGTTCCACCTTGGTTGGAATTGATAGAAAAGTTAAATCAACAGTGGTTGTTTGTTCAACTTAAATATTAATTAGTATAAGTGATTTTTCTAGAGAGAAGATAAATCTATGGTGATGGTTAAATATTGATTAGTATAAGTGTTTTATTAATTGATGTCTCATTAATTTCTCATGATAAATAATTTATAAATTTTACATCATAAATGTCCCTTAATTAATATTAATACATATCTCCCTTAATAAAAAATAATTTTGACAAAAATTATTTCAATAGATATTAGTGGTGGTGGTGGTAGTAGAGGAAGAAGTAAGTGGTGGAAACGGTGGAAGGTGTTACTAAGTGGTGGAGGCGGTAACATTAGTTTTGGTGGAAGAAATAGTGGTGCTGGATGGTTTTAATGGCGGTGGTATTTGTTTTTTCTTTTTGAATAAAAAATAATAAAAAAAAAATTACATGACGGGTAAAATTATATTGTGAAAAGTATAGTTGGTTGTTTTTGACACGATCAATAAAGGCGGAAAACAAATACTTTTGGGATGATACCAAATCATATAAGACAAAATGGTTGTTTTTGGTACCACTGCTACCTTTGGTAAACGTATTAACAAAAAACATATGGTTGAATAAATTAATTGACGACCTAAGTTTGTTAAATCTAAACTTTATACATGACGTGTGGGATTAAAAGTTATAAGTGTGCCCAATATTCTACGAGGGATGAAAAATGGTTGTGGTGGAGAAAGAAGTGATATCTGGTGGTTTGTGGTACTGGCCGGTATTGATGGTTATGTTAATTATGTGCTGCTACAAAAGGATAACACTATAAATTAGAAATGTGGTTTATCGTCTTAATGCTAATAGAAACTCGGTTAAAATACATGAAAATTAAGAAGAAGAAAAAAACATTTGGATGTCACGTTATATAATAAATAACACTAAAAACTACATATTTAGTATCAAGGTTTCTCCGTCCAATAGATATATCTAAGGTTGTATTGAGATCCCATAAGCAGAGGGAGAGTTGGTCTTGGATTTGTGAATGATAATGAATATAATGAAACGCTCCCTCTCGGTTTCTCCGATGAAAACCGAAACCTTCTAAAAAAAGTAATCAATCGAACAACACTTAGATGGATCGCATCACTAGCAGTGTAAACTTCTCTAAATTGCTACATATCCAAGTGAATTTTCTATTAATAGATTAACTGGTGATTTCGTCCCTACCGTAGTTTTTAACAAGGCATGCAATTAAATCTCTAATAGTGATTTTAAAGGTATTTAATAATTACAAAATTCTCTTATAAGTTTTGTTTATGCAAGTATTGATTTAACTTGGGTTCTTTTATATTTTTGTGTTAAGTTGATGACTTTTTAATTTGAATACATGTTTGGTTAACAAACTTTGATACATATAGGGTATTTTCTTTGTAGCACTGATGTTAGTCTCTCATTTTTCCCGTTAGCACTTTGTTTCGATCCCGTATTTGTAGACATTATTTGAGTAATGTTGGGGTATTTTTTTAATCTCAAGGCCGATTAAACCCAGTGTGTGTTCTATACATTGGAGGCGACAGAAGTTTGTGTCGGCTCTACCTTGAAACTAATAATTTTTCTTCGGAAGGTTAGTTGCATTTATGTAGATACAAATATCAATATGACTATGCTCTTTAAAACTCCAAATTACTTGAGTAACACTAGATGTGAGAGCGTCATTCATGCACTACTTAGCATAGTTTGTGTGAAATCTTTTTATCCACGAATTTCTTCAATTTTATGTTATCAATATGATTGAGAAAGAATCTTACACATGTTTTGATTTACTATTATAAGTTCATTTTTTCAACTCACATGTGTATATCTCATCCTTCCAATAGCCAAGGGTTCTTCATTTTTATAACTCTCACATTTGCAAAAATAAATAAATAATGTTTATCTATAGTAGAGAAAATATTATGGGTTTTTGCTTTACTCCTTAGAGCCTTAGTTATCAATAATTTCGGAACAAATGTATTCATAAACATCATGGAGTTGGATTGCCAGTTTAGGTATATGTACTGTTAGATGAAATATTCTTTTTGAAGTTTGAAATTATGGTATGATGGAACAATAAATGGGAAAAATTTTCATTTACTGTATTTTTTATTTTTTTTCATGTTGGCACAACATTATTACTCCGTCCAAATAATAAATTGGAATAACATGCTTTAGTAAAAAATAAAAAGATCAGGTAACCCATTTTGTTTCCCAAAACCTATTTGAATATCAAAATAATTACTCACGAAAAAAATGAAGCAAGAGGAATGTGAACAATATCGTATTAGAGACAAAACATCCCGTGCCGTTACGGCACGGGTTAAGATCTAGTTAGTACCTATGATATGGTTCAATATATTTTGCAGTACATTAAAGTTGTGGTAGAAAGCAACGTGCGACTTACTAAATCAAAAATTCTAAGCATGCATCGGGACGGTGCGAGGCGAAGCCAAGCCAAACATGCATTGGGACCATAAAAGGCGAAACCGAGCCACACCAAATCGAAAATCCTAAGCATGCATTGGGATGAGGCGAGGCGAAGCCGAGCCGCACCAAATCAAAACTCCTAAGCCACAGGGCGTGGTGAAGCCCCTTGACACCAAATAAAAATCCATGACAGGGCGAGGCGAAGTCACATCACACCATACCAAAAATATGGGTGAAAGTAAAAAAATTATGGTAGATGGTTTGCGGGTCCGCATGGGCGTAGCACGGGCACAAAATCTAGTTAACATTTATTATTGAGCCAACCTAAACGTATTGAGTATTAGAGCTTTAAGAACGCTACATCAGGAAATTGGGTAAATGGGTTTGGTGAAACCCGAGTAAAAGTTTGGATTACGACACATTTACGACCGGGTGTAATGTTTTCCTACCCGTATGTAGCACTTTCGTTTAGGAGTTCTTTACTTCCCAAAAAAATATAATTTTTTGATTTCAACGGATTAGAATCGACAAAATGGTAATGGTTTTCAAAAAATTCAGAAAAACAAATTTTCTCCTTCTTCTAAATAACCTAGTAAAAAAAAGTCAAAAAAATAAAAATCAAAACATATTAAATCACTATGCTAATTCAATCACTAATCATTTTTGTTAATTAATTTCATTAGCGCTAATTAAATCGAGAGTATATTAGCCATTCATAAAAATAGTTGGATAAGAGATTTTGGACATTCCTACTCCATGACCCTTTTTTTTTTTTTCATCTTGTCATCGCCCAATTCTTCTTAAATCTACCGGAAAATTTAAATAAAAGACTTCCTAAATCACAAATTAAAGTGTTAAACTACTTTATATTGTACAAGTTGTTTTTAATTTTGATTTCATAGTGGTTGCAATCCAAAATTTTGAATGGTCATTAAAAGCATCTTCTTTGAGATTGGAAACAGGATTACTTTCTAGCTTTTCTTCATGCCTGGTAACAAAAGACCTAAATTTGTCTATATAATAGATCCGAGCTAAACCCAAATTAGTTTGTGTATGGATAACAGATCCGAGCTAGAATACGCATAGTATTTGGATATACCCATGACTAGTTATCTTTTTTCCTAAGGTAATTCATTCTAGTGAATCTAAGTAACTCAATTTCCTCTAGCATCTCAATTTCCTAAGTAAATCATTGTCCCATAAGAAATCATGATATTGCAAGGTATAAAATAAAATGCTCTAAGCACATTATTTCCTCTGGTACTCAATTTCCTACTGTGCTTCTTTTTTTTTGTTGAAATTAATACTAACGATGGTCAGAGAACGCATATAAGCACAAAATATTCATACAAGTATTGTTTGTGTATTAACTTCGCATATTGAGTTTAGGGCTTCCACTGGTACATGCAGAAAGTGTCTAAGCCTAAGTGTATGACCAATATGTCATCAAGTAAATAAACAAGTATCGGGAACTAGTTTAACCCGGTGGGATCTTGCACATTTGACCCGTTATAGTATAAATTAAGAGGTAATGTACAGATCATTCTCATTTGTAAATATAACTGGGGGAACTTTTTATTTTATTTTCTTGATATTAAAAGAGAAATTTTATTAGATAATAATAAGGTTGAGTACACCATTTGTGTCTGCATATAGTGCTTCCACAATAAAGTTTGGAGGATACTGAATCCAGCCTCTAATGATTTGAAACAAACGCGAATGTCTTGCCATCTTATCTGCTTGTCTATTATTCTTCTTATTGATAAACTTGCAAGTCCAGATTGAGTACTTGCTAAACAGACTAATGTTGGAATCTTGAAACAATGAACAACACGTTAGATGTATCAAAAATAATATGTAAAGAACTAATGCGAAACAACTCTACCAAAATAACTTGACGAGGGAAGAATCACAGGTTCAACAGGTTGTCCTTAACACATTAGTTCGCGGGTATACTCGAGTTGAGTAATGCTAAACCCCTCACAGAGAAGATGTATCCAGGATAAGACTGTCCGATATAACTTGAGTTAGCACAACGCAAGTTACCCTTTCTTCGAACTCAGCAACGGGGATGGATGTAAAAACTTATGAGAAACCCTAGAATAAAAGAAGAATTTTTTCTATATGTTGAAAACAGATTTTCGAGTTGTATTTATCGGATGAAATACTTGCAAATCAAGTTAGGTTTTGATTTTCTTCAAAAACAAGTAAAACACGTAAAAGGAATTTACCCAAAAATAAAACTCTTAAAAAATAATTTTGGAATTAATTTCCTAAAGAAAAAATTCGCCCAAAAATAAATCCGTGTATAAAAGGGACTTGGTGCATGGCATACGCGCATATCGCATGGGTAAAAATATGTATTTTCCACAATGTGGGACTAAAGGTTCCACTTCATTCACCCAAAAATGAGTGAGTATCCTTAGACCCTTAGGTCATTAGATCAAACCACACCAAGACCATAAAACCTTTTAATTAAAACTCATTTTCTCCAACAATCCCCCACATGAATGAAATATCGGAAAACGAAAAAAATCAGAGTAAGGAAAATACCATTTAGGCAAAGGTGTCCATGAGGTCTTGAACCCTTACTTAGTGAGAAGTTACCTAACTACTAGCTAAACAAGAAACCTAGTCTTGAACTGATAGCGTTGGTGTAATTCGCGATAACAACCACACATGATATTCTCCCCGGTGTTGCTAAGTTCGTGCCGTTTTGTCTAATTTGGCCCTGGACATATCCTGTTTCTCAGAATGCTCTAGAGAATTGGCTCAATTCTCATAGGAAGCGGCCCTACTTCCACATTCAGATAGGTGAGTTCCATCAAGAGTGTTTACTTCTACACCCCACTTCAATCTTAAATTGAAACTATGGAACTCATTAAGACTTATTTAAAAGTCATCCTCCACATGCAGTCACTCTATCACATCAACACCATAGGGAAGGGACAGAGAATGAAATTCTCTGATAGTGTTTACCTTTACCCACCATGAATTAGTTGTCTCATTCGAAACCTTGATCTTGGAATTTCCAGTCAGCAAGGTTGAGTATCCTTCATGGCAAGTTTAATTATTGAGCCTAAGCCCCATCTCCTTGGACAAACCTTTCGTCAAAGGGTCCGCGATATTCTCCTTGGACTGCGTCCAATCCATGGAAATAACGCTTGTTGATATTATTATTTTCAAAGTATCATGTATTCTACGAATATGTATAGACTTTCCATTATAGAAGCTACTCTTAGCTCTACCTATCGCAGATTTGTTGTCACAGTGTATAGATATAGCTGGCACAGGCCTATGCCAGAGAGGAATATCTTCTAAAAGTTTTTTAGCCATTCGGCCTCCTCTCATACTTTATCTAACTCAATAAACTCCGATTCCATAGTGGAACGAGCTATACATGTCTGTTTGGAACTCTTCCAAGATACAGACGCACCTGCTAGAGTGAATACATATCCACTCGTAGACTTAGAATCCTCTGATCCTGTTATCCAGTTTGCATCGCAAAATCCCTAAAGGACGGCCGGATATCCTTCGTAATTCAAACTAAAGGTCATTGTGTACTTCAAGTACTTTAGTACTCTAATAAGTGCATCCCAATGTATCTGCCCTGGATTACAAGTATACCTGCTTAACCTACTTACAACATAAGCAATGTCTGGTCTCATACAATTCATCAAATACATCAGACTTCCTATGACTCTCGAGTATTCAAGTTGGTTAACTCCTACACCCTTATTCTTCTTGAGACGATAGTTAGAATCATAAGGAGTACCCACAGGTTTACAGTTAAACTGATTAAATTTCTTAAGTATGGATTCAACATAATGAGACTGACTCAGACTATACCCATTAGAACATTTTCTAATCTTCATCCCTAATATGACATCAGCGGGGCCTAAGTCTTTCATTTCAAAGTTCTCATTCAACAGTTTCTTAGTGGAATTAATAACATCCATGTTTGTACCTAGTATAAGCATATCATCAACATACAAGCATACAATCACACAGGCATCCTTGACAAGTTTAGTATAAACACACTTGTCAGATTCATTAATTCTAAAACCACTAGAAATCATCACATGATCAAATTTCTCATGCCACTATTTAGGTGCTTATTTCAATCCATACAAAGATTTAAGCAGTTTACAAACTTTCTTTTCACAACCTTTAACTACAAAGCCCTCAGGTTGTTCCATATAAATTTCTTCATCTAACTCACCATTAAGAAACGTTGTCTTTACATCCATTTGATGTATCTCTAGATTATGGACAGAAGCTATAGCAATTAACATTCTAATGGAGCTAATTCCACTCACTGGTGAATATGTGTCAAAGAAATCTATACCTTCTATTTGTCTATAGCCTTTAGCTACCAACCTAGCCTTGTATTTTTCAACAGTTCCATCTATCTTACGTTTTCTCTTGAAAATCCATTTACAACCTATGGCCTTACACCCTGGAGGTAAATCTACAAGTTCAAAAGTACCGTTTTCTCTGATGGAAACCATTTCATTAAAGGAAGCTTCTTTCCACCAATGAGCTTTTGGACAAGTCATGGATTCTTTATAAGTCTGAGGATCAGAATCGGCTAGGTATGTTATGCAACCAGGATAGGTTTTATCAGTTCTAACCCTTTTACCTCTTCTAGGTTCTACTTATGGTTCATCTTCCTCTAAAGGTAATAGCTGACTAGTTCAAGGCACATCTAGGGGATCATCTCTTTCGAGAATCACGTTTCAAAGGAAAAACATTCTCAAAAAACTCAGCATCCCTAGACTCCATGATAGTATTCAACCCTATGTTAGAAATTTCAGAACTCACAACCATAAACCTATGAGCACTAGAATGCTCAGGATACCCTATAAAAACACAATCAACGGTTTTGGGTCCTATCTTATTTTTCTTAGGAGGAGGGATGCCCACCTTAGCCAAGCACCCCCACACTTTGAAGTAATCATAAGATGGTTGTCTACCTTTCCATAACTCATATGGAGTTTTATCTGATCCTTTAAAGGGTACTCTATTCAGGATGTAATTGGCGTAGAGGATAGCCTCCCCCCACAAATTCGAAGGTAATCCTGAACTAATCAACATGGCATTCATCATATCCTTAAGGGTACGGTTCTTACGTTCAGCTACACCATTGGATTGAGGTGAATAAGGGGCTGTGGTCTCATGTATTATGCCATGTTCTTCACAGAAATCTCCTACAGGAATTTCATACTCACCACCACGGTCAGACCTAATAGTTTTAATGGTAGTATTCAATTGGTTTTCGACTTCACTTTTATATATGTTAAAGGCTTCTAAGGCATCATCCTTTCCTCTAAGTAAGTAAGCATGGCATTACTTCGTACAATCATCTATAAAAGTAATAAACCATTTCTTACCACCTCTTGTTTGAACTGACTTCATATCAACTAGCTCTGAGTAGATTAAATCTAAGGGTTTAGAGTTTTTCTGGACATTCTTATTGAATGATTTCTTAGGATGCTTAGATTCTACGCAAATCTCACACTTATGATTTTTATCTAAAGTGAATTTGGGTATGCAACCTACGCTAGCCAAATCTCACATAAGTGTATGATAATATAGTGGAGCTCCTCTTTAGTTTTCCACAATGGGGGACTAAAGGTTCCACTTCATTCACCCAAAAATGAGTGAGTATCCTTAGACCCTTAGGTCATTTGATCAAACCACACCAAGACCATAAAACCTTTTAATTAAAACTCATTTTCTCCAACAACTAATAATGTCTAAGACTAGGGTTTGAGTCTCCCATCTAAGTTTCTGATAATCTCCTTTAGCCGCTGCTACTACATTTTGGGAATCGAGTTCAAAACACACTTGGTATATGTTGAGTTCTTCCGCCCAAAGCATAGTTTGATGAGTGCCAAATATTGCATATTTATACATCTATTTATTGGCATTTTACTCATCTTTTGTGCTCAAGAATCAGATATTATCCCAAATTCTGTATTTTCTTTGTTTTCAAGAATAAATATTTGTATTAATTAATTTTGTGTTTTTAGGTAATAAATAAAGCTCGGAGAAATTGAGGAGCCAAAAGAGCAAAGAATTGGAGACGAGCATCTATGGAGCAGAGAGCCAAAGCCCACGCGTGCATCAGTTGCAACCCAACCTACAAGACATGGGCTTGAGCTAACCACGACCCGGATCCGAACCCGTCTCCTCTGAGCCGTCAGATTTTCTCCTTAGACATCCTACGGTCGCTTCTTCGCTCACATCATTTCTCTTGATACTCCCGCTCAACACCAAAACCCCTGTATCCTAAGCCGTCCAGATCTCCCTTAGCTACATCCAACGATCGCTTCGCCTTCCCCATCATCCGTCGCTACACCTTCTTCACAACAAAACTCGCCTACACCTACACCCCCATCGACCTAATCCATTTCCTCTTCCTTCTTCTCTTTCTTCTCCCATACCTCTGCAGAACCCTCACCTTCATCCTCTCTTCCACGCCTGATGCAGAGCCATCATCAACACCTCCATCTCTTGTCAGCCACCAGCCGCACTACCACAGCAGCCACCTTCCCCCCCTAGCTTCTCTCTATCTCACTCATAGCCTCTTCCCTAGAAGCTAAGACTGAGATAGGAAGAACTAAGGTTAGGGTTTTGTTCAATCAATCAATGGAGGGAGAGGAGAGCACACATTTCATAGAGTATGGGTGAGAGAGGTTTGCTGTTAATTTAATTTTAAGAGATCTAGGGTTTTCAGTTCTTGCATGTATAAATAGAAGAGGTAGAGGATGTTTTTGGGTCATGCCTGGGCTAGCCAGAGCACCAATAGGAGCTTAATTTGTGTTTTTAGTATTTGAATCATGTTCTAAGTAAACTGCCTAGGGTGTTGATGAAACCCCTAGTTCATAATGCTAATATATCCAAGTATTCATGCTTTGTCTTGATGTGCTTAACAGTTTTAGGATGATCAATTAGCTAATAAATTGAATAATCCTGTGATAGAGTGTACTGTAAGAAGACACTCTATACTAGGGGAGAATTAGTGAGTTAGTTAAGTAAGATGTCCATCTGAAACCTTCAAGGGAAGGTACAAGGCACATTGGAGAACTGGTTTGCCTTAGTGTAGAACTAGAGGGTTGATTTAATCACCCTAGTGCTTTCAATAATCTGTTACAACCCATTTACTGCTTTAGTGATCATTTACAACAACAATTAGTCGCATCGACAAAACAATATTGGTATAACTCTGTGACTTGTTAGAAGTCAGTAGTAGTAAGCCTTTAGATCAACTTAGCACACCCATTTCTCTGTGGGATCGACCCGTATTTGCTCAGTGCTGCATAATCGACACCGTGCACTTGCGGTATAACATGTAGGCATAAAAATAGAACACTTCCAAAGCCTACCAAGTTTTTGGCGCCGCTGCCGGGGACTTGGCGTGTGCTATTTTGATTAATTGCTTGTCTTCACTGATTTCCATTTCATCCTGTACATATTTACTTTGAACTGTTGCTCTTAACCTTGTAGTAAGTATAACTCAACTGAAATTTAGTTTTTCCTGCAACTTTTTACATTCCTACATATGTCATTGCATTTTAGTTAACTACATACTTGCATAACTACATTCTCTCATTTCTTGTTGTTAAGCTCTGCATCTCTGCCATGAAAAATAACTGAGTGTAATCATTCCATAATCATCTCATAACATGTAATGTCACTATAATCATCTCACTGTCCTTTTGTAGCTTTCACAAATTATAGCATCTTGCATTTTAGTGTCACTTGTAACTCTCATTCCCCGACACCCAATAAGCATAACAACTATTGCTTTTCCCCTGTGACAGTCCAAAATAACTCTCATTCCCTGTCACTTGTAACACTCACTGTCCTTTTGTAGCCAAGATACTCTCAGTGCATGTGCCAGTGTTAATATTCAAATCATTTGCTTCACCTGCACTTTTATGAGAACTGAACTTTCCCTCTGAGCAACAGGTACCCATATCCTCTGCTGAGCAAGCCCAAGGAGACAAGAAAGGCGCATAACTTGAGCATCCCATGCAATTTATAGGATTCAGAAGCAAGGAAAAGCAATAGAAGGAGCAGACACAGTTGCTATTTGGGCTAAAATTGGTTGGTCACTCTAGAACTCCATCATACTTCATATGTTCATAAATGATAAACCATGTTCCCTGATAACCAAGATGCCTGCTGAACTAGTGCCATGTCTTTGAACTGAGCTTTAGCATGATGCGCATATGTATGAACTGTCACCTGTTCTTTGAAGCATTGCCTCACTTCTTGGCATACTGACATTGAGCATGACTAAGCACTAGCCTTGTTTGCATGATACACTAGATGCCTTCCTAAGTGTGCTTCACACCTGAAATTTTTGGTGCTTGACTCTGTTGACATCATTTGTGGCACCTGTGCATGACAAGTATGTCATAAGAGTGTTGGAATTTGTACTTAACTGAATCTTGATTTCTGCTGTGATGTTTGACTTTGAATTGCCCTGAGCATAAGCTGAGAAAATTGAAACTCACCTCCAGCCCCTGAAGCTGTTGAGGGTGAGTTGCAACTTAGACAGCCAAGTTAGCTGCAAGCCCTATTGACATCAGCTGTGTGCATTGACACCATCAGCCCTGTACCTTGAGCCAAGTGTTTGCCAAAACCTTGCATGCTATAACTCAGTCAACCAAAGCTGTTGACAGCCTTGTGCAAACCTGAATCTGTGCTCCTGCCAAATTGTGTTGTTTACAAAACCTGTCCAGTGCTGTGCATTGCTATTCTGTGCCCATAGCTTTAATCTGAGTGAGTTGATACCAAGCTATGATGAATGTATGATGCTGTGAGTGATATACCCTGCTGGATACCCTGTGCTGTCATCCTTGTATGCTCAAATTGATTGTATCCTGTGCTGAACTATGAATCAATCCTGGTAGCTCAAATGGATACCCTGTGCTGAGCTTAAACCTGCCCTGAATAGGTTGTGTTGTGTATAAGCTTAAATTGTGCTGAGCATAGACTAGCCTACACAACCACTAGGTTGTATTATTTTGTGTGAACTGTGTGATGATCATTTGCAACTTGTGACCTGCCAATCTGAGCTGTGCTGTGCAAACCAACCAGCACATTACTTGTGTTTCTTCTGTTTTGCTCTAAGCTGTTGAACTTAGCCAAACCCAAAGATGTGTTGTGACAACCTGTGCATAAACTGCCAAGCAAGGCTGTGAAATCTCCTAAGGCACTTCTTTGTGCTTAGGCCCAAGAATTGGTGTGTTAATTTTTGAGTTTTTGTGATGAGTTATGTGATAAAGTGTATGAGTTTGTGTTGCCCTGTACTTGTTCTTTTGCCAACTTGTGCATAACCTGACTTGCACATAACCTGTGCAGCAAACTGTGACCAAAACTGGGCTAGAACCCAGTTCCACTAGGGTTCCCACAAGCTGGGCTCTGCATTCTGCCAACTGCTGGGCTCTGCACATAAACACAAAACCCAACCACTGTGCACTGGGCTGTACAACTGGGCTGCAACAAAATCCCACACAAACCAAATCCCACTCAAACCAAAGCCCACTCAAACCAAAGCCCACAAAAACCCAATAAACCAAAACTGAGCCCACAACAGCTGGGCTTTTCCATAACCTTTGGGCCGTGCATTTGCATCACTTGAGCTTAGCTTCCCTGTTTTGAGACATCATTGGTTATACATGCTAGGCTAATTGATTTGCTAGACCATGTCAGGATTTTGGTCTGCAACTGGGAATGGAAACAAATCCATTAGAGAGATTGCTTACGGGCATGCTTCACAATATGAACTCCCCACATACCATAATGATTTTAGAGAATATTATGAGCCTTCTTAGGGCCCCGACTTCACATACCCTAGTCATTATGAGCACATGTATCATCCACCACAGGTTGAAAATGAACAATTTTCTCATACCCATTCATCACTTTTAGATCAATTAGAAGCTCAAGTATCTGCTTTAGAAAGGCAATTACATGAGCAATCTGTCGAATCTAATCCCCCTAGACACTATAAAATGTATGCTTGTACCTTATGTGGTAGCTTAGACCACCCTGTTGAGAAATGCTACATTTTACATGAGTTTAGACAGTCTAGGGAAAGCCATGATAACCATGCACACATACATCATCCATCACAGTGGGAAGTTGAACAATGTTATACTCCCCCAACCCCTTGTATGCAATCACTAATGGAAGAGCTCATAGAGCAAAACAATGATATACTTGGATGGAAAGCATTGCATGAGCATCCCTTCTCTAGTGAACCATATGCACAACCATACACTGAATATGAACCTAATCTAGAGGAAAATGAGTACACTAGAAATGCTAATAGGGAAATGCATTTTTGTGATGATGATGATGATGAATATGATATGTTATAAGAGCATGTGTATGCAGATAATATGATGGAATCTTTGGGTTCAGAGATGTTAGGCGTCTCTTCTGTGAACCCTATGAATGATACTTCTTCTAACATTCATATATGTGATGTTGATTCTGAGCTTGGGTTTGTGAAATTCTTCAGTGAAAGTGAGCATGCTATACCACCTGTTTGTGACTTAGGAATAGCTGATTTGTCTATTGACACATATGATTCAATGCATGTGTCTGATTCCATGCCTAGGTTACAGCATGATATCTCTCCTGGTTATTTTGTGCATGAGAGTGATGATGATTATGACATGGAGCTTGATGAATTGTTCTATGCTGGTGAGCATGATGTACCTTCTTCTGACCTTAGGAAAGTATATGATGGTGCAAATGATCTTATAAATGAAAACAACTTAGATGTACCTAATCTCTCTCCTAAGGCACAGATTGAAACTCCTCCACCAAACCTAAGTGTAGTTTGTAACAAAATTGCAAAACCAACTTTTCTGAAAATGCCTAATCTAGGCCTAGAACTTTGTGCCTCCCAAGTCCTCTTGGACTATTTTGCATCAAAGTATAACACTTTTAGGGAACCACAGTTGGAATGTGTATGTCTGCCTGTTCTTAGCAAAACTCACTTTGAGTTAGACCTTTTGCATGATGTACCTTTAAATTTGCAAGATTTTGTGCTAAAAAACACACCTGTTTACAAGTTTAGGTTTGGGGTAAATCATTCCCATATGCGATCTTACTTGCACTCTCATGTTATATATGTGTAAGACTGTTGATGTTTGTACATATTGTCTATTGGGTTGATCCTCAACTCTTTAGATTGTTAGTATATGGTGAATTTTCATTGTATATAATCCAGTAGGACTTGTTAAATTTTCTTTTCTTAAATCGGTTAAGTCTTCTTGTGCATATATTGTGCTAATCCGATATGATCTCCACTGAGAATGTTGGATTCTAGCCTTGACTAGTGAAGCTCCAACCTTGCTTCCGCCGACATCCGGTAATCTCTTCCCTTTTTCTTTACTCAACATAGTTCTCATGGTATGTGACTGTTTAAATTCTTTGTATCTGTTGACACATTGAGGACAATGTATGATTTAGGTTTGGGGGTGTGATTTGTATGTAGAGTTTTTAGTCTTTTTGTTTTCCTTCTTATTTTGAAAAAAAAAAAAAAAAAAAATTCTAAAAATTCAAAAAAAAATTTGCATAAAAACCTCCAACTTTTAGAGATTTTAGAGTCACTAGCATGCTTCTAGCTATGTTTACATAGAGAGTCTGACCGAAATAACAGAAATTGGAAGTACTGGAGAATGCAATCGGGTTTCTTAGTTAATTAGAGCGTTAAAGTGGATTTAACCATGCCGGAGGGCGAATTAGGTGCTGTTTAGATATTCGGTAGTAGAATTGTGATCACCCATAGTGGAGACTACCCATTTTACATCAAGTGAGGCACCAACCTTCAATTTTTGCAACTTTCTAGAAAAGTCATTAGAGTGTGTGTCACCGTACGTCAATTCCGGGTAGGAATGGTGAGCTACCCAACTTCGCACCAATTTCAGCACTACTTTTGATCTCTTGAGTGCTATTTTTGTCAATCATGAGGGTGACGTTTAAAGATGAAAACTCCTTCTAAATATCGATTTACAGTTAGCATCACTCTCTCTCTCTCAATCAGCAGATCCATAGAAACACATCATCGTCAGCAAGTGGAGCAACATCAGAATATTTGAAGAAAAGTTGATATAGTCCAAGGTTACATACAACAAAAGAAAATAGGATGAGAATTAATAAAGTTTGTGAAATCAAGACAAGTGTAAAAAAAAAAAAAAAATTGAGTCTTATTGTTTTATTGTTATTTTCATTCCAAGTTAAATTAAAAAAAAAAAAAAAAAAAAATGTGTTTGTCAAGTTTTTGTAAAGTTCAGAAGTTCGTCATCAACAATTAAAGACCGAAGATTGAAGACGTTTTTGTGGTTCCTATGAGAGATTGATGTTAATTGCCGATCGGGTGAGAAGTGAGTGAGTACTCCCACCCCTTGCTAATGATTGATTTCCTTTCTTAGAGATCATCATAAAAAGATTCTTTTTGTCCACACTTCTGTGGAGTCTCCAGAAATTATTTCGGAAGGTTATCCTTCTTACCTACAACGTGTGCAGGATTTCTCTCTTTATTCCTGCCTGCACACATGAGAGACTAAAAAAGCGATCTTTTGAGTGCAATTATCATAAAACCCTAATAGTGAGGCAGAAGTCGAGGCTTATGATCACAATCGAATCCGAATTCTTTCATATGGTATGGCTACTTCTCGCTCAGCACTTAAGGATGAGAATGCGTTCTTTGGTAGTTCTAACTTCGTGTTACTAGCATGCAGAAACTCTATATACTCATAGCTCCTTGGATGCTTGAGACTCTTTTACACTCTGAAGTTGGAGAAGGTTTTGTGGGTACACCTCTGGTAAACCCTCACGAGACTACAACTCGTCCACTAGGGACACCTAGGGGTTTAAAGGCTTAGTGCATACGCTAAATGCATTCGAGAAACCTGCGACAGGGGTATAATTAGGATTTCTTCATTTCTGTTTCACTTGAGGACAAGTAAAATTCAGGTTTGGGGGTATTTGATGAGTGCCAAATATTGCATATTTATACATCTATTTATTGGCATTTGACTCATCTTTTGTGCTCAAGAATCAGATATTATCCCAAATTCTGTATTTCTTTGTTTTCAAGAATAAATATTTGTATTAATTAATTTTGTGTTTTTAGGTAATAAATAAAGCTCGGAGAAATTGAGGAGCCAAAAGAGCAAAGAATTGGAGACGAGCATCTATGGAGCAGAGAGCCAAAGCCCACGCGTGCATCAGTTGCAACCCAACCTACAAGACATGGGCTTGAGCTAACCACGACCCGGATCCGAACCCGTCTCCTCTGAGTCGTCAGATTTGCTCCTTAGACATCCTACGGTCGCTCCTTCGCTCACATCGTTTCTCTTGATACTCCCGCTCAACACCAAAACCCATGTATCCTAAGACGTCCAGATCTCCCTTAGCTACATCCAACGATCGCTTCGCCTTCCCCATCATCCGTCGCTACACCTGCTTCACAACAAAACTTGCCTACACCTACACCCCCATCGACCTAATCCATTTCCTCTTCCTTCTTCTCTTTCTTCTCCCATACTTCTGCAGAACCCTCACCTTCATCCTCTCTTCCCATGCCTGATGCAGAGCCATCATCAACACCTCCATCTCTTGTAAGCCACCAGCCTCACTACCACAGCAGCCACCTTCCCCCCCTAGCTTCTCTCTATCTCACTCATAGCCTCTTCCCTAGAAGCTAAGACTGAGATAGAAAGAACTAGGGTTAGGGTTTTGTTCAATCAATCAATGGAGGGAGTTCTCAGAGCCGCACAAGCATAGGAGAGCACACATTTCAGAGAGTATGGGTGAGAGAGGTTTGCTGTTAATTTAATTTTAAGAGAGATAGGGTTTTCAGTTCTTGCATGTATAAATAGAAGAGGTAGAGGATGTTTTTGGGTCATGCCTGGGCTAGCCAGAGCACCAATAGGAGCTTAATTTGTGTTTTTAGTATTTGAATCATGTTCTAAGTAAACTACCTAGGGTGTTGATGAAACCCCTAGTTCATAATGCTAATATATCCAGTATTCATGCTGTCTTGATGTGCTTAACAGTTTTAGGATGATCAAAAAGCTAATAAATTGAATAATCCTGTGATAGAGTGTACTGTAAGAAGACACTCTATACTAGGGGAGAATTAGTGAGTTAGTTAAGTAAGATGTCCATCTGAAACCTTCAAGGGAAGGTACAAGGCACATTGGAGAACTGGTTTGCCTTAGTGTAGAACTAGAGGGTTGATTTAATCACCCTAGTGCTTTCAATAATCTGTTACAATCCATTTACTGCTTTAGTGATCATTTACAACAACAATTAGTCGCATCGACAAAACAATATTGGTATAACTCTGTCACTTGTTAGAAGTCAGTAGTAGTAAGCCTTTAGATCAACTTAGCACACCCATTTCTCTTTGGGATCGACCCGTATTTGCTCAGTGCTGCATAATCGACACCGTGCACTTGCGGTATAACATGTAGGCATAAAAATAGAACACTTCCAAAGCCTACCAGCCTCAGCCCCTCAATTTTTACATGCTCTGCGTCTAGGTGTCCACGTTCATAGATGCAACGTCCTTTTTCAAATTCACCTGCAGCATTACGAAGTATTAGGCCAATACCTATGTGATTTTCAGTTAAAATAGACTTGAATAAATCATCACAACATATAGAATAAGTAAAAACAGCAGGAGGTATCCAGGTATGCGGAGAAATATTAGGTATGCTATTGTGACTGCTATATTGTTGATCCTGTTGTGTGGTTAAGATATTGGATGCTGCGAATAGTTTCCACATGGTTTGGCTTTTTCCAATCAAAAACACATCTACATCTAACTCGGGGAACGTAATTCTGGCTTGAGTCAAGTCAGGCCAAAATCAATATACATACTCCAAAAAACCTTGGTTTCTAGGAAATTGGGATTACTTTGTCTATAAATCTTTTTTGGTGTTTGAACTTAACCCAGACACTTGTCATACGCAAGACTATATATGCTTTCTCATTTTTATAGTACGATTTGCGGATATAAAATGTCCGCTATATTGTTTGGAGTTCTAGACTAGGTCAAGGTGCCATTTATGATACTCTAACACAACTTGCCAAAAACTCCTCCCGACGAAGCTCTGGTGAATCAAACTAATCAAATTCAGCCTATCTAGACTGTTGATTCATCCGAGAGAGATAATTTAGAATTAAAGAAGCCAAATCTGGAGGAATTAGACAAGAAAAAAAGACTCAAAAGAATTTAGGCATCACCTTTGAGCTGGATCAAATAAGCAAAGGTTGGGGTAATACTGTAAACTTTGTTTGCTAGTTTTAGAGTATTAACATTGTTCAAAAAATTCAAATCATAATTGTTTATTACAATTATTTGACCTCTTGCCTCATAACTAAAACATTATATTTATCCCCAGAATAAACGAGTCACACAATATACTCTTTTTCAAAACAAAAGAGTCGCACAATATAATATGTTACAATTTTGTTTGTCCTTAAGCTTTGCATGCCTATCGATCTTGAAAAACCCGAGCGTGTTTTCTCCGTTATATTGACTACAACTTCTCAATTGTAGGTAGTTTGCAGTATTTAACTATTACAAGGCCTGATATTTGTTTTGGAGTGAATTATGTTTCTCAATTCATGCATTCTCCATCAGATACTCATTTACAATTAGTTAAAGGGATATTACGATATTTGAAAGGCATTGTTGGTTTAGGCATTACTTTGACGAAAGGTAGTTTACAACATTTGAAAGCTTATACAGATTCAGATTGGGATGGTTGTCCAGATACAAGGAGATCTACTTCTGGTTATGCAGTGTATTTGGGTAATAATTTAGTGTCATGGTCTTTTAAAAAAGCCTCGTGTCTAAATCTTCAGTGAGAGGCTGAGTATAAATGCATGTCAGTTGCTTCTGCAGAGTTAAAGTGGTTGTCTGACTTATTGTCTGAGTTGAATATTAAAGTTACTACCCCAACATTGCTACTTTGTGATAACACAAGTGCTCTGTCCTTAGCATCTAATCCTGTTTTTCATGCTAGGACAAAGCACATAGAGATACAATATCATACTATAAGGGTGTTGGTGGAGCAAGGTTTTCTGAAGCTTCAACATATTGCTACTGAAGAACAGGTTGTAGATATTTTACTAAAGGACTGTGCTTTCCTACTTTCTCAAGGCTTCTGAAGTCACTCATGGACACCAGCTTGCAGGATGCTTCTCAAAGTTCTTGCACACTTACTGATGGTGTTACTTAGTATTGTTTTTCCTTCAGTTCTTTTGTTTACTGTTTTACAAACTGCTAATGTGTGCTCTTATCAGTTTGAGGGGGTGTATTAGGAATTATAGCAGTGTATTTATCAAGTCAACATCAGTTGACTTGACCAGTCTTGATAATATGTAAGTGTGTGAAGAGTCTGTGTCACTGTCTGAATACTACAGGATGATTGACTCATAAATACTCATCCACCCTGTAAGAGTTATCTTCTTCAATACAATCTTTACTGACTTTCTCACATGTTGTGTGGTTAAGATATTGGATGTTGCGAATAGTTTCCACATGGTTTGGCTTTTCCCAATAAAAAACACATCTACATCTAACTCGGGGAACTTAATTCTGGCTTGAGTCAAGTCAGGCCAAAATCAATATACATCCTCCAAACAACCTTGGTTTCTAGGAAATTGGGATTACTTTGTCTATAATTCTTTTTTGTGTTTGAACTTAACCCGGACACTTGTCATACGCAAGACTATATGCTTTCTCATTTTTATAGTACGCAAGTGATCCATTGTTTGGGCATCGAGTTGACTGCCGATTTGCGGATGTAAAATATCCGCTACATTGTTTGGAGTTCTAGACTAGGTCAAGGTGCCATTTATGATACTGTAATACAACATGCCCAAAACTCTTCCCGACGAAGCTATGGTGAATCAAACTAATCAAATTCAGCCTATCTAGACTGTTGATTCATCCGAGAGAGACAATTTAGAATAAAAGAAGCCAAATCCGGACAAATTAGACGACAAAAAAGACTCAAAAGAATTTAGGCATCACCTTTGAGCTGGATCAAATAAGCAAAGGTTGGGGTAATACTGTAAACTTTGTTTGCTAGTTTTAGAGTATTAACATTGTTCAAAAAATTCAAATCATAATTGTTTATTACAATTATTTGACCCCTTGCCTCATATAACTAAAACATTATATTTATCCCCAGAATAAACGAGTCACACAATATAATCTTGTTCAAAAAAAAAAAAGTCACACAATATAATATGTTACAATTTTGTTTGTCCTTAAGCTTTGCATGCCTATCGATCTTGAAAAACCCGAGCGTGTTTTCTCCGTTATATTGACTACGACTTTGAGAATTGGCAAAAGTGCAAAATATCTATCGGACGGTGAATTCAACATTCTTTAGCTCAATTTCTCCAAACATCTCAAATCTTAGGTGTTATTTATTTTATTTATTTATCAGTGCAAAAGCAAAAACCATAGATACGAAACTTTACAAAAACATGTGGGATCGATTAGTCAATACATATAAATACTATTAAACGCCAAATTTCTCGATCATTTAGTCACACAAATCAGTTCACCGCATTTGTAGTGGCTTAGTGCATACAAAATTTGCACCAATAGAAAACGTGAAATACGTTTGGTAAGTTCATTCCATCCTATCAAACAGAAATGAAAAAAATTCTATTTTTTCACCTTACATTTTAGTAAGTTGGGCTTGTCACAGTTTATAGTTGGGCCTTGGAGAGGTATCTTAAGACATGAACCATATTTTGGGGACTTACTCAAAAATGGTGGGGACTACTTTGTGATAGGAATGTCAACCCTATACTTATAAGGGGTGTCCTAAGGTGTGGAAATGACTAACCTACCCTTCACCTATATATATAATCACCACCTCCTCCCATCACCACCGCCGCTTACCACCACTGACCACCTCAAATCACCACCACCGCCACCTCTATATATAGCTTAATTTATATTATTAACAAAACAAAATCAAAATCAAAATTATAACAAACCCATTACTTTTCATTCGTTTTCCGTTGTAAAATTGAGAAATAATCATCAAAATGAGTTGAAAATGGAAGTTACAGAGGGAAGTTCGGTTAGGAATTATGTGAAAAATTTTGTCGAACTAGCCGAACTCAACTTTAATGGAGGTTTTTGTTTTCAGAGAACAATTCGGTTACGTCGAGAAAAAAATGTCCAAGCCGAACTTGCAGTTCGGTTACGTCGCAAAAAGTTCGGTTACATTGCAATTTTTTTCTCCTAACCGAACTTTTCTCTGAAAAACCTGCATATTAAGTTCGGTTACGTCGCAAATTTTTTCCCTAGACGAACTCCTAGTTCGGTTACGTCACAATTTTCTTTTCTTAACCGAACATTTATCTGAAAGAAAAAACTCCATTAAAGCTGAGTTCGGCTACCTATGTTTTCAGAAATATTAACCGAACTACACTTGCAGGTGAGTTCGGCTACCTGTTCTTTAGATGTCGTAACCGAACTTTTTAACCAAACGAAATCAATTTGTAAATTGTTCATTTTTAGGAATGTTTTTGTAAGGACCCTCAAGCTCGTCAATGCTATTAGACCAGTCAAGAGACGAATTAACCGATAATGACTCGATTAATTAGAGACGAACGTGATTAATAGAAATTAATCTAACAACGATCTAGATGCCGGACGAAGAAGATATCATTGGATGAGTATGAAGGAAGAAATAGTAATTATGAAACTTAACTGGGTGGCTGCCCTCATCCAATTAGGCGGATGTATCAGTAATTCTCGTTGGTCTTATCACGACCAAATCGAAGAGAAATTATTATTTGTAGGAAATACCAATTGGTCCTAGAAATAATATATTAGGATGAGTCTAGTCCATTTGACCCAGTCAAATGTCTGTTTGGTCCTATTTGGTAATATAAATTATAGTTTGGTCCTAAAAATTATTGTTTGGTCCTACGATGTCATGGATGATGTAAATGTCACCTTGTAGTGGCAGAAATACCCTTTTGGATAAGGACCATATATATAGTCAAAAGGTAAGAGATGGAATCATTCTCAGATTTACTCTCTCTCTTTTTTTCTAGATCTAGTTTTTCTTTTCCTCTCAAATCTTTTTTCTAAGATTTTAATTTTGTGGAAACAAGATGATGAAGATGATGAAGATGAAGAAAGATGATGAAGATGAAGAAAGATGATGAAGATGATGATAAAGATGATGAAGATGAAGATGATGATGATGATGATGATAAAAGTGATGAAGATGAAGATGATGATGATGATGATGATGATGAAGATGATGAAGATGAAGATGATAAAGATGATGATGATGATGATGAAGATGAAGAAAGATGATAATGATGATGAAGATGAAGAAAGATGATGATGATGATGATGAAGATGATGAAGATGAAGAAAGATGATGATGATGATGATGAAGATGATGAAGATGATGATGAAGATGATGAAGATGAAGAAAGATGATGACGATGAAGATGATGAAGATGAAGAAAGATGATGACGATGAAGATGATGATAATGATGATGAAGATGATGATGATGATGATGATGATGATGATGATAAAGATGATGAAGATGAAGAAAAGATGATGATGATGAAGATGATGATGATGAAGATGATGAAGATGATGATGATGATGATGATGATGATGATGAAGATGAAGAAAGATGATGATGATGATGATGAAGATGATGATGAAGATGATGAAGATGAAGAAAGATGATGATTTTGTGGATAAGGACCATATATGAAGATGATGAAGATGAAGAAAGATGAAGAAAGATGATGATGATTTTGAATGTTGAAGATGAAGAAAGACGATGAAGACGATGAAGATGATGATTTTTTTTTCTTTTTAGTCTGTTTTTTTAGCTTTTTGTATGGACTTCATTCCTGGGAATGAAGTCTGTTTTTTTAGCTTTTTGTATGGACTTCATTCCCAGGAATGAAGTCTGTTTTTTTAGCTTTTTGTATGGGATTCATTCCTGGGAATGAAGTCTGTTTTTTTAGCTTTTTGTATGGGCTTCATTCCTGGGAATGAAGTCTGTTTTTTTAGCTTTTTGTATGGACTTCATTCCTGAGAATGAAGTCTGTTTTTTTAGCTTTTTGTATGGACTTCATTCCTGGGAATGAAGTCTGTTTTTTTAGCACGGAAGAACTCCTACAAAAAAAAAAATTTAACACAGAAGGGTATTTCTGTCTATTTAAATATTTTTAAATAATTATGGACCAAACAGTAAAGGCGTTTGACCAAAGGACTAAACAGACATGGGCCCACCTAAAAAAGGACCAAACTATATTTTTCCCTTATTATTTTCTCTTTTCCTTTCTCTTTCTTCTTCTTTCCTCTTCTTTTCTCTGTTTCTTCTGTTCTTCTTCATCTCGAGTTTCTCTGAGAATTGGAGTAAGAATTGGTTGATGAAATCATCTGTTGATGCTAATAGATGTTGTAGAAGATAGTAGGATTGTTGGTGTTGAAGCAGAACGGTTAGGGTTGAATCTGAGAAGATCGATTCAGGGTTTTGTCGGATTTTGATGTTCTTATGGAATTGGGATGTGAATCGAGTTGCTGATAGATGAATAAGAAGAGGGTTAATGTTCGATTGCTGAGATGAAGTAGTTTTGAAGATGAATCAAGAGTTAGGGTTTACCAGAGATTTGAATTAGGGTTTGTAATAATTCAGGGAAGATTAGAAGATGAAATTGATGTTAAGGGGATTGAATTAATGATGGGTTTGTTCTTATTTGAAGTGTACTTTGATGAATTGGGGTTAATTGGATGTTCTCGGGTTGTATGGTGGTGAGCTGGATTTAGAGTTTCAAGTTTTTCCCCAAATTAGTATTAGGGTTCATAGAAGTGCTTGAATCAAGTAACTGGATTTGATTGAGATGGAGGATGACAAGCTATACAGATTTGTGATTTCTGTCCAAAGTAATTTCTTGTTGTAAGCTGAATTTCATGAGTATGTGTTATCAATTGAAGTAATTCTTGTTTTTAGTTTTGGATTGAATAGGATATTGTTGTATTAACAATTTAAGATGTCAGAGTTGGTGGAATTATAAATATGTGTACGAATTGAATATAAGAAGTTGAATTTTGAATTATAATGAAGAGGTTAATGGTTGTTGTGTTGTTGGTGGGTTAAATGAACTGTGATGCAAGATGAGATGATGTTGAGTCATGAGATACTACATCAGGTGGTTGTAATTAAGTATATTGTGGTTTGTTATTGAACTGGTGATGTTTATGAAGCTTAAAAATTAGTTGGTATGGATTGAGGTTGTGTTGGGATAAAATTTGATTTGCAGAATTGCCTGAGTTGGTGGTTTAGGCTTGAAAATATTGGATACAGAACAGTGGTTGAGATTTGGTGTTGTGTTGTGTAATCGCAGTGATAGAGAAGAGATGTCTTGCTATATTTGATTCTGCAATGAACTGAGTTACATGGATTGTAGAAGTTTGAATTGTGCAGGCAATGTAGGTATTGAGATGAAATCAGAATGGTTAGGGGCTGAGTTACGAGGTTTCAATAATTGGTTTATATGAACCTACAGTTCAAGTGATGTTTCTTTGTTTGAGAGTTGCAGGCAAGGAAGGTGTGACTGAGATGGTAGTTGTAGGATTAGAGTTAGTGATTGCTGTGAAAAGCTTAAAGCTGCAATTGCAGGTAAACTTAGTTGTAATTGTAAATGAGTTATGAAGTTTACTTTGAATGAATGTATGTAGAGTTGAAATGTTAAAGAAGTAGAATTAGAAAGGAAGTTATGGCAGGGAGGAATGTTGCTCCGTTTGAGCTTAATTTAGGGTGCTGAGTCTGGTGATGCACCATTATGGTGCAGTTCAGCCTTTGGCCTTTGCCAAGGCCTTGGCCTTGAGTTAGTTTAGTTGATTCGGTTTTCTGACTGAGTCGGATCAGTTTAACTCAGTTGACCAGGCTTGACTCGGTGGATTCTGACTTGTTGACCGTTTGACCCTGGACTTGCCCTTGGACGGACGTGGACAGTTAGTTAACCCTTTGACCGTCAGTGAAAGTTAGTTGACCCAGTTGGGTTATACCTTGTACTAATGGGCCGAGTTAGTGAACTGGGCTTAGAGTTAGTTTTCATAGTTTGATGACTTGGACCCCTTATGGTCTAAATTAGCCTTTGTTTTCTTCTACAAAGTTGTAGATATTCATAAGACATATCTAATGGACTATTGAACCAATTTAATTGAATTAGTAAACATTTAGATGCGTTAAAGATGGATTAATAAAAGATGTAGAACCTTAAATGGGCCTAGAATCATTAGACTTCTTGTATGATTCTTGTGTGAGCCTTGAGGCTAAATTCTTAGAGTACTTCTGTGATTAACAGTTAGTCTTTGTTAACAACGATTGATTCAAAGGATGAACCAGTGGATTGCGGATCTCGAGGTAGGCATGGCTTGTCATCAAATCAGGTGGGAATCTTGTAACCTTCTTAAAATCATTAGGCTTTCTTATATTCTGCGAGCATGATGAGTCCTTACTATTCAGTGAGCATGGTAGTGTATACTTTGATTTACTATTCATGTATCCTTGAGTGTAACGTATATGTTGTATTTGTATGTATGATGTTTGTTACGATGTGTTTTGTGTGTGATAGGCATTGTGAGATTTCCCTGCGAAGAGTGTCCGTGTTTTCCCCATGGTTCTTAGCTAAGTTAAGTAAGGCGGTAATTCATCCGTCGATAATATTATGTAGTAGGGCGGTAATTCATCCGTTTTAATATTATTATATCTAATTTAATTAGTACGGCGGTAATTCATCCGTTTTAATAGTATTAGTAGGGCGGTAATTCATCCGTTATAATATTACTGCTTATTAATATAGTAGGGCGGTAGTTCATCTGTATGCAATATTATCTTAGTAGGGCGGTAATTCATCCGTTATGATATTATATATACTATTCTATTTGAGGGAAATCACTCGTGTGCATATTATACTTGTTTGACTAACTATCTGATCTTGACGGTAATATTCTAAATCATGATTTGGTTCAGCACTTCATGTGGACGATGTTATCATTATTGATTAGGGTTGTTCTCACGTCGTCTTCTCCAATGAGTTTGGCGAGGTTAGGATAACACTTGCTTTATGTTGCATGAATCGAATGCTTTAGATTGTTATTGTATTATAGCTTACTATTATTATTTAGAACTGTGAAGTATGTTAGTGATTACTTGAGAGTTATATGTTTCCATTGAGCACCCTTTTGGGATGATGTGCTCACTTGTTCCCACTTCAGTTTCAGTAAACAGAAGAAATGGAGCGTGTGAAGATATCCGTTTACGTAGTTTAGTGCTCTACCGAATCTAGTGTTGTTGTGTATCCTTTATTTATATGTATTGTTCTTTATTCTGTAAAGCAACATGATTATATATTTATATAAATTGGGAGACTTTCAACATACTGTATCGGAGAGTTGGGTTTGTTTGTTAACACTTTAAGTGAATATGGTTCTTAAGATTGATAATCTGGATTTGATGCTTCAATTAGGTTGTAATCCTATTAGCTAAGCAGGTTTAGTAGTTGGGGCGTCACAGTTTTGGCCAATTCAAGCACCATTAACTAAATTTGAAGTACACGTGAACACCCAAAACATCATACTCTTGTTGTGGCTCTTAAAGAAAAAGATCTTAATTTTTTTTTTCTTCCAAAACCCTCATCTTCATTATCACCTTCATCTTCTTCTTCTCCCTCTCAATAATTCTTCTTTTGAAAAAAATCAACTTATTAATTTAACTCACTAATCATTAATTAACTCACTAATCATTACACTAATTTAATTACTAAGGGCAAGTTTGGTATTAAAAAAAAACTTAGATAAGGGGTGACTCATTATTACTTCTAATATCCACCCCAAAAGTTGGAGAGTAGTCCCCAACCATTTTTAAGTAGTCCCCAAAATATGGTTCTAAGACATCTTTTCATGGTCCACTCATTTGTACATTCCGAGCCATTGGAACGCTTACGCACAGTAATTGTATCCCCATTATCACCCTCTTTCTGTATATAGTACTTCCAGTCTGTGTAACTGCTACAGAGGCCACTGAGGAAGAATAGTGCAATTTCCATATGTTAAGACTCAAACTACTCACTCAGCCATGAAGGTGCAGAACTACTCACTCAGCCATGAAGGTGCAGAACCAGCTATGGTATATCAAGACTCAAACTACTCACTCAGCCATGAAGGTGCAGAACCAGCTAAATGGCTAGTTAGTTTACCTAATGAGTTTGAATTTCCGAGAAACAAGAAATATTCATCGTTGTGTAGTTTCAAAAGTAGAATGGTATCAAACAACAACCCATTCGTGGCTTATGTGATAGTTCAAGGGTTGGGGCTAAAAAGAAAAAACTTCCGAACATTTGCGATTTTTTTTTTTTTTTTTTTGAAGCATAAGATTTATTAAGATTAGTTCGAAATTACACGGGGTACTTTGTACCTACAGAATCTGCCATCACAATAGGACTAATACACGATGGTGTTATATAATAGGTTCAATTTTCCGATTTTGAAATATAACTTAAATTTTCTACATTTTTTTATATTATATAATTCGCTAATAAGCACATTATAAAAAAAAAATAAAAATATTAATTTTGGTTTCGGTTTCGGTTTTCATTCAGTGGTACAGTCTATATCTATATTTCCGAAATGTGGCAATATCTTGGTATCCAAAAATTACCTGGTCTTTTTAATCCAGGCTTTTCTTTGTGAGCTTTCCTTCCCAACCTTCCTATTATGTGTTAAGTTTCTTGATATATAAAGCTGAAGTACTTACGTACGTGATCTAAATCACCGTTTTCCTTACTCTAAAGGGCTGTTTTTAGATGAGCAAACTCAACTTATTCATCCCAATTTCCTCTTCAAAATTTGGGTCTTTAGAACGCAAACCATACATCATACACAAAATGGCATGAGAGTTGAATTATTCATCAAATATATAAAAAATTGAATATGTTGTGAAGCTTCGTGATTATTATTATTTTTTTGATCGATGAAGGAAGTTTCTTGATCATTAGTCTTAAATATCGTTCATGGCATTGGTTTAGTGCCTTGGTTTAAGGCTAAGTCTTATGGGCTAGATTGAGCTGCTAGATTAGCAGAATTGTGTTGCAATTAAAAAAAAAAAGTTGTTGTCTGTTTGTTAACACTAGTTCTCTCTCCTAGCAGTTGCTCGCAGGTGAACTAGCAGCTAGATAGTTAAGCTGAATCATTCATCGCTAGGATAACCACCTTTTCGCGGAATGGTTCAGCGCCAGGCGATTTAAGTCGGATATGATGGTTGAGATTTAAAGCGCTGAACCGTTCAGCGGGCGGTGGTCCCAGCTGACGTGGACTGCTAATCTAGCTGCTAGATTAACACTCTCATAAGACTTAGTTGGTTTTCCTAGCTTACATGCATGGATTGACAATCTAGCTTTTACATTAGCACCCCATAAGACTTAGCCTAATGCAAGCCAAAGATGAACCAAAATCTATATGTGTGAGTTGTTCATAAAATTATTGTGTCAAAGGAGCAACCAAAAAATTGCAAACTAGTTCATGCTAGTACATGTGTGCCTAGTTCATTATGTCTTCCTGGGCATAAATTCACTAAGATCAAAACCCTCTTGAAACATTATTACGATGTCTTCTCTTCAAAAACTAATAATGCAGCACAGACCATTCGAATGATCAAATATACTTTGTCTCAATGGACAGTGATTTTAAAGGAGTTTGAAGATGTCTCTTTTGATAATATTGTGCAGAATTGGTTGGGCTCTTATTTTGAACCTCCCTAATTTTCTTTGGAGTATTTTATGACCTTTGGTAGTCTGTTACCAGGGTCCTTTTTCTCTTTTCTTTTTCTCTTCTTTCTTTTGTTTTGATTTCCCCCTTTGTGGGTGGGTATAATCCTGTTGTACACTAGTACTCCCTTTTCTGATCTATAAATTCATATATTTCGTTCAAAAAGTATAAAAAATTATTATGATGTTAATTAGCGCCATTAATCCATTCAACAAAAACGGTTTTTGGCATTAAAACAAAATAATACTTTCTTTTATGAGGAAAAAAGTAATAGTATAATGGCCATGTTAATATCATTTAAATGAGAGAATGATATTTGGAAATCAATTAATCATATATCCCCTAATTCTCTCTGAAGGCTTCAATTCCTTAATCATTTTCGCACCATCTCTGTTGAATTGACCCTCTTTTCTCTTCTATTTAAAACCATTTCTCTTGACTGTCAATCCGCTTTCTCTCTAATGCTTGCTTGCGAGCTCTTTCTTTCTTTCTCAAAATCCTTACATTCAATATCTTTATTTCTCTGTAACAGTTTAGAAATGGCTGAGAGTGAAAATACGAATACCATACATGGAACACCAACAACGAATGGAAGTCTTGCAACTTCTGAAGATTACATTACTAGGTTTCTAGCCATTGCTTTTACTTTTGCAGCTGTAATAATCATGGCTGTTGGTAATGAAACTAAGATTGGTCCTAATAATGTTGAAGCTCATGCTAAGTGGCAATACATGTCTGCTTTCGTGTAAGTTCTTCGTGTACTCCTGTCTTTTTTCTTTTTCTCACTAATTAATCTCGGGCATTAGTCTAAACAGACACATATTTAGAAACTAAAACAAAAAGTTTACTGTTTCATAACCATTTTTTGTTTTGTTTACTCAGCTCTCTCTCTAATCTTAGTAATTGGAAACCGATGTGACTTTGCAGTCATTCACGTCGACTTGATCATTTTATCGCTTCTTTGCTACGCAAATGGAGCTGCTGCTAGCGTTTTTGTTATAGGTGACAATGTCTATGGGGACTCAGGCAAGCAGTGGAAAAAAGTGTGTAATCTATTTGAAAGCTATTGTAACCATACGGCTATATCCATCATGTCCTCCTTGTCTGCAGCACTATTGTTTATATTTTTATTAGCTAGAGCTGCTCAAAGGCTCCACAGGAAACGTCTTTAATTTTGACTTAAAGAATTGGTATGTTTGATGTTTCTCGGGGTTTGTTTGTGCTTGTACGTGCATTGCTAATTTACCGATCAAAAAAATTTCAAAAAGAAATCGTTTGAGAGTACAAGTTTTGTCTTGGCCAATTTTCATTAAGAAATAAAGAAATTTATATAAGAAACAGAAATGTATTCCCAAAAGTTTAATTTCACATTTATTATAATCCAAAATTTTGAATGGATTCCCGATGAAATTAACATTAGATAAACCAAGAAAATCTTGATGATCATTAACAACATCTATTTGAGATTGCAAAACAGGGTACCTGTGGTATATTCGGTGGTTGTTTGACTTTTGGTCAAACTGTATTGATGCCAACTTGTTCCTAAAGTTTGGGAATTAACTTAAGAGCCAAGTTAGGAAAAATAGCTTGTTTCTAAATCTAAGGTTTCTTAAGGGCTAAGTTTGTGTTCTCTATATATAGTGTTAGAATTGTAGAGTTGTTGATAATCTAACCTAGAAGAGTGGTAAATCCTAGTGCTTAGGGTTTTGGTCTCTTTGGTAGGGAGGATCGTGTGCTACCGTGAAGGTCAATATCAGTGTGAGAGAAAAACTTGTTGAGAGAGGATTTTGGTGTTCTAGTGTTTAGGGTTTGGGGCTTTACCCAAAACCAAGTTTCTAGTGTTTCCATGTTTCTCCTCCTAAACTACCGTTACTAGCGACTATGAAAACAGTGTAGAAGAGAAGACATGAGGCTGGTTTGGAGAATGGTTTAGAGAGTTGGTTTCTATGGTTTCTTCAATGGTGTTCTCGGGCATGTCTTGTTAACTCTTTGGGTCTTGTCTTGGATTGCGAAAAGAGCATGTAATAATCTTTGATTTAATATAAGTTTTCTAGTGGTGTTGGCCGTGGATGTAGCCTGTAAAGGTGAACCACGTATATCTTGTGTTGTGGTTGGTTGTGTGCTTCTTTATCTTATGTTTCTCTCTTAATATTTCTTTCACGTTTGGTTCAAATCACCAATTTCCCTTTCTGATCCTGTGTTCCGCTGCGCTAGGGTGCCAATTTTCCCAACAATTGGTATCAGAGCCGTGGATGGGCTGGTGTGATTGAACCTGGAATTGAACGATGGTTTATTGTTCATGTGGAGAAATATGTTTTGAAGGTAATGTTTCAACCAGTGTTTACACAAAGATGGGTTTGTGATGTGATTTACAAATCAGAGGTTCAACTTGGTAGAAGTTTATGTTCTTCGTTTAGTTTTATGATGTAATATGGGATGCAAAATAAAGCGGAATGAGGTGGAATACATATTTACTTCTTGAAGGGTGTTAGTAATCGTACACTATAAAGAATGGGTTACAAAGATTGAAAGGACGATGGGGCTGTGAAGTCTCATGTAGAAGCAAGTCCAGCAACGATTTGAAGTTATGCACGATATGTTATAGATCTACGTTCTTAAGTATATGTTAAAGTATTCTTGATGGTTGCAATAAATTTCAAGAATGTGCCCAATTTCGGAAGCATGTACCACGGTAATATGGGCATTGACACGGTATATATTCCGAGCGAGTATGTCGGGTGTGATGGTGGTAAAAATTGTGTCAGATTGGTGATGGCTTTGAGAATCGCTTAAAAGATTAAGCCTGTTAATCATAGTGGAAATATCTGATGGTTTGTTTCGGATACACGGTAATCATGACATATGTTGGAGTATGATATTGAATTTAACTCTTTGTTTCTGGGTTAGAGTTCAATATGTTGTTAGCTTACTGGTTAGGTGGAGCTAATGGTGATTCTTCTAGATGGTTCTCTTGGTGATCAATGGTGGAGTCTGTGCAAGGATTCGTTGATGGTGATTAAAGATTTTCATGGTGTTTGTGACACGTGATCAATTTCACAAGTGTTCTTCATGTAGAAGATGGTTTGAATACTTTTATCAAGCTCATGGTGTTTTTGGTCGAAGAGATGGTTCTACGAAGATGGAAGTTTGGATGTGAGCTTCAAAGTAATTCTACGTGTATATAGAGATGGTGTGCAACCGGATGGAGGTGATTCTTTATTTGATCGTCTAATGCTTGAAATCATGATCCGAGGTGGAGAATTGTGGTATTTTCGGTGGTTGTTTGACTTTTGGTCAAACTGTATTGATGCCAACTTGTTACTAAAGTTTTGGAATTAACTTAAGATCCAAGTTAGGAAAAATAACTTGTTCCTAAAGATAAGGTTTCTTAATGGCTAAGTTTGTGTTCTCTATATATAGTGTTATAATTGTAGAGTTGTTGATAATCTAACCTAAAAGAGTGGTAAATCCTAGTGCTTAGGGTTTTGGTCTCTTTGGTAGGGAGGATCGTGTGCTACCGTGAAGGTCAATATCGGTGTGAGAGAAAAACTTGTATAGAGAGGATTTTGGTGTTCTAGTGTTTAGGGTTTGGGGCTTTGCCCTAAACCAAGTTTCTAGTGTTTCCATGTTTCTCCTCTGTTACTAGCGACTATGAAGACGGTGTAGAAGAGAAGACATGAGTCTGGTTTGGAGAATGTTTTAGAGAGTTGGTTTCTATGGTTTCTTCAATGGTGTTCTTGGGTATGTCTTTTTAATTCTTTGGGTCTTGTCTTGGGTTGCGAAAAGAGCATGTAATGATCTTTGATTTAATACGAGTTTTCTAGTGGTGTTGGCCGTGGATGTAGCTTGTAAAGGTGAACCACGTATATCTTGTGTTGTGGTTGGTTGTGTGATTCTTCATCTTCTGTTTCTCTCTTAATAATTCTTTCACGTTTTGTTCAAATCACCAATTTCCCTTTCTAATCATGTGTTCCGCTGCGCTAGGGTGCCAATTTTCCCAATAGTACCTCCTATCTTTTCTTCTTTCCTAATAATTTTTCTTTTAGATGTCCTATGATAATCCATGGACATTGAAATCTTCCTTAAAGACTAGACAAGAAATCCCAAAATAACACTATCATCCCAAACTTTAGACTCGCATACACACAAGAGGAACCTTTTCACTACTAACATCAAATTGAGCTAAACAAACAATAAAATTTATGTTATTGTCCACTTTCTCGAGATTCAAACCATCTCTCTATATCCGAATTAGGCCACCACACAATCCAGTTGGATTAATACTGACTTGTAAACCTAATCATTTTCTAATCTTTATTCTTTGTTTCAGCTAGAAAAACTACATCAGGATTATTTGATCTCACTAATTAAATCCTTAAGGTGGTATCTAGTATACTTATATCCAAAACCTTGTAGGTTCAAAGCTAGCACCTTCATCTCTAGAGTTTTATAGATGGTTATTGCACCGAAGATTTTAAGCAATAAGAGATATGAAAAAGTGATACTCCAACAAATCGGCAACTCAGTTATACAAGACCTAAATTTTTCTATGTATACAGTCATATGTATTTGGATATACCCAGACCAGTTATGTTTTTGTCTAAGGTAATCCATTCTAGTGATTCTAAATAACTCAATTTCCTCAAGCATCATAAATTTGTAAATTTATGTACCAGTAAGAAATCATGATATTGCATAATGCAGTAAGAGACTAGTAATTTATTCTTTTGCTTCCTTTTTTTTTGATTGGCAATTTATATCAATACTGGTCAGAGACCGCATATATAAGCACAAAATATTGATACAAGTATTGTTTGTTTCTTAACTTCGCATATTGAGTTTAGGACTCCCATTGGTACATGCAAAAAGTGCTCTAAGACTAAGCGTATGATTAATGTCATCAAATTCATAAAAGTAATATTCCGTAAACAAGTATCGCGTGTCACAAGATTTAAGTTTACTTCTCGGGAACTATTGTGACCTGGCCGGATTTTGCACATCTGGCTCATCATGTATTAGGAAATAATATATGAGAGTTTATATTAGGAGATATGCACTTTAAGTTGTGAGACTTATATTAGGAATTGTCTTGAGAATCAAGTCTTGTGTTTGTATAAATATCTTGAAGAATTAATGAGAAAGACACACCAAGATTATTATCACTGTAGTCTTTTATGCTTCCGCGTTTATGCTCTCCTCTCTCTTGCTCGATCCTTATCATGGTATCAGAGCAAGAGAGAGGAGAGCATAAACGCGGAAGCATAAAATACTAAAAAGTTAGATGTGTGAAGAAGTTAGATGCTTTCATAAATATTTTGCAAAGTTGCGTGAAGAATGAGAAGCTTGGTGTGTTTTGAGAATGCAGAGAAGAACCCTAGTGAGTTGATTGATGAAAGGATGTGTGCTCGTGTTTAAACAAGTCATAAACTTGCTGTGAAGTTACCAATAAAACATTGTGATGTTGTCGGAAGAAGTATTAGGACTGATTTTAGAATATGAAGAGTGTTGCAATGGGTTGAGTTTCTGTCAGTTCCAGGATGATTAGTTGCTGAGTCTGGTAGTTAGTATTATCAATGGGATAGCTCGAATTTGTGATGGGCAGTGATGATGAATAATATGTGTCTTGTTGCTAGAGTTTGAAAGGAAATATTGTTGGGGATTCTCGGTGATAAAAGATGATTAATAATGATCTATGACTGTAATGAGACAGAGAGATCGATGGTGGAGAATGGGACTCTGTGAATATGGATTGAGTTAAGAGTTGGCTGTATTTTAGTCGAATTAGATACCGAGACAAAAGTAGCACGAGTCTGCTAGTGTGGTTCTTTTGTATGATATATATGTGCTATCACTACAAGGTGATGTTGCGGATTTGGTAAACCTAAGAGAATGTATGGTTGTGCGCATGTCAAGCTAAGAAAGGGACGGTGAGTAATTCAGATGCTAATTAAAAAAAGAAGGATAATTAAGAAAAGAAGGATACAAGTTGTTTGTTTGAATAACTAAAGTACCGCAATGTCCAAAAACTATGATTGGGACCGGATTGTCCTTAAACTTCCATTGGGACCGCAATGTTCGAAAACTACAATTGGGATCGAAATGTCTTAAAATTATGATTGGGACCATAATTTCCTTAAACTTCCGAAGGGGACCGAGATGTCCTAAAACTATTAAGATGGGACCGATATGTCCTAAAACTACAAAGGGGACCGAGATGTCCTAAAACTACGAAGATGGGGACCAAAACGTCCTTAAACTACGATGAGGACCGAAATTGGCAGAACTTTTCACAAATGTTAGGGAGAGCTCAGTTTAAATTTATTTTGTCCAAGATGGGCATTCGTGATCTACATGCTCCATCTTGAGGGAGGGTATTAGGAAATAATATATGAGAGTCTATATTTAAGAGATATGCACTTTAAGTTGTGAGAGTTATATTAGGAATTTTCTTGAGAATCAAGTCTTGTGGTTGTATAAATATCTTGAAGAATTAATGAGAAAGACACACCAAGATTATTATCAATGTAGTCTTTTATGCTTCCGTGTTTATGCTCTCCTCTCTCTTGCTCGATCCTTATCATCATGGTATAACGAGATAAAACGACAGATCATTCTCACTTTCAAATGGATTGAGTCTAGTCAGGACAAAATATTCCCATCATCCAAGGTTATATCTGAGACAGATTACATTTATTTGAGGTGGCAAATGGGGATAACTTTGTCTAAAATTCTCGTTTTTGGTGGTCGAACTTAACCCAGACGCTTCTAATCCGCAAGCTGGACTATATTTTTATTTATTTTTTGAAATATTCCAGTACTTGATTCAACTGCATCCAAGTCGGATTAAAAGGTTTGCTACATTGTGCGGAAATCTAAACTGCCAGGTTCCGTCTATGATTCTTGGAGATGTAATTATTTTCCCGAAAACTCTCCCCACGAAGCTACAAATATATACCGAAATCCCAGCTGATTGAAAACATAAAGAAAATATATATATATATATATATATATATATATATATACGGAAACTCAACATTAGTATTGAGCTCAATTTACCCAGACTCTCGATTCTTAGATATTTTTTTTGCTATATATCAATAGAATATTTTTTCCTCGTTCATTATTCGAGCGTTTTTTATTGTTGTAAAAGTGAACCATAAAGATGTTTGTTCTGAATCCAAAAATTTGTTTTTGTGTAATGAATCTCCTGACTAAACTCAAGTTGAAGTTGATTTGTTTGGGGATTTTTTATATTATTTTTGTTGAATTATGTTTGAACTTAATATTATTTTTGTTATATTATTTTTATCCCTTTAGCCTTGCATGTTGAAAGGTTATGTCTATGCATTTTTATGTTTGCTATAATTTTGTATGCACCCTTTAAATGAGAGTTATCAAATGTATAAACCTCTAACAACACGATATATAAGTTTAACATAAAAAAGAAAAAAAAATTAACATAAAAATGTTACACATTTAATTACATAATAGTGTTATAATTATTAGTTAGGTACAAGTCATGACCCATGAGTACCAATGTATAAGTCTTTAATAGATTTTTTTAAAGTACTAAAATGAGTTTTTATATTGATTTCCAAATCAGAACTCATTGCTCCTCGCTCCAAACTCCCGAACCGAGTAGGATCCGGTAGTGGTTTACTTTGGAGATGATGCTCCAATTACTGCGGATCCAAAAAAAGGTCGACAAGACTGATGGGATACCTAAAATTGGTCAGGAATTTGACTTTGAATAACAAGTATATAATTACTATAATCTAATCATTACGTTAGAGGCACTGGACTTATCATACATAAAGTTTCGAGCACTCAGCGTAAAGATAAAATATTCAAATGCAGGGGCCTATAAGAAGCATCCAAGACCCCTCGAAACCTCGTATGTGCGGAAGCACGGGTTGTGAATCAAAATTGACAACTAAGTTGCAAAGTTATAATAATAGATATTTTAGTGAAGAATTTGTAGAAGACATCAATAACTAAATTACATCTCAAGTCATTTATGTTTCGTATCTTAATTGTTTTAAAAACTATCTGTACAATAAGGCAAAGAAGGTGATGGTAACGGTTATAGTAGCACTTTGGTGTCGCCATGATTGATTGATCATTGATGCAGAAATGAAAGGGTTAAAATTCGGAAGGTCAGAAAGCTTTTTAAACTGTTAGAAATAATTTTCTTTGTGTGATTTACAGACCTCGGGTTTGCGGGGATTCCTTCGATTCTCATCTAACATGATGTTATGCTGAGTGTACGAAAAAGGTATTTCGACAGAGTCACAATTACCCTCTTCATAGGAGGCACATCAACTGAATACTTTACCCCATCCTCTTTTTTCTCTTCCACTACCGTTCCCATTTGGTACGATCTTTCAACAGATAAAGAGGTCTTAATTGTCCCCTCTTCAAGGAAATATTGTGTTTTCTAATTTTTCCTCTGGCCGTCTAGTTCGCCTAGACGCCTAGGCGAAGGGGTTGGCGCCTCTCTCCGCCTAGCGCCAAATACGACATAACATGGGGTGAGTTTCAGAGATATTGTGTCGACAACCAGAGATACTGTGTCGACACCTACAGCTGGAAGAGTTTCCGAAGAAAAGGAAAGCTAACCAAGATAAGGAAACAAGTTCTTTCATAATCAATTAGGATTTTCTTGTTTTTGTATTTATGTAAATCGTATATCTAGAGAATATTGTATAATAATTACTCCCATATATCACAACAATATAAATAAAGAAGTTCTTTCTCTTCCAGAACTATCCAAGGGAGAACAATCACATCTGTTTATTTACCTTTATATGGTATCGAGATAGCTTAGGGTTATTAATCTTGGGATCACCTGTTCTTCATTCATTTTTTTTTCTTCAATTCAGTCAAATGGCTTCATCCTCTTTCAACTTCAATCACGTATTAACTATCAAACTGGATGAAAGTAACTACTTGTTGTGGAAATCTCAAATCATGGCCTTTGTTCGTGGCCATGATTACATGGGTTTTCTGGACGGATCAAATCCTTGCCCACCTGCCACCATTGAAGTAATGCTACCATATGCAACTAAAGATGTTCGTAATCCAGATTTTTTAACTTGGCAACAGAAGGATCAATTGCTGCTCAGTGGTATTCTATCATCTCTGTCACAGAGTGTACACACTCAGATGCTTGGAGTGACGACCTCTCGAGAGGCATGGAAAAGACTAGAAAGAATATTTGCTTCCAACTCTCAAGCTCGTATGATGCAGCTCCATCTGCAGTTGATGAACACCAAGAAGGGTGCATTGATTATTCTTGAATATCTTACAAAAATGAAGTTTTATGCTGACAATTTTAGCTGTTATTTCTCAGCCGATTTCTGATTCACAACTTGTTTTGTATGTTCTCAATGGACTTGGCCCTAAATACAGTCCATTAGTTACGGTCATGACCACACGTGCTCAGCCTGTTTTGTTTGCTAACCTTCAAGGATACTTGCTTAGCCATGAAATTCGTTTAGCAGATCAACATGTTGCTGAACTAGCCTCTCCTGCTGTTAACAATACTCAGAGGAACTGTTTTCTGCTGCTGTTGATGGTGGTTTTTAGACAAGGGGTAAAATCGTAAAACCCCATGACCTAGTGTTACCCGCAACACATTAACTAAGAGCATTTAACTCAGGTGTAAATAATTAATAGGGGTATTTTTTTCAAAATACGAGATTAGGGTTTTCAACACGAACCCTAATTCCAAAACCAAGCCGCACCACCGCGCATCATGGCAAAGAATGCCAAACCAAGTCGCATATCTGCGCACCATGGCAACAATGCCAAACCAAGCCGCATCTCTTGCGCGCCATGGCAACAATGCCAAACCAAGCCGCATACTGCGCATCATGGCAGCAATGCCAAACCAAGCAGCATACTGCGCACCATGGCAACTATGCCAAACCAAGCCGCACCATGCGCACCATGGCAACAATGCCAAACCAAGCCGCACCATGCGCACCATGGCAACAATGCCAAACCAAGCCGCATACTGCGCGCCATGGCAACAATGCCAAACCAAGCCGCACCCTGCGCACCATGGCAGCAATGCCAAGCCGCTATGCCTTTGGCCCACGCCAAATATAGCGCCCTAGGCTTGGAAGACTTGCAACTAGGTCAACATGGCCGCACGTGCCATTGGCACATGCCAACACGTGTCGCAAGCCATATTTCCAAGCCGCTATGCCTTTGGCCCACGCCAAATATAGCGCCCTAGGCTTGCAAGACTTGCAACTAGGTCAACATGGCCGCACGTGCCATTGGCACATGCCAACACGTGTCGCAAGACATATTTCCAAGCCGTTATGCCTTTGGCCCACGCCAAATATAGCGCCCTAGGCTTGCAAGACTTGCAACTAGGTCAACATGGCCGCACGTGCCATTGGCACATGCCAACACGTGTCGCAAGCCATATTTCCAAGCCGCTATGCCTTTGGCCCACGCCAAATATAGCGCCCTAGGCTTGCAAGACTTGCAACTAGGTCAACATGGCCGCACGTGCCATTGGCACATGCCAACACGTGTCGCAAGCCATATTTCCAAGCCGCTATGCCTTTGGCCCACGCCAAGTATAACGCCCTAGGCTTGCAAGACTTGCAACTAGGTCAACATGGCCGCACGTGCCATTGGCACATGCCAACACGTGTCGCAAGACATATTTCCAAACCGCTATGCCTTTGGCCCACGCCAAATATAGCGCCCTAGGCTTACAAGACTTGCAACTAGGTCAACATGGCCGCACGTGCCATTGGCACATGCCAAACACACACGCTGGTAACCTAACTTGCAAACCGTGCAACCTACCACCAAGGCATTCCGCACATGCCATTGGCACATGCCAACACGTGTCGCAAGCCATATTTCCAAACCGCTATGCCTTTGGCCCACGCCAAATATAGCGCCCTAGGCTTGCAAGACTTGCAACTAGGTCAACATGGCCGCACGTGCCATTGGCACATGCCAAACACACACGCTGGTAACCTAACTTGCAAACCGTGCAACCTACCACCAAGGCATTCCGCACATGCCATTGGCACATGCCAAACACACACGCTGGTAACCTAACTTTCAAACCGTGCAACCTACCACCAAGGCATTCCGCACATGCCATTGGCACATGCCAAACACACACGCTGGTAGCCTAACTTGCAAACCGTGCAACCTACCACCAAGGCATTCCGCACATGCCATTGGCACATGCCACACGCGCCACTAGCAGCGCAACTTGCACTCAAGATGCAACCAACACTCGAGACATCAACACAAACTGGGGGATGCTTCTTTAGGGTTTTGGTTTGGCGGTCACAGCATGCAACGTACACTACGCTCACATTAAGAAAGCGTGAAAAGGATTAAAGCGGTCAAATAAAAGAGGAAATAATGGTGAAAAACGTTTTCACCCATTAAACCATGCGGTTACCACCTCCTACCATTATTTCACCCTTTACTCTCTTCCTTCATGAGGCCAGGGTACGTTTCAATCTCGACTTGTATAAATAGGTCTTACCTATTTCTACCAGACAACAAGTCTCGGTCAGGAGAAAAATACTACACTCTCAGAAAGGCAACTTTGCAAGCTCTCCCAAAAGCTTCCACCTCTTGCAAGCTCCCAAGATTTCACTTTCTGATACATGTCGAGATACTACTCTCCCAGAACTATTCTGGCCTCAACACCTTTCTTTGCTTCCCTCCCCCAAATCAACCCTTCTCCTCCACTTTGTGACCGAAGCAAGTCTGGAACGGCCATTTCTTGGTTTAGGCCGGACTTGTACAGATTGATCTCTCGAATCTATAAAGTGCTCACGTGCAGCACATTTGTTTAGGGTTTGAACCAGTTTCTCACTTACCTACCGAATTTACCGAAGTCGGCAGAAACGATTTTTACCCATAAACAACTGCTCATGCTCAGAATCGCAACCACCAACTAATGCCTAATCGTGGAGGAAACAACAATACTCGTGGTCGTGGACACGGCCATGGTGGGAGCAATAACCATCCTGGGTATCGATATCAACCTTCACCCCCTTCCATCTGTCAGATCTACAACAGATATGGGCATACTGTACTTAATTGCTACAACCGTTTTAATGAAGGAGGAAACTAAAGAAGTCCATTTATGGGTTAAAAAAGTCCTCGCGGGCATGGTACACTCGACTGAATCAACTTTTATTTACCATTAGTTTTCATGGATCTAGAACTGATCCTTCTTTGTTCACTTATAAAGATGGTAAGGTGGTTGTTTATATTCTAGTATATGTGGATGATATATTAGTTACCGGCAACAATTCATGTGTCATTTCCCGTATGATTTTGTTGATTGTGGGAGAATTTGCACTCAAAGACTTACGTGTTTTTAGCTACTTTCTTGGACTTGTGTCTACCATAAACTCAAAGGGTTTAGTTTTGTCTCAATAGAAGTATATTTTCGACCTTCTTACAAGAACGAAAATGCAAAACGCCAAGCCTATCTCTTCTCCTATTGCAGGCAACATTCGTCTCACAAAGCACTCGGGAGAACCTTTTCAAGATGCTTTTATGTATCGCAGCACGGTGGGGGATCTCCAATACTTGACGCTAACACGTCCAGATATAGCATTTCGGGTAAACAAAGCATGTCAGTTCATGCACAGTCCAACGACAGAACATTGGGCTTTGGTAAAGAGAATATTCCGGTATTTAAAGCATACACTTAATTTCGGGATGCATTTTTACAGTAATTCTCCTCCAATGCTATCAATCTTCACAAATGCAGATTGGGGAGGTTCGCTAGATGATCGAAAATCGACTGGTGGTTATGCTATTTACTACGGCAATATCTTATCTCATGGAGCTCCAAGAAGAAGCCTACAGTTTCTAGATCGAGTATGGAGTCTGAATACCGAGCCATTGCAACTGCAACATCTCAAGTGGTTTGGCTCCATTCCCTGTTTCGTGAGCTCAGCATTCCCCTAGCTTCTCCTCCTACTCTGTGGTGCGATAACATAGGCGTGACATATTTGACTGCCAATCTAGTATTTAATACCCACAGTAGACATGTTGAAATTGATTTTCACTTTGTTAGGGACATGGTTTTTAAGAAAGAACTTATTGTCAGAATCATATCGTCACAAGACCAGATTGCCGACATCCTAACCAAGGGTCTTTATACTCCACGGTTTATACTATTACGAGACAAGATCAATTTTGTTGGCACAGACATTCGCTTGAGGGGGCGTGTCAGAGATATTGTGTTGACAACCACAGATATTGTGTCGACACCTACAGCTGGAAGAGTTTCGGAAGAAAAGGAAAGCTAACGAAGATAAGGAAACAAGTTATGTCATAATCAATTAGGATTTTCTTGTTTCTGTATTTATGTAAATCGTATAGCTAGAGAATATTGTATAATCAATACTCCCATATATCACAACAATATAAATAGAGAAGTTCTTTCTCTCCCATAACTATCCAAGGGAGAACAATCACATTTGTTTCTTTACCTTGATAGTGAGGAAGCCCCATAGAAGTGGGATAGTTGTCTATATATGTTCTTCTCAGAACATAGTATATACCTTCAGAAGCAGAGATGGGTTACCAAGATGGTATAAAACGGAGAAGCGAATAGAGATTACTTATTCCCCGAGCAATATGATGAACTTGAACTATTTTAGAAGTTGGTTATTAGCTTAGTTTAGAAATCTTAGATTGTTTACATATTATAGTATGCCTTCTATTTATTAGAACTATTGTCTTACCCGTGTGTTGCACGGGATCAAATTGGTTGTCATATTTGTTAGACGGTAACCAACCAAAACAAATTTACCAACCTCTGTTTAATTTAATCTTATGATTGAACGATATATGAAGGGAACGAAAGAAATATTCTTTATCTTTGATACTAATCATCATATAATTAATATGTTCATAAATCAACATATTTTGGCTCAAAAATGTTTTTTTTGACGTGTTCCAATATGCTTCAGCATTAAGAACTTTAATAGTGAAAGCTGCCGTCTCTTTCTTATCCTTTACCGTTAGATGGATTCTATACCTAAAGAAAAATCAGTTAAGTTTGGTAATATTTTTATTTTTGATTGGATACTTTTTAAGTCTTCCAAGCAAACTCATCAAAATTATTTCCTTAAATATTTTACAATCAAATTAAAATTCTGTCTTAAATGTGGGGGCGTGTGACCTGGGTGAATTTATTTTCTAACCAAAAATAATTTTCTTAACGGATTTATGTGCATGGATGTCGACATTTTTCTTACCATTTTTTGACTGTTTTATGACAAAATTATGTCGACACCATGCAGCATTATTTCGCATGCCGTATTGATTCGCACATTAATGTGCATTGATTTCTCCCTCTCCGTTTGCCTATAAAAAGAATTCGACTTATTCATTTCAATTTGTGTCCAGAAGAGCTACTATCCTCTTCTTTTCGTCTCTCTCCCTCTGTGTGGTTTTTACTTTCATTCTGTGCCATTGCTGTTGAGTTCGTAAGAGTGGGCAAGTACTGTAGTGCTAACAATGCTTGCAACGGGCAGTTTTATCCTGGATACGACTTCACCATGGGGTATAGGCATCACTCATTTTGAGGCGTACCGGTGAACTATCGTGTTAAGGACAGCGTGTTGAACACGTGACTCTGTCCTCTGTTTATTGTTTCCCATTAAGTGTTTATTTAAGCTTTTTCAGAAATTTGTTTCTAACATCATTCTTTGAGTATTTTATTATTACAGTTCCAACAGAAAAAGATAACAACTGATAATGGGTTGAATACAACTAGTAGGATATAACATGATAAAGTGTCCGAAAGTATTAAATAAATTAAAAAAAAAAACACACAATTGGGGGATACTAGGAAAGAAAAAGAAATAGAACGAAGTAATTTGGAAAATCCCTTATCCAATTTTTTTTGGCTGTGTCGAAATTAACCTTCAGTATCCCCTTGAGTATCCATTTTGAAAACTTGTAGGTTCGTTTAAGGAAGAAAATTAAAATTTTCACTACAATTAATTGATTAGATAAAATCAAAGAGCAGATCGTGATGCGTTCGTAAATTCGTAATCGAATGAAAACTGATACAAATATAATGTACAACTAACCAATGAACCAACGTGTACAATTCTCGAATCCAGTTCTTTTGCTGGTGTGAACTTCAATCAATATGGGCAAACCTCATTAAGAGAGACAAGTGTTGCTGCGTCTATTAGAACTATCCCTAAATCTAAGTAATACGCACTTCATCAATCTCAACAATTAGGCTAGAGCACTTGGAAAAATTTCAGTTCGAAATTCATCTACTATAAATTTTAAAACTAGGTTGCATTTTCCTTTAGAACTGGGCAAAATATTACCGTGTGCCTGTTATGTGGCAAAAATTTTACTAAAGGTAAAATTTGGAAAATTTATGGAATATAAAAAGGAAAAGCAAGTTGTAGCCCTTGATGTAAACAAGTAATGGTCTTTCTTATATTATGGCTCATTAGAAGTTCAAGTACTTCCATATATTGATTTTCCATGTAAAGATTTGTTTATTTTATGATTGGTTTTGTTATGCAGCAGTATTCAGTTCATTAACATCGCTGGCGAGTTAAGAACCTTCGCACCGCTGGTCCGCTGGCCAATCTATTTGGAATCTGCTGCTGGCTGCTATTTATTTGTTATTTGGTGAAAAAATCTGGACGGCATCTTTTTGGATCACCTATCTGAATGAGGAAGTGGTTACGCTTCCTATGAGAATATGAGCTTTGATTCTCTAGAGCATTCTGAGAAACACGATATGTCCAGGGCCAAATTGGACAAAACGGCACGAGCTTGGCAGCAACCTTGGAGATATCATCTGTGGTGTTATTGCGAATTACATTAAAAGCTAGCAGTTCAAGACATAGTTCACTGTCTCTAGCAAGTAATTCCGGTAATATTTAACTAAGCAAAGGTTCAAGACCTCATGGACACCTCTGCCTAAAATGGTATTTCCTGCGTTTTTTTATATGATTTTCGTTTTTGATGGTTTTGGTATTATTGGAACTTAGGACCTAATGGTCACTAAGGGTTCACTACTATTTCATGCCTTTTCACTTTGGTGAAAAATACCTTTAGTCTCACCATGGGAGAACTAATATGAATGCTCTCTATACTATTATGATTTGTGCAATCCATAGTATGACCCTGGGGTCAACACACTTTTGTGTGAGGGAGAGGACGTTGAAATTACTAGTATGATTTCAACACTTGCACGATCCGTCTGTCTGTTCAGCCAGTTTGGTCGTGGGATCGGGTTGTTGATTTACCAAGAGCTATATGTGTTATTCATGATTTATTGAGTTTTCATTCATGTGGGGGATTGTTGGAAAACGATTACTAAAAAATGATTTTTAAGGTTTTAATAAAATTATAATTTATTGTTTTCTTTTGTGAATGAAAAATTTATTAGTCCCACATTGTGGAGTTTCCACGTTTTAGTTGTTTTAAGAGACTATATAAACATTAAGTTTTATTTGACAATTATATAAACAAATTCACTACTTTTGTAAAATCCAGGGAAAGGGGTTTCTCTATATTTTAGAGGGACCCCCAAGGGAAAATATTTTATATTGTTTTCTTATGCGTTCCCGATTTTTCTTAAGGGTTTTTTCGGAGTTGCCAAGCCCAAGTTGAGCATCTACTACATAGGCTAGTAGTAGGTGTAGTAGGGTGTTTTATCCTGGAGATATCCGTCCTGTGAGGGCTATAGCATCACTCTTGAGTGTAGTCGGGCGCTAATGTCTTAAGGGCAACGTGTTGAACACGTGACTCACTCTGTTTTCCAAAGTTTTGTCTTGTTGTTGTTGCGGAGATCTGGGGAGCTCGTCCGTTTCATCGAATCGATCACTTCCATTATAAATAAGCTAAGTATCAATAACTTTTGCTTATTTGATTTTTTCCTTGTTTTTGATTATTGCACCCAACATTGTACATGTTGCATTCGGTAACTCTTGGTTACTAATTATTATATTCTCTCAGTGAAAGAATTGATTTAAGAGGGAAGAAGTTATATGATAAAGCAATTAAAGGGGGTGGTGTGGTAGAAATATTGGACCGTGTTGTTAGTGTTGGTAGACAGGGAGAAACTCAGCATAAAAAAAAAGGAGTTAAATTGGTCGTAACTTAAATACAATCATTTGCATACAAATCGGTAACATTTCATCATGGGCTGAACATGGGAGGGCATTTGATCTTTTAAATGATGAGGAGAAAAATTGGAAAGAATTTTTTTTTCCACAACAGTAGGAGAGCCGTTGATAGAAATGATAGTGATGCTCAGAAGAAATATACTTGAGAAGAGTAGGAGAGAGTAGTGCTATAGGGTTTTTTGTTTTGTATGAAGTTTAGTATCTATAGGTTTTTCGTCATTTTTCAGAACCCTATCTTCTTCTTTTATCTCCTTTCTTCACCTCACCACTTCTAAAACAGCGGCTCCAGTTCTTCAACTCTCTTTCTCGTCCTCATTCTTCCTAATCAAAAATCGCCTATGCTAGATCATCATCTTCTTTTTATGGAATCATGTAGTTATTGTTTCAGTAATTTATTTAGTTATTTTGATTTTTTTTTTTCTATTTTTGCTTCCGTGATTTTGAATCAATTTGCATCTACAGCTCGGTGATTGTATCAATGTTTCCTTATCATGTATCAATTTCTTTTTGCCACCGTGAAAGGGAAGGATGGGTTTATCCTGAATTTGACGTTTCCGCAGTTAAATGAGATTGAAGAAGGATTCAAGGGTTTGTATTGGGTTTTTTCTTTATTAATGATTTTATTTGCAGATAAATAGGGTTAGGGAAGAACATGATTTGAGAAATTAAGGTTTTTAATTCTCTTTCTGAAGTACTGTTTCAATTGCCCCTGACGATCATTCTTCATATGGAATTACCGGTTGCTAGTTCTTTGATGTTGAACTTGTGCTGCTTGCTTTCTTAATTCATTAGGATATGGTTTCTCAATTTGTTACTTGCATGTTCTTGATTCATATCTTAAATGGTCCAATTCAAATATGTTTATGTTCGAGTCACGGATTTGGATTTGTGGAAGCCTAGTTTTTGATTTATAGTGAAGTACGGTAGTTGGAATTGGATCTCATCTGGATAATTGGGTGGGGAAGATATTTACCGGTGAACTGGTTAAGAGTTAATTCGATGGTGACTCGGTTTTTTGAACTGTTTTTTTGAACTCGGGTAAGACTTAACTCGGAAGTGACTCAGTTGTTTAGCACAGTTTAACTTGGCCCTGTTCAGACGATTCAAGGGCTCAGATGTCTTTTATCTAGGCTAATTTATTGCCACGTATGTAGTAACGGCTGTTGGCCGAAACGGGACGGTAAAAGTCCATTCATGGGCATTAAATAAATTATGGAAAAAACGTGGACATTTTATTAAATACATTTCCCCACATGGGCATTTTATTAATTCTCCCTTTATATAACTCCTTTCTATTGATATCACTAAATATTTTTTAATATGATTGATATCATTTCTCCGTGCCCCATCATGCACTATAGATGCGTAGCATAAGCACAAATTTACTACTTCTTAAAAACATACCTCTCAGATTCAGACAAACAACATTACGGAAGTGCTCTTGATATCAATCATAAAGACGAGTCGTACAAATTTTGCTTGGAGCTTTTTTGCTAAATGAGTGATTCGAATTATTTAGTAACAAAGAAAAAAACACGAAAACTGCCTCAAAAACTATTTTAAAAGATCTCAAATAACGTTTTTCTCGGCATCATAATCTTTTCCGTTTAAGATTATGATGAGAAAGAAAATAAAAAATTCTCGGCATTATATATAACTTTTTTTTTTTTTTTTTTGAAGAGAAAGAAAAATGTAACAGGCCATACACCCCCATTTTGAGTATTATAAGTTGTTTACATTGTATCAATTATCACTTTCCAGTGAGTTATGAGCTCACGAAAAGTCGAAAAGTAACAGCAAAAAACCATTTATCAACTCCACCCCCTTCATAAGATCAAATGCTTCACGTCATTGATTGTTTCTTTTTCTGATTTGGGTCTTTTTCCAGCCATAACTCTACTATTCCTCTCATTTCTTAAGGCCCAACAAATTGCAAAGAGGATCAACGACCATATTTTCCTACCTCTGTTGCGACTTCTTCTAAACTTCCATGCTTGTAGTTGACTTGTAATCTTTCCTCCTTGCGCCCATCTGATGTTGTATCCTCCAATAAAGTAGGTCCAAATCTTGTGAGCATAATCACAATGTAATAGAAGACGATTCACAGATTCCTCATGAATATTACATAAGGCACACATTGTGTCTCTAATTTCTCAGCCTCTTCTGTGTTAGTTATCCATATGTAATTGGGATTGCATTTTTTGCAGCTGCCCATAAAAATAATTGGACCTTAGGTGGTACATGTTGAATCCAGATACATGAGAATGGAACCTCATTGATGTTAGGTAACTAGTTAACCAGCCATTAGTAGCAATTTTTAGCAGAAAAACCACCTGTTAGAATACAAATTATTACATCTTCTGCTGCATCATTTAATATTGGGGAGTTCCTAGGACTTCAAACATCTCAAGCATTTCTGGGATTTAAGTTGCAGTTAGATTTCTTCTTTAACTCTAGATTCCAGTCTCCATTTTATATCATCTCCTTAACTGGCCCATTTTTTAGAGTAGAGAGTTTGAATATATTTGGAAAAGCAAGTTTAAGAGATTGATCTCCTCTCCATTTATCCCACCAAAATTTGACTGCATTCCCCTTAGCAACTTCTGTAGTGGAGATGTCCTCCACTAATGCTTTTTGTTTTTGAATTCCTGGCCAAATACCTCTATCTTGACAATCTTTTGTGTCTTTCACCCATAAGTCATCTGGATTGGCACCTTTTTTTCCTCTAATTATTCTGCTCCAGAGATGAGATTTTTCTTTTGTGAACCTCCATGACCATTAGGCAAGAAGAGTTTTATTTGTTAGCTTCAGGTTTCTTATTCTCAATCCACCCAAGCGTTTTGGTTTACATACTCTCTTCCATGCAACCCAATTTATTTCTTTTTTTGGATTAATAGCAACTATAATGGCTAAAATTATAACAAATAAACGAAAAAATACAGATGAAACCATGGTGTTTATGAATGATGATAGCATAGAAGTCTTTTGTAGCTTTCCCAGCTACCGTGTACACTTTAAGGACGTAATGGCAGTTCTTATTCGTTTGGAGTACCCAAAGAGTGAAGACATGATTAACAAGGCATGTACATTCAACCATGCATGACATTGTGAGCAAGTATTCATCCAGACTAATCGTTACAAATTTCTCATATATAATCCAAAGCAATCTAGTGAGAGCACTAAGTCATAGAGAACAAGGGGTTGCGCTAAGAAAACAAACGACAACTCCTTAAGCAAATGATTTGTGACGACATTTAGCTATAACAACTTTGTTCCATAAAAGTAGTGACTTAGCCTATCACAATTCTCACATAAAGAAATATTGAAATATTGGTACTACACCTACAAACATCTTTCTCATTCTCTCTCCTCTCTAGCTCCTTCTCAAAACCCAAAAAACCTCCCACTACCATTAAAGTTTACTGCTCAGATCTAGTCCATTTCGAGCCTGATCTGAGCAGGTTTCTTTATTTTTTCTTGTTTTCTTAGATAACTAATAGTTTAGGTTAGAGTTTTTTTAGTTTTTGCTTCAATCTCCATTGTTTTTTGGAGATTTTATAGGGTTCTTGTAGGTTTTTTCCCTTTTTGTTTATGTCTTCTCCTTCATGGGGATTCTCTATGCGCTCTCATGGCGTTTCTTTATGATTTCAATGGAGATCTTGGATGGAAGTTCAAGTGTGGTGATCAAGATTCAAGACTTTGCGCATATTACTCTCATATTTTTATGAGTATATCTTTTTTTCCAAAAGAAAAAACCTTTTCAAAATGGTTGGATTATAATCCTAAAACCCTTTTTTCAATCTTCGAATTGCTTGGTACTCTTAATGGTAGTTCGTTACTTCTCTTCACGGATTGCTCTTTGTTAGTACCTTTTAGTTGTACTAGTTTTTCTTTAATCAATCTCCTGACCAAATTCAAGTTGAAGATGATTTGTTTTGGGATTTTTTATTTTACTTTTGTTGAATTATGTTTGGACTTAAACATAGTTGCAAGTCAGCCAAAAGATTACTTTTGCTATAATTTCTTTATCCTTTTTTTTCCCTGATAAATCCTATAAATTTCAATCATCATGAAACATAGATTACTTAGACTTTAAGAACATCAAGATCAAACTAAATTTTAGGATTCAGAATAAACATCTTTATGGTTCACTTTTACAAGAATAAAAAATGGTCGAATAATGCACGAGCAAAACTTATCCTATTGATGTATAGCAAAATAGATCAGAGGATTGAGAGCCCGAGGAATTTGACCACAATAATAATGTTGAGTTTATGTATATATTATGCACTTTTGTCAATTCTCAAAGTCGCCGTCAATGTTACAACATTAACATAGGGAACATAAAGATACCGAATAAGCTGAATTTGATTGGTTTGATTCACCGTAGCTTCATCCGGGAGAGTTTTCGGAAAATTGTTACATCTCCAAGTATCATAGAGCCTAGTCTAGATTTCCTCACAATGTAGCAAACCTTTTAATCCGACTTGGAAACAATTGAATCACTTACTATTTCAAAAAAAATAAAAAATAGTCCTGCTTGCGGATTAGAAGCGTTTTGTTCAAGTTCGACCACCAAAAACGAGAATTTTAGACAAAGTTATCCCCATTGACAAAATAAATGTACGCCGTGACTATGGGAATATTTTGGCCTGACTAGACTCAAGACATTTGAAAGTGAGAATGATCGGTTGTTTTATCTCGTTATACCATGACGAGCCGGATGTGCATAAACCCGCCAGATCAAACTAGTTCCCGAGAGGTAAACTTAACTCTTGTGACACGCGATACTTGTTTACGGAATATTACATTTATGAAATTGATGACATTAATCATACGCTTAGGCTTAGAGTACTTTTTGCATGTACCAATGCGAGCCCTAAACTCAATATGCGAAGATAATACACAAACAATACTTGTATGAATATTTTGTGCTTATATATGATGTTGTGTCTAACCACTATTGATGATATAAATTGCCAATCAATAAAAAAAGAAACAAAATAATAAGTTACAAGTTTCTATAAGTGCATTTTATTTTTTACCTTGGAATATCATGATATCCTGCTGGTACATAAAATTTACAAATTGAGATGCTCGAGGAAACTGAGTTACTTAGAATCACTAAAATGGATCACCTTAGGCAAAAAGATAAATGGTCGTGACTCGAGGGTATATCCAAATACTGTGACTCTATAAGCGGACTAGCTCAGACCAATTATCCAGACATAGAATAATTTAGGTCTTTCGTAATTGAGTTACCGATTTTTCATATCTCTTACTATAATTGTTCTGTGATTTATGGGTAATGTTTAACTTTTGAAAGTAGCATCTATAAAACTCTAGAGATGAAGGTACCAGCTTGGAATGTACATGTTTTGGTAATAAAGATCAAATAATTTTGATATAGTTTTTCTAGCTGAAACAAATAATAAAGATCAGAAAATTGGTTAGGTTTACAAGTCAGTATTATTATCTAAATTATTGGTATATATGTAAATCCAACCGGATTATCTGGTGGTTTGTATCTCGAAACAGTGGACTATGATAGAAATTTTATTGTTTGTTTAGCTCAATTTGATGCTAGGAGTGAAAAGGTTCTTCTTGTGTGTATGTGATTATGGTGCTTTAGATGATAGTGATATTTTGCGACAATGGGATTTCTTGTCTAGTCTCTAAAGCAGATTTCAGTGTCCATGAATTATCGTATGAGATCTTTTTTTTTATTAGGAAAGAAGAAAAGCTGGGAGGTAACCCTGTTTTACAATCTCAAATAGATGTTGTTGATGATCATCTAGATTTTCTTAGTTTCTCTGATGTTAATTTCATTAGGAACCCATTCAAAATTTTGGATTACAATCAATGTCAAATCAAAGTTTTGGGAATACATTTTTGTTTTTTAAAATAAATTTCCTTATTTTGTAATGAAAATTGGCCAAGACAAAACTTGTACACTCGAACGATTTCTTTTTGAATTTTGTTTGATCCTTCGATTAGCTTGTACTTTCAAGCACAAGCAAACCCGAGAAACATACCAATTCTTTAAGTCAAAGCTAAAGACATTTCCTGTGGAGAAGGACGACAAATGGATATAGCAGTATGGCTACAATAGCTTTCAAATAGATCACACACTGTTTCCCACTGCTTGTGTAAGTTCCCATAGACATTGTCACCTATAACAAAAACGCTATCAGCAGCTCCGTTCGCGTAGCAAAGAATCAATAAAATGATCAAGTCGAGGTTAATGACTGCAAGGTCACATCGGTTTCCAGTTACTAAGATTAGAGAGAGAGCTGAGTAAACACAAGCTGCAATGTTTATCACCATGAACAATCTGTTCATGAGAAAACAAAACAAAATATGGTTATGAAGTTATGAAACAGTGAACGTTTTGTTTTAGTTTCTAAATATATATGGCTATTTAGACTAAAGCCTGAGATTAATTAGTGAGAGAAAGAAAAAAGACAAGAGTACAAATTGAAGAACTTACACGAAAGCAGACATGTATTGCCACTTAGCATGAGCTTCAACATGATTTTCTTTCCACTTCTCTTGACCAATGAAGAATTAGCGCCCGTTAAGTTTATTAATCTGTTTGATTTATCCCCACATTGATGGCAGCAAGCTTGGTTTTTTCTAATTGCAATACTTCGCCAAAAACCTATCAAACTCGAATTCAAGGCAGCAAACTTGGTATGATCTTCCACAGACTGCATATGCCTGCCAATCTCTTCATTCGGCTCTGCTGATCATCCTGGTTTTCAAAATTCCATATATTTTGTATGGGATTTTTTTTTTCCTTTGTTTGAACGGAAGTATTGTCCACCTAAGACGGTTTTACTAACGTACAGTTAAGTAATGGAAGTGTTGTCCGATAAAGAAGGGTGCATCTGTGACTGGTAACACATCCTATAAACGGTCTGTTATTATTTGGTCTGGTAAGCTAGATTACCCTATTATACTGTTGCCGTGAAGTATGTTTGCTATTTCGTTGCAAAACATACGAATAATCCTGGCACCGGTGCGTACACTAGTGCTCTATTTGCAAAACTTTATTAGATTTTTTTGCTTATTGTGGCGAGTTTGTAGTTAAGGTCCATAAATGCTTTGAAAAATGACGCTGAAATTGTCTAGAGGGGAGAAAGTGGGTCCGAAATCCTACCTTCTAAGAAATAGTACCTCAGCCTTTTATCGCATTTACTGGTGTTATTGTTCTTAGTTCTTAGTCTATTTTTGATCCCTTATTATCTTGTGTATAGAAACGGTGCTGGCATCTATTATCTTGAGCACACAAGTCATTCCAGGCTATTTTGAATTTTTGTTTTTTTCTTATGGTTTACTAAGTAGCTATCCGTTAGCAACGATGCTGAACTCTATTAGTAAGATACGACACTCATTACTACTTATCTGTTTTGAAGGTTATTTGAAATTGAGGAAAAAGCTTAAGTCATATTGGTTGAACGAGGTCTAATGCAGGTATATCATTTTCTTTCAAATGCATCTTTAAAGTAAACTAAACAATGAGTATTAAATGCTCTACTATAGTTGCTGCCACAAAGATTAAAATTGGGCACGATTTCAGAAGATGGTTAATGTACTTTTTACATAATTAGTGATTATAAATTTTCTTATTGAGTTGGTGCGATGAACTTATTTTTTTTTTTTTGGTGATTATTATGGATTTTTTAGGTGGTACACCGTACATAAGATACAATCTGGTGGAACATCTAAAAAGCATAATAGATAGCAAGTTGAATCACGAAAGGTTGACTTGGAAGAAATGGAAGTGACAAATCCAGAGAAGAGAAAGAAAAAGATGTGGTTGAAATCCATATTGGTATGACAGCGCATAATTTTACTTCTTTTCCTTTTCAAAGTAATTGTATTATCACTAAAGTATATAATACTAATGTGTGCTTGATGTGTGATAGACCACCAGTAACATACATTTAAAAAAAAAAAAATGAAAGTTTGATCTTTGTCAATAGAGGGGGAACAACATGTCTCGGTAACAGCTCAAATAAAGTTTTTACGGTGTTAGCAATGCCATCTGATTTGGACAGATAGTTAGTACTTACTAATTTATAAGAATCACCTCCTCTTTTGTATTGAATACAGTTCTTAGAAACTGCTAACTAACTGTCTCCTGGAAGATCAAGGGAAGTTACTTTTGAGAGGAAGAGAAGAATTTTAAAGAACTAGGAAAATTTCAAGACAAGCTCTTGTATTGCCTGAATACCTAAGTTGTATTTTATTAGCTATGTAATTTCATTGGATTCAATATTTGACAATCCTTAGCTCTACATTGTCTAGGAAATCTCTTTAAGTTATGATATCAGGTAAATATCATGGTGGAGGATGTCATATTAAATGCAAGTAGTTATCCTTTGTTCCATCCATTATTGTGGATGTATATAAAGAGTTCCTAACATTATGAATCGAATTCACTGTGGTTAATATGGACCGTGATTGTTATACATCAGAAAAGTCAGAACCGGGTCACCTGATTTGGTGATGGAAAAGTTTGTAGACGTTGAAAAATATGGTTTTACAGGGAGATCCAAGAGTACCAAAGTGCTGATGCAAATGGAAAATATTCAATAACAACAAAATATGTCGAATACTTTCGTGTGTTGCTATATTTACCCATTATTGTAGTTTTTTCAAAGTTGACATTGCTTTGTATTCAAAGTTAAGTCCGTTATTTGAAATTATTTGGTGGGATTACTGAAGTTAAAATCATTTTGTTAGAGTAATAAGTCTTGGTTGATCCATGTCCACGGCGTAGGCACGAGCCCGAGCCCTAAGACTAAGTGAAAGCAAAAATATTTCGCCCCACCTGTTCCACCCACATTGTTTTACTAACTATCCATAAAGGAATAGCTATATAGTGGAACTCCTCTTTAGATATACCCAATGTGGGACTAAAGGTTCTATTTCATTTACTCATAAGAAAATGAGTAAGTGCTCTTAGAGACCCAAAGGTCCTAAGTTCAATTCCCACCAAGACCATAAAACCAAAACATTATACTCATTTTCTCCAACATTTTCATGAACTGCAAGCAACTGATAGCGGAAAAAGGAATGTCGCCTTTGGTGGGCCGTGGGCTTGACCAGTTTTATACTCGACCTTAAGCCTAAATTTTTTTACTCATGCGAGTCCCTCAGTAATCAAAAGGAAAAAATACTACTTTTCTCTCCGTTATAAAAGGGGATGCCAAAGCATTCTATCTGGTGGGAATGTTATTTATGCCCCTACTATCCATGGGTCATGCACAAACACCCTTATGAGTCTTTACAAATACCCCTAATAGCAGAAGTGAAATCATTAACAGAAACATCATTCACATAATTCCATTTTTAACCTTTAACTCTTATACTCCAGTTATTTCTTTATTTCTTTTTCTTCTTATACTCCATCTTCGTCGCTACCACCATCTCCGTCACCACCACCATCTCCGTCGCCACCACAACCAACGGCACAAACACCACCATCGTCTCTATCATCACCATCTCAGTGAGTTATCATGTATCTCTCTTTTATTTCTCTCTGGAAATCACCACCACCACCAACAACAACCCCATCGTTCCACCTCCAGTTCCACCGCCACCTCAAAATCCACCAACCTATCACTCGCATCCATCAAAAATCTGAACCTTTTTAGCGATGGACCACCAAGAAGCAAAGCACCACTGCCTCCAAAACAGTTGATTCAACTACAAATCATAAACCTAGTGATGCACCTATGAAAAACTATTCTCCAAAACGTAATCTTGAGCATCAAAAATGTTGATGCATTCCGTTTTGCAACTAACTCTTAGCTCATTTCATGACAGAGATCGAGAAGAAGCTAGGGTTTGCATTTCACAAAAATCAGTTGAAGAATCTAGTGATAATTTTGACGGTTTCGAGAGATCGGGGTTTGTGGAGATTAAGAGAAGGACATGGGTCTGAAAGTGCAGGAGGTAATGGAATTGATGCTGTTGAAATGGTTTGCTGCTGTTTGTGGTCAATCTAAAGAGAATAAATGATTTCGATTTTTGCTGTGATGAAGTAACCAATGATTATACAAAGATGGTTTCGTGTTGGTATTCTTGCAGATGAAGATTACAAGGGTTGTTGTTCTGGAGAAGATGTTGGTGATGAATTGAAGCTAATGGGGTTGATTTAGCACTAGTCTTTGCTTGGTTGATTATCATGGGTTTTCGGTTGTTTTGATCCGAGAATTTAAGTGGAAGACTAAACAAGGTTTTGAGGATATTTATGTGATGGCGAGTTGAATCTTTGTAGGGTTGTTTGCTTCTTCAAGGAACTGTATTGAGTTCAAGGTGTTGGGCCCGAGTTGATCTTGGTTCTAGCTACAACTAGGAATGGATGAACTGTAATGGGCTTGTGTTGCTGAGCTGGTGTTTCTGAGATGGACATAGAGTTTGAAGTTGTATGAATCTCAGGAAGAACATTGAAGTATCAATGGAGAGATTGAAGTTGTGTGGCAGAATCAGTTGCATTGCAATTACAATTGCACTGAACAAAGAGCTGAAACTGCATTTAGAGTTTGCTGCTGCACTGAATTGGTGGAATTGAGTAGAGTATAGATGTATGTTTAGGACATGTTTTAAACTCAAGATGAGCTGGTGAAGTTTGTATTAGCTACAGCTGATGGCTTTGAGGAGATGGATTGCAGGTGGAGTTTGTTGGTGATACTGGTTGAACTGGTGTTTGTACGCAGAGAAGGAACGGTGAAGTTACAGCTGCAGCTAAGGAGAAATGAAGAAAGAATGGATGTTGTGTTGGCTCGATAATGGTTATGAGATACTGAATGCAATGAGATACATGTATGCAAGGAAATGATATTGCAGGTGCAATGAAAAGTTGCAGTTTGTGTGTGGCGCTGCAATCGTCTTGAAGCTGAAATGAAGTAGATAAATGCTAGGCAAATGAAATGGGACATGTTGGTTTGATCTTTGAGAGGTCAAGCCGTTGGTAGATGCATGGATGTTCAGAAGGGATGTTGTTAATCGAAGTGAAGGGATTGTGGTTGTCTTTTTTCTTTTTGCTTGTGTGCGTGCAACTTGGTATATGTCTGTTGGTGTTGTTGGAATTGGTGGTTAGTTACTTGACTGATCACAACTATTCCGTCGGGAAGGTAAAGTAATTCCAACCCTGGAAAACCTCATCAAGTTGCTTCCAACTTTGGAAACTACTTGGCCAAGTTGCTTCCACTATTGGAGACAACTTGAGCTAGTTTCTTCCTTTTTCTGGAGACAACTTGAGAAAGTTTCTTGCACTTTTGGAGGCAACTTCAGCTAGTTGATTCCATATTGGAGGCAACTTGAGCTAGTTGATTCCAGTTCCGAGGCAACTTGGTTATGTTTTTGGTCCATTCATTCATCGGAAATTATCTTATACCTATATCTTAGAGTAGTTGTGACGAATTTGTGGTGCAATGCTAACATAGGGTTGTTGAGTTGCTAATGATGGTTGTGCTGCTGATGCTCGTGCTTTAAAGTCAAGATGTAGATGAATGCTTAGGAAGTTGAGAAGGAATTCAATATGTATCCAGGCATCGAAAGCAGAACAAGAAGTTGTTAATGCTTGTGTGTTGCTGATGGTGTTTGAGTAGGGTCATGGAAGTGACTGCAGCTATCGGATCATGTTTCAAATGTGCATAGACGGTTGTGGTCATGAAGCTATTACAGGTAGAGTTGCAGTAGCAGAGATGGAGGATGTGATGTTGTATGGTGGTGGTTTGAATTGTTGGTTGAACACTGATGGTTTTGCGAACCTGTGGTGCAATGGTAGCACAAATGAATATATGTCAGAAGATGTGTGTTCGACTCACACTAGGTTCACTTATTTGGGTATAATTATTTTTTTTGGAGACAAATTGTGCTAGTTGCTTCCATATGTGGAGACAACTTGAGCTAGTTGCCTCCATTATTGAAGACAACTTCAGCAAGTTGCATCCAGATTTGGAGACAACTTTCAGCAAGTTGCCTCTAGATGATGGTGGTGGAATTGGTGGTTGCTGGTGGTGATTGGTGGCGGTGGTGGGTAGTGGTGGTGGTTGTCGGTGGTGTACTGATAGGTGTAGAATACACCGTATTTACTATCTAGAGTTTATGCTTTCTTTGCCATTTTTCGTGTGAATTTTGTATTTTACGCTTGTTTTGAGTTTTGTAGCTACTTTGGAGTCGCACAGAGGAAAAGAAGAAGAAATCATCAAAATTGAGCAAAAAGGGCAAACTTGTCATTTTATCAAGGGCGAAGACTATATGGAGCCCAGCCAAGGTTAAGGGGTGACTCAAATTACTGAAGGAAGGACAATAATAGTTAAGTGGAGGTCAAAGAGGTGTCCCTTATCCAAAAGAAGTGAGTGAGAATAGCACTTGGGGTGTACTTAGTGGGTGTTTGAATCCACCCATACCCTGAACTCTGACCCATACCCTAACCTAAGCCCATCTACCCATACCCTAACCGTACCCGGATCCAAACCCAGCTTTCATATCCAACCCTAGACTCGAGAAATCATTCAATCATTTCTTTTCACCTGAGAGTTAGAAACAAATGACCATGGCTGCATTTGTGTGAAAATTGGGTCCGAGCTCGATGTTGAACAGAGAGAAGAAATTCACAAAATCTTTGCCATTAATGGTGTTCTTGAGGTTCTGAAGTAGAAATTAGGGCTTGATGTCACAGAGAAGAAGTAGCCATGACTGCCAGAAGAAACCGAGTAGATGGATCTGTGGTCGAGCTAATTCGAGATCGATTGGAAGAGAGGATGACTGAGATTTGCAGGAGGTGATGTTGATGGCTGCAATCGACTCGGGGAAGAAGGAGATAGAGCTCTTTGTTACAAGGTTTTGAGCGAGAATTTGAGAAGGGGTTTTGATGTTGAGTTGCAGTAGAAGATTGATAAACCATGGAATTTGTGGTTGTTCGATGGAAAGGAAATGGTGGTGGTCTTTGACGCTGCTATTGAAGCTCAGGAAGATGACCCTGCTGCCGTTGAGTATAGGTCTGGTATTGAAAGCTGAAAAGATGGAAGTGGTGGTTTCTGATGTTGGGATTGAAGCTCAAAGAGATGGATGCAGCTGAGATGCTCTTACAACATTTGATTGAGAGCTGAGGTTGGAATGAGTCCTGATGGTGACTGATTCAGGGAAAGAGCTGATGGGTGCAAAGAAAGAGTTGGTGTTGCGGGCATGGTGGTTGTGGTAATGAGTAAATCACAAGAGAAGAATGGTGAGCCGAGTTGTTGCCATTTGTTGAGTTAGGATCACTCCGATGATTGCAATGTGCAAATTGTTGGTGGACGAAAACAAGGAGATGGTGCAATTGATTCAGGGAATAGAATGGGTGAAGTTCTGAACAGGGAGTGTTTGAAATGGCTTTAGATGAATGTGTTAGGAATGTCACAGGGATGAACCCGAGATGCTGGCAATGAATGGAAGAACTGGAGGAATAACAGATGGAGATGCAGGCAATGGCATTGCAGGTAGTGCAGTCAGATTGCAGGCAAATTTGGATGTCTGGCAGTGAGCCAAGAGTTATGAAGAAGGCAGTGGTGGAGCTCAGCTGCAATGGCTGTGTGTAGATGCCATGAATGGATGAATAGCTTTAGTTATGCAGTGTTGAGCATTGTGTTTGTGTCTTTGAGATACAGATGCCCTGAGTTGATAGTATGGTGGTGGTATGAGGCAGCAGTGAAGGATTTTGCAAGAACTGCAGTTGCAGTTAAGCTACATATGCACTATTGGTATCTTTGGGAGTTATGGTTGTGCAGGGCCATCATGGCTGGCAATGCAGCTGTGATGCATAAGGATGGTGCTGCAACAAGATGGCTTGTGCAACTTTGGCCTAGTGACCCAGTCAGCCCTGACTCAGTTGAGTTAGATGGCTAACTCAGTGACTTAGACTTTGACCCGGTCGATGATTAACGACCGTTAGTCAACGATTAAGTATAACGAGAATCTTGGACGGAATATTCTATCACCGACGACGACTTTCGGGCGGCCGGCGGCGGCTAATTCCTGGTCGGATTCCGGCCACAATCCCAGTTTTCCGGCGAGCAAAAAATTCCAGAATTTTCTATGGACTTCTCTCATGGGTGTGAAGACTTGGGCTTGGAATTGGATGGAGAATTGGACTCAAATTTGGAAAGAGAAGGTGGAAGAGTTGAGAAAAGCTTGGATTTGGAAATTGAATTGCAAAAGGAAAAGGATTCTACTCCTTAGAAGATTTGGAGAATATTGAAGCCTATAAATAGAGAGAAGTTTTCTACAACTTCTACACACTCTCTACACACACAACACTTGTGTTTTTGCTTGCTTTTCTAAGATTTTTCTTTTTAATTACTTGTGTGAATTTGAAAATTCTTCTTTTAATTATTATTATTTGTGTGAATTTCAAAAACATGAGTAGCTAAATTTCTTATTGATTGAGGATGAATTCCTAGTTCTTAACATGATTTGAGTTTTTGTTTTCAATTCTATCTTGAGATTTTTCACATGATTATCGATTGTTTTTACTAATAGGAGTGATCTTAAAGACATTCATGATTGATTGATAGATTGTTTGGAGTGCACGCTAAATTGATTTGTTAATTGATATATATCTAGTATAAGTTAGGGAATACGTAATCGTTCTCGACACTTTACACAAGTAGAAAACACGAGACCTTGCGAGGGATTCCGTGGAGCAATTGTGTGTAGAAACAACGCTAGAAAGTGAACCAAGCGAACCGAGTTTAACTACTAGTACTAAACCTAAATTCATAAATCTTAATGCATTCTGGGAATTACATCTTGTAAGCGGACCTCAAGGTGGTTCTTTTTAATAGAATCTGATAACTAAGCGGACCTGTTACTCAGTGAAATTAGGGATTTTGGGGGTAGCTAAGCGGACCTGCTATCCTACGGTTGGTGATAATCTGTGACTAATAACAAGTAGAAAAGAACATAACTTTAATCATTGTTTCGTAACGAAGAAGGATTCCTTGATCTTGTCTCTCTTATTGCTTTCATCTTTCAACTTTCGATTTTAATTGCTTTGTTTATTTTCTTTTGCTTTTTACACCCCCTTTCGTGACAACTTTTACAACTAAGATCTCTTGCTCCTCGTGGGAACGAACTTGACTTCCATTATATTATTCTTAATTGAGTGGAAATATTGAATTAATTTGATTGCACCTACGACACGCATCAAATTTTGGCGCCGTTAGCCTTAGGGAGCAACGGGAGATTTTTAGTTGTTTTTATTTTTTTCTTTTTGCTTTATTCTTGCTTTGTTAGATTCTTTACCGTATCTAACTTAGTTTGTGAGAATCTTGTTTCGGTGTTATACCTTTGGTGAATGCTAAAAGGGGGTAGACCGAGTCCAATACGTCTTCGATCCTAAGCACCCAACTAAAGGATTTCATTCGTGCGATTAACACTCCACTTTCTCCTTCTTCATCAAGTGATTCGGACAAAGAGGAAGAAACAATGGCTGATCGTACACTAAAGGACCTAGCTTCTCACAAGCTTGATACACAACAATGGTGTATCCAAACTAACTCAACCTTCGAAATCAAGCCGGGGTTGATTAGAGAGTTACCAAAGTTCCATGGCATGGTGAATGAGGACCCAAATAAACATCTTATGGACTTCTATGCCATAGTTATGGCTATGCTTCCACCGGAGACTAATGCGGATGGAGCATTGTTGAAAGCTTTCCCATTTTCTTTGGCGGGCAATGCTAAGGAATGGTTATATTATTTGCCTTCCTAAGTATCACAACATGGAATGGGATGAAGAAATTTTTCCTCGAGAGATATTTTCCCGCATCTAAAGCTACTCAAATTCGCAAGGAGATTTGTGGATTGAAACAACAAGTGGGAGAATCATTGTATGAATGTTGGGAGCGATACAAGAGGTTGGTGGCAAGCTGTCCACACCATCAATTTAGTGACGTTATGATACTCCAATACTTCTATGAAGCTCTCCACTCTTGTGATAGGTCTCTTCTTGACGCCGCGGGTGGTGGTGCACTAATGAACAAGACTTTGACCGAAGCTAGACAGGTTGATTGAAAGTATGGCGGCAAACTCGCAACAATTCTACACAAGGGATGAACCAATGGTTAGGCGAGTGCATGAAGTTAGTGATTCTTCATCACATCTTGATCAAAGGATGAGTAACATGGAGACAATGATTCAAAGGATGGCCGCGTAATTATTCCGGATGGTGAGACCGAACAAGTGAATGCTTTATATCCAAATCAAAGGCCAAGGTACGATCCATACTCCAATACCTATAATCCCGGGTGGAGGGATCATCCTAATTTTAGTTATGCAAACAAGCAAGCGGCGGTTTCTAATCCATATGAGCAACAAGGTGGTTTTCAACAATCACGTTTCCAACCTCAACAACAATTTCAACCACAACAAGTCAAGGAGCGTGATTCTTTGAATGATGACAAGCTCAATGCGTTAATGCAAGGTTTGCAAGGTCTTACTTCTATGTTCCAACAAAGCCAACAAAAGACCGATTCGGCCATCAAGGACTTACAAACTCAAATGGGACAATTGGCGACCGATGTGAATTTATTGAAATCTCAAGCATCCACAAAACTTCCTTCACAACCGTTTGTGAATCCAAGAGAGAATGTTAATGCTATTTACTTTAAGAAGTGGAAGACAAGTGGAGGGTCCAAGTCATCATGAGGAAGTTAGTGAAGAGGTAGTCAATGACAAGGAGGAAACCGCACCAAAGGAGAATTCCACACCACTAGCCCAATCCAAGGAACCGGTTCCTACTTTCACTACTCCCCCTCCTTTTCCTAGTCGTTTTGCTAAATCCAAGAAAGAAGCTCAAGATAAGGCACTTATGGATATCTTCAAGAAGATTGAAATCAACATCCCATTCATTGAGGCCATTAAGACAATTCCAAGGTATGCCAAGTTCATGAAGGAATTATGCATCAAGAAGGATAGGTTGCTTGATAATGAAATTACTAAAGTTGGCGAGAGTGCGTCGGCTATGCTATTAAAGAAGATGCCTACAAAGTGCACGGATCCCGGTGGTTTCACGGTGCCAATTACTATTGGTAAACAAAGGTTTGAACATGCTTTACTTGATTTGGGGGCTTCCATTAGTGTGATGTCGGCCGAAATATATGACTCCTTGAATCTTGGACCTTTGAAAGAGACAAGAGTTATTATCCAATTGGCAAACAAGTCGAACATATATCCAAAGGGACTTGTAGAAGACGTGCTAGTGCAAGTAAATGAGCTTATTTTTCCGGTGGACTTCTTTGTGGTGGATATGGACAATAATGAGAACCGTTCATCTACTTCTTTACTTCTTGGGAGGCCATTCATGAAGACCGCAAAGACAAAGATTGATGTTGATAAGGGTACACTCACTATGGAATTCGACAAGGAGATAATACACTTTAACATATTTGAAGCCATGCGCTACCCAAGTGATGTGCATTCCGTTTACTCCATTGATGTGGTTGATTCATTAGCGCAACAAATGGTGGAATTGAACCAAGAGGATGAACTTGATGTGGTGTTGCAAAAGAGCATTGAATTGGATGTCCATGGCTTGTCTAACTTGGATGTTGAAATCTCCAAGGAATTGGTGGAGATATGTGGGGCTTTGGCGATATTGCAAGAAGCTAAAAAGGGTGATGTTTCATATATTTCTTTACCCGTGAATGATGATATACTTGTACCATCTATTGTGAAGGCGCCCAAACTATAATTGAAGCCACTTCCGGACCATTTGAAGTATGCTTTCTTGGGGGATGGAGATGAGCTTCCGGTGATTATTTCTAAGAACCTCACACCGGTACAAGAAGACCGTTTGCTTAGAGTCTTGAAAGAGCACAAAAACGGCTATTGGGTGGACAATTGCGGACATCAAAGGCATTAGTCCATCCATGTGCATGCATAGGATTCTAATGGAAGAGAACGTGAAGCCGGTACGTGATGCTCAACGTCGGCTAAATCCTCCCATGATGGAGGTTGTGAAAAAAGAGATACTCAAATTGCTAAGTGTGGGGGTAATCTACCCAATTTCCGATAGCAAGTGGGTTAGTCCGGTGCAAGTGGTACCCAAGAAATCCGGAGTCACGGTTGTTCGAAATCAAGACGATGAACTTGTTCCTACAAGAGTTCAAACCGGTTGGAGAGTGTGCATTGACTATAGAAAGCTTAATTCCGCAACCCGCAAGGATCACTTTCCTTTACCTTTCATTGATCAAATGTTGGAGCGGTTAGCGGGGCATTCTTATTATTGCTTTTTGGATGGTTATTCGGGATACAACCAAATTGTTATTGCATTCGAGGACCAAGAAAAGACCACTTTCACTTGTCCGTTTGGAACGTTTGCATATAGACGGATGCCGTTTGGCCTTTGCAATGCGCCGGCTACTTTTCAAAGATGCATGGTGAGTATATTCTCTGATTATGTGGAGCGCATCATCGAGGTATTTATGGATGACTTTAGTGTTTATGGCAATTCTTTTGATGGTTGTTTGAATAACCTTGAACTAATTCTTAAACGATGCATAGACACAAACCTTGTCCTCAATTGGGAGAAATGTCACTTTATGGTAAACCACGGCATAGTACTTGGTCACATTGTGTCCTCTCGAGGGCTCGAAGTGGACAAGTCAAAGATAGATTTAATAAGAAACTTACAATATCCCACTTCGGTGAGGGAAATCCGTTCTTTTCTTGGTCATGCAGGTTTCTATAGGCGGTTTATCAAGGATTTCTCCAAAATCTCCATGCCGATGTGCAAGTTATTACAAAAGGAGGTACCTTTCGACTTCAACAAGGAATGCGAGGATGCTTTTGACAAATTAAAGGATATGTTGACAAGTGCGCCAATTATCAAATCATCGGATTGGAATCTTCCATTTGAATTAATGTGTGATGCTAGTGATTATGCGGTTGGAGCCGTTTTGGGTCAAAGGGTGGACAAGTTGTCCCATGTTATCTATTATGCATCTAGGACCCTTAATGATGCACAAATCAATTATTCTACCACGGAAAAGGAGTTATTGGCTATAGTTTTGCGTTGGAAAAATTTCGATCATACTTGGTGGGTACAAAGGTTATTGTGTATTCCGATCATGCCGCACTAAGACACTTAATAAAGAAGAAAGAAGCTAAGCCAAGATTAATTCGGTGGATCTTATTGTTACAAGAGTTCGACATAGAAATTCGTGATAAGAGGGGTGTGGAGAATACCGTTGTGGATCATCTTAGTAGACTTGTTATGTCTCAAGAGGAACTTCCATTACATGACCGCTTTCCGGACGAACAACTTTTCTCCATGGATGAATCAACACCTTGGTATGCTGATATAGTGAATTACTTGGTGACAAGGAAAGTACCTAGTACAATGTCTAATTTCCAAAAGATGAAACTTAAGAAGGTAGCTAAGCAATATGTGTGGGATGAACCATACTTATGGAAATATGGCGTTGATCAAATAATGCGAAGGTGCGTGCCTAATTCCGAATTTCAATCCATTCTCTCCTTTTGCCACACTTTTGCATGTGGTGGCCACTTTGGATCTAAGCGTACCGCTCTCAAAGTTCTCGAGAGTGGATTTTATTGGCCCACCTTGTTTGAAGATTCATATGTTTTTTTTGTAAATCGTGTGATAGATGTCAACGAACGGGCAATCTAGGTGCTCGAAATCAAATGCCACTCACACCAATTCTCCGCCGTTGAGATTTTTGATGTGTGGGGTATTGATTTTATGGGCCCTTTTGTCAATTCGAATGGGAATTTTTATATACTTCTTGCCGTTGATTATGTTTCGAAATGGGTGGAAGCTAGAGCCACCAAAACTAATGACTCTCAAGTTGTTTGTGATTTTGTAAGGGAAAATATTTTCAATAGGCATGGAACACCAAGAGTGGTGATAAGCGATGGAGGCTCACATTTCAAGAAGGCTTTCCACGCTCTCCTCAAGAAGTACAACATAACACACAAAATTGGTACGCCTTATCATCCACAAACTAGTGGACAAGCGGAAATTTCAAATCGTGAAATAAAGTCCATTCTTGAGAAAACGGTGAATACCACAAGGAAAGATTGGAGCTTTAAGCTCAATGATGCAGTTTGGGCGTATAGAACGGCGTTTAAGACACCGATTGGTATGTCTCCATATAGGTTGGTTTATGGCAAAGCTTGTCATCTTCCTATTGAACTTGAACATAAGGCTTATTGGGCGATAAAGAAATTCAACATGGAGTATGATGAAGCGGGGAAACAAAGAAAGTTACAACTACATGAGCTAGAGGAGATACGTAATGATGCTTACGAGAGTGCCCGGATTTACAAGGAAAAGACTAAGCTTTTTCATGACAAGATGATTTCGCGGAAAAGTTTTGTTGTGGGGCAAAAAGTTCTTTTATTTAATACTCGTTTACGTTTATTTCCGGGAAAGCTTAAGTCCCGTTGGGTGGGACCATTTGTTGTTACTAATGTTTATGCTCATGGTGCAATTGAAATTGTTAGCGACAAAACAGACAACAATTGAAAGTCAACGGCCATAGGTTAAAGCCATATTATGAAAACTTTCCAACTGAGCATGTGGACGTAATTGGACTTCAAGATGTACTCCTCCGGAGGAGTAATGTGCCGCGTGAGCTAAGTCGGGCCGTCGACTTTAAAACAAGCGCTTAATGGGAGGCAACCCATCGGTTTTGTATTTCTTATCCTTTTGCTTTTTGTTTTTTTTCTTTTTCTTGTTTCTTATCATGTTAAAATTTCCCACATTGACTTTACTAGGAGGATTCAATTACATTGAGGACAATGTAAGGTTTAAGTGTGGGGGAGTGGTTAAGCATGTTTTTAAAACAAAAATTACAAAAAAATTAAAAAAAATTTGAAAAAAAAAAAAAAAAAAAAGTTTTACATAAAAATTCCAACTTTTAAAGATTTTAGAGTCCCTAGCATATTTCTAGGTATGTTTACATAGAGATTTTGACCGACATAATTGAACTTGGAAATGTTAGAGAACTACATTCGATTTCTTGTTTGTTAGAGTGTTAAATAATGGATTTAATCATGCCGGTGATGCGAATTTGGTGCAGGGAGAAATGCATTATTAGAGTTGCTGATCAATCATTAGTGGAGACTACCCGTGTTCATATCATGTGAGGCACCGACCAGAAATCTTCCATCTACTAAAGAGCTTCTTTTGAGTGTGTGTCACCGTAAGTTAATTCCGGGTAGAATGGTGAGCTACCCAACCTCTCACCAATAGAAGCACTACTCTTTGATCTCTTGAGTGCTAATTTTGTCAATCATGAGGGTGACGTCCATGGATGAAAGCTTCCTTCTTGTAGTTCGATTTGCGCTAGCACCATTCTCTCTCGCGACAACAACGGATCCATAGAAACACTCTCATCATCAACAAGGAGCGACATCAAAATCTACAAGGAAATTGGAAAAGTTTAAGGTTTACAAGCAACGGAACGAGAAAAAGAGCAAATTTCTTATTCAAGTAAAAGCAACATACAAAGAGCGGATTTTACATATATATTGAGGACTTACACTACAATGAGGTAATTTTATATTCAAGTATGAAGACTTATTCATAAAAGCGAAGAAAATTAAAAGGTGAGAATTTTTGAAGTTTATGATTTCAAGACGATACAAGTTGTGAAGAATCAAGCGGTAAAATACTTCTTCCACGGCCATGGTTTATTTTGTATTTAATTTCTCTTGTTTACAAAAAAAAAAAAAAAAAAAAAAAAAAAAAAGAGAGAAAAACAAGAGAAATATTTGTTCTTATTTTTATTTAATGAGCCGTGGGGAAGGAAAATATATAAGGAAGTTTCAAGCGACAAGGATTTTTAAGGAAAAGAGTTACAAATTGTTAAGGATTTATGAAATTCAAGGGTTTATCATCAATAGTTGAAACCGAAGACGAAGACGAAGAAGATCAAGACGAGGAGCGGAAGACGTTTCTATTGGATGCCGTGAGTGGTGTTATCATAATTGGCGATCGGATGTGAAGGTGAGTAAGTAATCTCATCCTCGATAATAATGGTTGATTTCCTTTCTTAGAGATCGTCGAAAAATGGTTTTTCAAAATATTAAAAGATGTGGGTTTTTCAAAATTTCGGAAGATGTCCTTCCCACCATTCAACGTGTTGCAGGAATTCTCTCTTCATTCCTACCTGCACACATGTGAGAACCATAAAAAGCCGTCTTTTTGAGTGCAATTATCATAAAATCCTTTTGGTGAGGCGAAGTCGAGGCGAAATGCTTATTGATCGTTTCTCAAACACGCGTTCTCTCATTATGGTGTGGTTATTTCTCACTCAACAATTAAGAACGAGAATATGTTCTTTAGTATTTCTAACTTCTTATTACTAGCATGCAGAAACTCTATGTCCTCATAGCTTTTTGGATGCTTGTGACGCTTGAACGCTTTGAAGTTGTGAGTTTTTAGTTTGATTTGCTCGAGGACTAGCAAAGTCTAAGTGTGGGGGAATTTGATAGGTGTAGAATACACCGTATTTACTATCTAGAGTTTATGCTTTCTTTGCTATTTTTCGTGTGAATTTTGTATTTTACGCTTGTTTTGAGTTTTGTAGCTACTTTGGAGTCGCACGATGAGGAAAACAAGAAGAAATCATCAAAATTGAGCAAAAAGGGCAAACTTGTCATTTTATCAAGGGCGAAGACTATATGGAGCCCAGCCAAGGTTAAGGGGTGACTCAAATTATTGAAGGAAGGACAATAATAGTTAAGGGGAGGTCAAAGAGGTGTCCCTTATCCAAAAGAAGTGAGTGAGAATAGCACTTGGGGTGTACTTAGTGGGTGTTTGAATCCACCCATACCCTGAACTCTGACCCATACCCTAACCTAAGCCCATCTACCCATACCCTAACCGTACCCGGATCCAAACCCAGCTTTCATATCCAACCCTAGACTCGAGAAATCATTCAATCATTTCTTTTCACCTGAGAGTTAGAAACAAACAGCCATGGCTGCCGCTGTGAAAATTGGGTCTGAGCTCGATGTTGAACAGAGAGAAGAAATTCACAAAATCTTTGCCATTAATGGTGTTCTTGAGGTTCAGAAGTAGAAATTAGGGCTTGATGTCACAGAGAAGAAGTAGCCATGACTGCCAGAAGAAACCGAGTAGATGGATCTGTGGTCGAGCTAATTCGAGATCGATTGGAAGAGAGGATGACTGAGATTTGCAGGAGGTGATGTTGATGGCTGCAATCGACTCAGGGAAGAAGGAGATAGAGCTGCTGTTACAAGGTTTTGAGCAGAATTTGAGAAGGGGTTTTGATGTTGAGTTGCAGTAGAAGATTGATAAACCAGGGAATTTGTGGTTGTTCGATGGAAAGAAAATGGTGGTGGTCTTTGACGCTGCTATTGAAGCTCAGGAAGATGACCCTGCTGCCGTTGAGTACAGGTCTGGTATTGAAAGCTGAAAAGATGGAAGTGGTGGTTTCTGATGTTGGGATTGAAGCTCAAAGAGATGGATGCAGCTGAGATGCTCTTACAACATTTGATTGAGAGCTGAGGTTGGAATGAGTCCTGATGGTGACTGATTCAGGGAAAGAGCTGATGGGTGCAAAGAAAGAGTTGGTGTTGCAGGGCATGGTGGTTGTGGTAATGAGTAAATCACAAGAGAAGAATGGTGAGCTGAGTTGTTGCCGCTGTTGAGTTAGGATCACTCCTGATGATTGCAATGTGCAGCTGTTGGTGGACGAAAACAAGGAGATGGTGCAATTGATTCAGGGAATAGAATGGGTGAAGTTCTGAACAGGGAGTGTTTGAAATGGCTTTAGATGAATGTGTTAGGAATGTCACAGGGATGAACCCGAGATGCTGGCAATGAATGGAAGAAATTGAGGAATAACAGATGGAGATGCAGGCAATGGCATTGCAGGTAGTGCAGTCAGATTGCAGGCAAATTTGGATGTCTGGCAGTGAGCCAAGAGTTATGAAGAAGGCGATGGTGGAGCTCACCGCAATGGCTGTGTGTAGATGCCATGAATGGATGAATAGCTTTAGTCATTGCAGTGTTGAGCATTGTGTTTGTGTGCTTGAGATACGATGCCCCGAATTGATAGTATGGTGGTGGTATGAGGCAAAGCAGTTGAAGGATTTTGCAAGAACTCACAGCTTGCGGTTAAGCTACATATGCACTATTGGTATCTTTGGGAGTTATGGTTGTGCAGGCCATCATGGCCGGCAATGCAAACCGTGATGCATAAGGATGGTGCCGCAACAAGATGGCTTGTGCAACTTTGGCCTAGTGACCCGCCCGGCTCGACTCACTTGAGTTAGATGGCTAACTCGAGGACTTAGACTTTGACCCTGTCGACAAGCTTAACGACCGTTAGTCAACAAGATTAAGTATAACTGAATCTTGACGGAATATTCTATCACCGACGACGACTTTCAAAGCGTGGCCATGGCGACAATTCCGGTCGGATTCCGGCCACAATCCCGCTTCCGGCGAGCAAAAATTCCAGAATTTTCTATGGACTTCTCTCATGGGTGTGAAGACTTGGGCTTGGAATTGGATGGAGAATTGGACTCAAATTTGGAAAGAGAAGGTGGAAGAGTTGAGAAAAGCTTGGATTTGGAAATTGAATTGCAAAAGGAAAAGGATTCTACTCCTTAGAAGATTTGGAGAATATTGAAGCCTATAAATAGAGAAGTTTTCTACAACTTCTACACACCTCTCTACACACACAACACTTGTGTTTTTGCTTGCTTTTCTAAGATTTTTCTTTTTAATTACTTGTGTGAATTTGAAAATTCTTCTTTTAATTATTATTATTTGTGTGAATTTCAAAAACATGAGTAGCTAAATTTCTTATTGATTGAGGATGAATTCCTAGTTCTTAACATGATTTGAGTTTTTGTTTTCAATTCTATCTTGAGATTTTTCACATGATTATCGATTGTTTTTACTAATAGGAGTGATCTTAAAGACATTCATGATTGATTGATAGATTGTTTGGAGTGCACGCTAAATTGATTTGTTAATTGATCTATATCTAGTATAAGTTAGGGAATACGTAATCGTTCTCGACACTTTACACAAGTAGAAAACACGAGACCTTGCGGAGGGATTCCGTGGAGCAATTGTGTGTAGAAACAACGCTAGAAAGTGAACCAAGCGAACCGAGTTTAACTACTAGTACTAAACCTAAATTCATAAATCTTAATGCATTCTCGGGAATTACATCTTGTGTAAGCGGACCTCAAGGTGGTTCTTTTGAATAGAATCGATAACTAAGCGGACTGTTACTCGGTGAAATTAGGGATTTTGGGGCTAGCTAAGCGGACCTCGCTATCCTATGGTTGGTGATAATCATGACTAATAACAAGTAGAAAAGAACATAACTTTAATCATTGTTTCGTAACGAAGAAGGATTCCTTGATCTTGTCTCTCTTATTGCTTTCATCTTTCAACTTTCGATTTTAATTGCTTTGTTTATTTTCTTTTGCTTTTTACACCCCCCTTTCGTGACAACTTTTACAACTAAGATCTCTTGCTCCTCGTGGGAACGAACTTGACTTCCATTATATTATTCTTAATTGAGTGGAAATATTGAATTAATTTGATTGCACCTACGACACGCATCATGTACTTTATGGCGCTTTTGTCGGTGGTGGTAGTTGGCGGCGGTGGTGGAGGAAAATGGCGGTGCTGGTTGGCGGTGGTGGTGATTGGTGGTGGCGGTGGTGGTTAATGGTGGTTGGCGGCGGCGGCGGTGGTGGTCGTTGGTGGTGATGGGCGGCGGAGGTGTTGGACAGTGGTGGTGGTTGACGGTGGTGGTGGTGGTCGTCGATGGTGGTGGTTGTGGTGGTGGTTGGTGGTGGTGGTGGTTGGTGGTGGTTGTGGTGGTGGTTGGTGGTGGTTGGTGGTGGTTGTTGGCGGTGGTGGACAGTGGTGGTGGTTCTTATTTTGTTGGTTTTTTTTTTTTTTTTTTTTTTGAATAGTTGTTAGTGGTAATGGTTTTGTATATACATTATACAAAAGAGGGTATTTTAGTAATGTATTATGCTTAGGGGTATTTATAAAGTTCAAAAGGGTATATTTGCAATGGGTCTCATAATAGGGGTATATAGATAATGTTCCCAGTAGATTAAGTTGCGTTTGCAAACACTGGTACGAATTGTTCAAAAACCCTAATTTCGTTAAAAGTCGTCTTAAACACTGGGATATTGAAATCGAAAAATTGAATTTTTTATCAATACAAAATAATGCTGGTAATACAAAAGAATTAATTTCTACGCGTATAACAAAACCCTCGTCACTATATAAAGAATTTGAAGATGACGACCATTTTGAGTATGTTAAGATGGATTCTCCGTTCATAGATCATAAACACATTGAGATTATTGGTTCTTGTAATGGTTTGATTTTGATGCTAAGTTATACTGATTATGGGATGAAAAGTCACTGGCTTTGGAACCCATCTACTAAGGACCTGAATGAATTGTTGATTCCAGAAGAAGTTACACATGGACCGGCGTATTATCGGAATATAAATCCAAATAAGGTACGGAATGTTACATACGGAGTTGGTTATAATTGTGATACCAATGATTACACGGTTGTGGTAGCTACATGTTATATGGGTAAAACTGTTGGTTATGGCTGTGAAATTCAGATCTATACATTAGAATCAAATTCATGGAAAATCTTGCCTGACATTATTCCTTGCGAAATCTTGGATAACTTTGGTAAGTCTGAAGTAGTATTTGTTGATGGAGCTTTTCACTGGATTGCGAAACCAATTGGATCATCGAAAACATGTATTGTTTCTTTTTATATCCGTGGTGAGAACTTCCGCGAAGTAGCAGTCACCCCACAAGTCTATGAGTTATTGAATGGTAACAACTATCAGATTAGGACACTGGGTGTTTTAGGAGGTTGCCTTTGCATAATAAGGGCATATGGTGATTATATTATTGAAGTATGGGTGATGAAGGATTACAATGTGACAGAATCTTGGAAACAATTGTTCATCGCCAGGCTCCCAAAAGTGGCAAACCCCATAGACTGTGTGAAATTACTATGGGAATTCAAGAAAGGTGAAGTTTTTACACAAAATTGGTCAAAAAGACCAAAATCAACAATTCCTGGGTTGAAAAAGATACTTAGGTTTTGATACTGTTTAAATAGCCAAAAATTAAAAAGATACTGTTTAAATGGACAAAAATTTAAAAATAGGCAGGATGTAACCAGTTTCATCCTGTCCATTTTCAAATAATTTTTCTTATTTTTATTTTACACAGGATGCATCCAGTTTCATCCTTGCTATTTTTTAAGTATAAGCCAGGATGAATCCAGTTTCATCCTTGCTATTTTTTTTGGCTATTTCACCCGTACTTTTTTTTACTCGTACATTTGAACCGTGTTTTAAATTTTTTTGGACAAATGACCCATTTTCTCAAGTTTTTATTCATAACAAGAAAAGTTTATTATTTCATAACAAGAAAGGATTATTTCAGAGGTTGCGGTTTAGTTCTATATGACGTGTTGAGTCAAAAATGTAAAGTTACCAAGATCGATCACATACCAAGAGTACGCAGAGGGAATATTGAAGCCTATGTTGAGAGGAGTCTAGTGTCACTTAATCAGCGGGTATTCCCGTAAGAGACCAAGAACTGCTGCACAGTGCAAGGGTCAAGAAAATCAATACGTTTGGCGAATAAAGCACAGTTAGTTGGAGGAGGCGATTTGGCTTCAAAATTTGAATAACGATTTATTTTTTTTTATTACTATTTCCTTTGTTTTTTTTTTTCTGAATTGTAGAAAATAACAAGATTAACAAAATTTGTTTAGCGACTTTGCAGAGTTTTTTTCCTAGTCATATATACGTAATAAAATATCATATGTGAATACATCAGAGCAAACACTATTAACATTTTGCCGAATTGTATGCTAAATGCCAGGTTTCAAAAGTAAGAAACAAGAATTACGCGTCACAAGTTAAGATTTGTATGCATGCTCAACTTGGGAAGCGTAGTCGGCTCAAGCCTAAATTTTGTACCATATTTGACGATAAAGATCATGTAAAGTATAGTTTATTTCACCAAAGATAAATTCAAACAAGAACTGAAGCCACCCACACAACTGATACTTATGTGTTCCCATCATCACATCTCGGGTTATATCTGAAACGGAGTTTTTGTCACCATGTTAGATTTATAGAGTGTACAATGATGTCCCAGAATAGAAATAACACGGATTAGGAAATAAGCCGACTCCGGTATCTGTTCCATAAACGGAAAACAGTTTATTTTTTTCTTTTTGTTCTCCTGCAAGTAATAAAAAGGCTGTTGGTCGTTTTTAAGAAGCCGAGTTGTATTAGGAAACATCAATGTTTGGTAGACAGCACTTCTTAGGTAGACACCACTTCTTAGGTTAGGTAGATATATATATATATATATATATATATAGATACAAAATTCTAGTAATTTTAGGAATCCTTAGTTAGAAGTCCTGGTGCAAGCCTATATATATATATTAGCCATCTTTTTTTTGCTAAGAAAATTATTCTTTAGCATCAGGTTTACTCATTGCTCTCTGCATACTCCGTTTCTTCCAAGTATTTAGTTATCCATAAAATCAATCAATGGGGTCAATTTGTAAATCAAATTTTGTTATTGATGATTTTAGTAAAGTTCTTCCAAGAAGGAATGCAAGTTTTGCCAATTTACATACTTGGCCGGAATCTGAGAAAGAGTTTCTGAAATCTATATGTCTTAGCAACAGTGCTCAACATCAGCAAGGAGGAGTTGCGGTGAAGAATGGTCCTCCAAGGGTTTTGGATCCTATATCGTGTAGAAATCTGTATGTTCGAAGTTATAAATTTACCACGGAGAAGAAGAAAGAAACAGTTCCTGAAAAAGCTAAGAGATGTTTTGATAAAGTCGTTAATGGTGGTAAAAAGTTAAGAAGAGGAAGAAGAAAGTGTAGTATTGTGAAGAAAGTTAAAGAATCTCTGTCATCTTTGTTGTTGATCATCACTAGTAGTGTAATCTTTTAGAGTTTTATTCATTGGGGTTCATGTGTTCTTATTCTTTTATAAATTTTAAGGATTAGATTAATTAAACCGAATTTTTAAGGTTAGATGATGATCTCTTTTCTCTCTGTATGTTTTGGTAATGATTTGAATTCATTATGGCATGGTTTGCAGTTATCACTGCCTCTCTTGTAGTGTTACTGGTTGTTGGATTCATCCTCACGAATGCCAAACAAAAAACATGTTATTGATTAAATACTCTAACAGTACTCTAACTTAGGGCACGTCGGAAAAAGATCTTGCGGAGAAGTTCCCTCTGGTCTTCTCTCAATTGTACGTCATGTAAAATCTGTAAAATAGCAAACATACTTCACGGCAATAGTATAATAGGGTAATCTAGCTTACCAGACCAAATAATAACAGACCGTTTATAGGATGTGTTACCAGTCACAGATGCACCCTTCTTTATCGGACAACACTTCCATTACTTAACTGTACGTTAGTAAAACGGTCTGCGGAATCAGGGAAGAAAGGAAAAAAAAATCCCATACAAAATATAAGGAATTTTGCTAAAAATCTTTATGAGTTGTTATTCAGCGGAGAAACCAGGGAAGAAAGTTTTCTTGAAAACCAGGATGATCAGCAGAGCCGAATGAAGAGATTAGCAGGCATATGCAGTCTGCGGAAGATCATACCAAGTTTGCTGCCTTGAATTCAAGTTTGATAGGTTTTTGGTGAAGTATTGCAATTAGAACAAACCAAGCTTGCTGCCATCGATGTGGGGATAAATCAAACAGATTAATAGATTCTATAACCATAACTTAACGGGCGCTAATTCTTCATTGGTCAAGAGAAGTGGAAAGAAAATCATGTTGAAGCTCATGCTAAGTGGCAATACATGTCTGCTTTCGTGTAAGTTCTTTAATTTGTACTCTTGTCTTTTTTCTTTCTCTCACTAATTAATCTCAGGCTTTAGTCTAAATAGCCATATATATTCAGAAACTGAAACAAAAAGTTCACTGTTTCATAACCATATTTTGTTTTGTTTTCTCATGAACAGATTGTTCATGGTGATAAACATTGCAGCTTGTGTTTACTCAGCTCTCTCTCTAATCTTAGTAACTGGAAACCGATGTGACCTTGCAGTCATTAACCTCGACTTGATCATTTTATCGCTTCTTTGCTACGCAAATGGAGCTGCTGCTAGCGTTTTTGTTATAGGTGACAATGTCTATGGGAACTCACACAAGCAGTGGGAAACAGTGTGTAATCTATTTGAAAGCTATTGTAGCCATACTGCTATATCCATTTGTCGTCCTTGTTTGCAGCACTTTTGTTTATATTCTTATTAGCTAGATCTGTTCAAAGGCTCCACAGGAAATGTCTTTAGAAATCGACGGATCAAACAAAATTCAAAAAGAAATCGTTCGAGTGTACAAGTTTTGTCTTGGCCAATTTTCATTAAGAAATAAAGAAATTTATTTAAAAAACAGAAATGTATTCCCAAAACTTTGATTTGACATTGATTGTAATCCAAAATTTTGAATGGGTTCCTAATGAAATTAACATCATAGAAACCAAGAACATCTAGATGATCATCAACAACATCTATTTGAGATTGTAAACCAAGAAACCAACAGCTTTTCCTCTATCCAAATAAAAAAAAAGGGTTTTTTGATAAAGTACCCCTACACTTCACTTTACACTAAAAAGTGCCCCCGTTTTTTAGTAATTTGTTAAAGTACCATTTCCTTGACCGTTTCATTCAAAAACGGTATACAGCAGTTAGTAGCTGTTAACGCTTAGGTGGCAGGGTCAAAATGTCCAAAAAGCCCTTCCTCTTGAGTAGAGTTGGATTTTCTTGAATCGCCGAGTCGACTCAACTCCACTTCTTCTGCTGCTCCAAATCAACTCCACTTCTTCTTATTTCCTACAACACCCAACACCATGCTTTGCAATACAAACCTATCCGCCAACATGCATTCAACCATTCTCATGCTCAGTTCATATACATTCGGCACATCATTCCTACAATTCCTGCACTCTCAGCTGCTTCATCCTTGATTTAAATCTCAACTGCACAACCTCAAAACCACCCGCAATACATTACTTCCATGAATTGAAACAAATACAACTCTTTCACCACTGCCAGCAAAAAATCAACAAGTACACATTTTCCTAACATACATCTACTTCTGCTCAGTCATTTGCCCCTGCCAGCAAACCTTGACCTGTCTAAGTTCCATTAATTGCTTGCAGGTGTTGTTCGCCATTTCTCACAATTCAGTACCACCATCAATTCCCTCTTCAACTGCAACTCAGACTAGAACCTCACAGCACCAAACAAACACCATCTCAACCTTCACTGACTTCTACAACAACATCCTTCCATCAGTTCAATGAATTGCAGGTTCAATAACATCTCATCACCCACACAGATATGTGCTCATCTCAATGCATCTTCAGATCCATGCTTCAGTTGTTTCAGTTCATCCATAACCATTGCATATTCAAACACCAACAGATTTAAAATTAAAATAGGGTTTGAACTTGTACAGCGCCACCACCTTCTCTAGAGTTTTCCGACACTTACAACTTGACTGTCACGGTCTTCATGAATACTAATCCAATCCAACAAAAATTTATTCCACACATTCATAGATATATCACAGGCATTGTATCAAAATTTCATAGAAAAATAACGGTTAGAATCTAATTTACCACTGATTCTATAAGTTCATCTCAAACTGAATTTCTACAAGTTCACCTGTAAAACTCAGTTGGTTGGAGTACTTCTCTAACTCATATTCAAGTGAATTTTTACAGCAACTTCATAGACTAAATGGGTTACTCCCATTAAAAATTCAGGACATCATACACTGTACAACATTTATTTTCATGGGTTTATATCGCTGCACAGTGATCTAAAATCTGTAGCAATGTAATCTGAACCTGGTTGGTTTCATCACATATTCATTTCCGATCGTACTAAAAACTTAACAGAGGTTTCATAATACTGTAACAAACAACATATATCAAAATTACAGAGATCCAATGGTTTGATTTAAAACGAAGATACAAATAAAAGCTATGGTTTTTGGTGTCAGGAAATACCTAATTCAAAATTAACCTATTTTTTTAACTTATTAACCTAAGATTTCATGGTACTCAACAATTGAAACTTATGTACTGTCAATAATATATGATAAATCAAGAATAAACCCTGATTCACCACACACAAAAATCTCTTTCAAATCCTCATTAAAGCTTAAAATCAACTACTAATACCTCTTTATAATCTTTATCATTGAAAACCCATCTTCTATTCTTCGGTAACATGATCAATTTGACATAAATTAAAAAGATAAACCAAAAACCCTAAATTTTTTTACCTGATTTACGTTTCCGTTAATTCGAGTTAATTATATGAATCAATAACACCATCACCAACCATTCCCTGAACTTCCACCGCCCCTTTCTCTCGATCTTATACTCTCAAAATCACTCTCAGAATCACGGGAGCGAAGATTAGGGAAGAAGAAGAATAAGAAGAAAGATAAGAAGAAAAGGAAGAGTGTCGGCCAACTTTCTCTTCCTCTTAGATATAGTGTAGGGGTTTATGGTAATTTTACCCATTTCCATGACTAAGTAAACGACCGTGGACTCAATATGTGGGCCCAAAACGTGATAATAGACGGTAAGGGAAGTTTAACAAATTTAAAAAAAAACGGGGGCATTTTTTTAGTGGGTATTTTTGTATGAGAGTACTTTATCAAAATTCCCTAAAGAAAAAGATCTCATACGATAATCCATGGACATTGAAATCTGACTTAGAGACTAGACAGGAAATCCCATTGTTGCAAAATATCACTATCATCTAAAGCACCATACTCACATACACACAAGAAGAACCTTTTCACTCCTAGCATCAAATTGAACTAAACAAACAATAAAATTTCTATCATAGTCCACTGTTTCGAGATACAAACCACCAGATAATCCGGTTGGATTTACATATATACCAATAATTTAGATAATTTAGATAATAATACTAACTTGTAAACCTAATCAATTTTCTGATCTTTTTTATTTGTTTCAGCTAGAAAAACTATATCTAAATTATTTGATCTTACCAATTAAATCCTTAAAGTGGTAACTAGTATGCTTATTACCAAAACCTTGTACATTCCAAGCTAGTACCTTCATCTCTAGAGTTTTATAGATGCTACTTTCAACAGTTAAACATTACCCAGAAATCACGGAACAATTATAGTAAGTGATATGAAAAATCGAGAACTCAATTACGAAAGACCTAAATTATTCTATGTCTGGATAATAGATATGAGCTAGTCCGCTTATAGAGTCGTAGTATATGGATATACCCTCGAGTCCTGACCAGTTATATTTTTGCCTAAGGTGATCCATTTTAGTGATTCTAAGTAACTCAGTTTCCTCAAGCATCTCAATTTGCAAATTTTATGCACCAGTAAGATATCATTATGTTCCAAGGTAAAAATAAAATGCACTTATAGAAACTTGTAACTTATTCTTTTACTTATTTTTTTATTGATTGGCAATTTATATCATCAATAGTGGTCAGAGACAGCATCATATATAAGCACAAAATATTCATACAAGTATTATTTGTGTATTAACTTCGCATATTGAGTTTAGGGATCGCATTAGTACATGAAAAAAGTACTCTAAGCCTAAGCGTATGATTAATGTCATCAAGTTCATAAAAGTAATATTCCGTAAACAAGTATCGTGTGTCACAAGAGTTAAGTTTACCTCCAAGAACTAGTTTGATCTGGCGGGATTTTGCACATCTGGCTCGTCATGGTATAACGAGATAAACCAACCGATCATTCTCACTTTCAAATGGCTTGAGTCTAGTCGGGCCAAAATATTCCCATAGTCATTGCGTACATTTATTTTGTAAATGAGGACAACTTTGTCTAAAATTCTTGTTTTTGGTGGTCGAACTTGAACCAGCCGCTTCTCAGCCGCAATCAGGACTATTTTTTTTTTTTTTTGAAATATTAAGTGATTCAACTGTTTCCAAGTCGGATGAAAAGGTTTGCTATATTGTGCGAAAATCTAGACTAGGTTCCATCTGTGATACTTGGAGATGTAACAATTTCCGAAAAATCTCCCCGAGGAAGCTACGGTGAATCAAACCAATCAATTTCAGCTTATTCGGTATCTTTATGCTCCCTCTGTTAATGTTGTAACATTGACGGAGACTTTGAGAATTGACAAAAGTGCATAATATATACAGAAACTCAACATTATTATTGTGTTCAAATTCCTCGGTCTCTCAATCCTCAGATCTATTTTGCTATACATCAATAGAATAATTTTATCTCGTTCATTATTCTAGTATTTTTTATTCTTGTAAAAGTGAACCATAAAGATGTTCATTATGAATCCTAAAATCTAGTTTGATCTTGATGTTCTTGAAGTTTATGTAATCTATGTTCATGATGAATGAAATTTATGGGATTTATCAAGGGAAACAAAAAGGATAAAGAAAATATAGCGAAAGTAATGTTTTGGATGACTTGCAACTGCGTTTACGTCCAAATATAATTCAACAAAAATAAAATAAAAAATCCCCAAACAAATGAACTTCAACTTGAATTTGGTTAGGAGATTGATTACAGAAAAACTAGTACAACTAAAAGGTACTAACAAAGAGCAATCCGTGAAGAGAAGTAACGAACTACCAAAAAGAGTACCAAGCAATTCGAAGATTGAAAGAATGGTTTTAGGATTATGATCCAACCATTTTGAAAAGGTTTTTTCTTCTTGAAAAAGAGATATACTCATAAAAATATGAGAGTAATATGCCCAAAGTCTTGAATCTTAATTACCACACTTGAACTTCCATCCAAGATCTCCATTGAAATCATAAAGAAATGCAATAAGAGCGCATAGAGAATCCCCATAAAGGAGAAGACATAAACAAAAAGGGAAAACAAACCACAAGAACACCATAAAATCTCCTAAAAACAATGGAGATTAAAGCAAAAACTAAAACAACTCTAACTTAAACTATTAGCTATCTAAGAAAATAAGAAAAAATAAAGAAACCTGCTCATATGAGGCTCGAAATGGACTAGATCTGAACAGTAAACTTTAATGGTAGTGGGAGTTTTTTTGGGTTTTGAGAAGGGGCAAGAGAGGAGAGAGAAGGAGAAAGATGTTTGAAGGTGTAGTACCAATATTTCTTTATCCCTTTAGCCTTGAGTGTTGAAAGGCTATATCTTTGCATTTCTATGGTTTGCTATAATTTTGTATTCACCAAAATCATAAAAGAAAAAATCTTGTAACCCTTCAAACGAGAGTTATCAAATGTAAAAACCTCTAAGAACACGATATATAAGTTTAACATAAAAATGTTACACACTTCATTATATGATAGTGTTAAATTATAATTTTAGTTAGGAACAAGTCATGACTCATGAGTAGCATTATATAACCTGGCGAGATTGAGGTATACCCAGATTAATTGGGGTATACCCAATAAGACAAAATAGGGTCATTTTGAAGTAAAAGAGATCACCCCTTAACCAAATATTTTGAAAATGGCAATATTGCCCTCGTTTAATTAACACTAAAATTTTGATTAGATTAATTAATTAAGTTTAAATTGATTGAATAGATTAAAACTTATGAATTTAAGTTATGAAATTTTGTTTTTGATTGAACTTTGGTGGGATGGTTATTGATGATTTTTTTTTTTTTTTTTTTTTTTTTTGAGAATATCTCTTGCAACGCAAAAGAAGCACACAACCGAAATACTTCTAAAAAGGGGATTGCAAATCTATTATATGAAATCATACTCAAAATCAAAGAATAAATCAACACTTTCAGTTCTGAAAGTATGAAAAGTCGGCAAGGTCGACTAATGAAGGTCATGCCGGCCAAAAGTGGCCGGCAAGGTCTTCATCGTCGACCTCGCCGGCCAAAAGTGGCCGGCATGATCTTCATCTTCGACCTTGACGACTTTTCTTTTTTGACATACAGGAGATGACATAAAAAATTTATTGGCCAACAAGGTATTCAAAAAATACCCTTCCGGTTGTTTTTGGCCGGCAAGGTATTCAAAAAATACCCTTCCGGCTGTATTTGGCCGGCAAGGTCTTCAAAAAATACTCTGTCGGCTGTTGAAAAATTTACAGTCGCCGCCATGGCTGTTATGAAAAGTCGTCAAGATATGCAAGTTACGACCTTGCCGACCAAAAACACAGAAATCATAATTTTCAATTTCTAACCTAATATAACAATCAAATCACGCAACACAATGATGGGTTTGAGTTTAAACATCATTTATAGTCTTTTTTTTCGCTGGTAGAGTCAACAATTTTTTTGGAAAATCAAAGTTGAAGATTTTTATATGGCTTTGGTTGATGGAAGATGAAGATGAAAAAGAAGAAGAGAAGATTAAGAGTTGTTTAGTTTTTTTAATTTTAGGGTTAATGAAATTAAGAAATGGGTTTAGTTTAAGATTTAATTAGTTTAAGGGTATTAAAGTAAAATCACTCTTTTTAATAATGACACACCATGTCCCCTTGAAATTGGGTATACCCCAATCTCGCCAGGTTATATAAGTCTCTAATAAATTTGTTTAAAGTATTAAAATGAGTTTTTTATATTTACTAGGGTATGACCCGTGCCGTTACGGCACGGGAATTGATTTGTTCTCTTGTTACTCAAAGTTGGCTTTTCTACATGTTTGATCAACAAATTGCGATTTGTAGAAAGTGTAGAGAAATCTTTTTTTTTTTTTTTCTCCTTTTTGATTATATAGACCAACGGTACCTAGTACACCTCCTAAGTCATACATTTAGGATTTTTATGCATCCCCAACCTCCGTACTTGAGAAAGCTTGATAACCTACATATTGTTGAGTTAACAATTTTATTTCTTTGGAAGAGGGGCTACAGATGTGCCAACTATTAAAGATAAGCACCAATCATGGCAGAAATGCAGTTCAGCACTAATACTATTAATTTTGAAATATTTGTAATTTGCATATTTCGTTGTTAAGTGTTGTTATCCACACTGCCTAATTTTATTGATAACTGCAGTAACCAACTATACATGCCCATCATCTGGGCAACACTCCTCAGGTTTCACTAATACACACGTCTAAACAAAACATGAATAAACCCTACCGAACAAATTAGTCAGTGTCAGCAAATTAGTCTTAAAGCGGAAAAATTAATGATAAAAGACCAAGCCTCTGCCAAATCACCAGAAAGAACACCAATATCTTGCATCCCAACTTGACCCGACACGGCGGATACCTATAAGGCATGAAAAAAAACCATAAAATTTGGTGAGCTAGTAAAACACAGTCGTACACGGGACATGACGACCCTTTCCAAAAATATTCATTTGATTATAATCTAATTAGAGCTCTACTCTTACTTCGACTATACACATTAGGGGTTCATGGCTTCGCTTTACTGTTTTTTATTAGTTTTCTTATTATCTCTGCAATGCATATAGAGAATGCACCGAGAAAGTTGCACGAATCAATGGCGTCATCTCGGAGGGAATGTTTTTATTTGAGCAAGAGTAACTGCATCTCCCCCAACCAAATTAACCTCGCTAGTTATTTCCGATTGTGCCTTCTAAGTGTGTGAGCAACCACTTATATGATAAAAATATCATCATATCTTGATTAACTGCCCATCACTTGGTCACCTAAAAATGGTATTAACAACTCTTATTCCGCAAGGATCTCATTAATACAATAATCAATCAAAATCAATCCATTACTCAAAAATACGCAACCATTCTCTTAATCCAAAAATGGTAAAATGAAATGCGAAAGTTATGCAACAAATTGGTACATTTATCTTGGCAAGTGGATCAACCTTATCACAACTTTTAAGCACCGATTGTGGGCAACCACCACTCCATATTAACGAAACCGCTTAATCGATTGTTTGTTGATTGCTTTTCATCCATTTCCTTCCGTGCAAGCTCGTAAGAAGTTCATGGAACTTGGTGGTGAAATCCATAAGAACCTCAAAAATGTCCCCTTGAATGGACCGAGGGGTGAGAGAGAATGGATAATCCTATCATTGGCATCTTTACTGGAAGGCCTTGAGGAGCAATCATCACCTTGTGAACTGCTGACACCCTTCAAAACAGTTGCAGAAAAACAGAAGTCATGTAAACTAAAATTGGGATACTTCATGCTCAAGCCAAAAACTCAAACTTTTGTATGCCGTTAAAATGTGAGAGTTAAACGGACTGTTAGCATTCATGTTCAAATATTCAAATAGGTACACATCTTTATAAACTCGAGATAGAATCCCATGCCAACAAAAATATAGAGGAACCTCCCTGCATAGTGTGGCACCATCCATGGAAGAAACCGCTGATACGATCTTGACACAGAGTATCTACAGTTGCAATTAAGCAAACTACCTTAAATCTTCTTCATTAAATCGTGTCAGTCATGTGCTCTCAGTCCGATTGGTTTAGAGAGAACCCAAGCAAAATCCGACTCCCAACTAATGTGACCTCCATGCTATAACCAACTGCCTTATAACTAATGTGTTATTATTTCACCAAGCAAAGTATTGCGCCTACATCTTTATCATTAATACAGAAAACGAAATCTGGACTATGATTTGTGTGTGACCGGATCTCTAAAACATCTATAGAAATTTTAGGATGTATGAAATTTATTTGGGGACCATCCAAGCTGGGGTTGTGAAGAATGTGAAAGCCATATATACTCAGCTAAATGCAAGAAGCATAAAAAACAACAATGGTGGTGAGATATCCTTGCGTGCAGGCTTGCTTAACAATCATGGAAAAGTTGGATAATACTGTAGATCAAATACAGTACCATATTTTATTCAACAACACAAAACCTTATTTGTACACCTAAAAAAATTTTTTTTGCATAAATCCCCAGACATAGAAATACTACTCAATTACCTTGGCATTGCTTCAGCCATCTTGGTTCACGTAATGGTCACCGTTATTTGTTGTATTGTTTGCTGCAAGTCTTTTGCGCATGAAACGGATATAAGAGATGACTGACCATCGATTGCATCTTTGATGTGAACTGAAAATCTAGCAGATAGCAGATTACCAAACACTTTGACAAAATTATATGCAAGTTTGACAATGAGCTCAAGATACTCACTGTTTTTATTCGAATATCTTCTTGTGCAAAATCACATAATTGCTACTACTGATAACGATGAATGAGTAATATCTTCCTTAATTATTATTACAATCTGTATTCCCATGTCTTTTTACAATAACAATGATGACTCTTGGCCACCTTTAGAAGGATTCGTGTTCCTGAACATTGCACTAACTATAAATAACCATGTTTAATGCTTTCTCAATAATCTCAACATCTAAGACTTGGGTTAAAGCTGAAAATCTTACTATTTGGATTGGCAGAGTAGGCAAAATGGGGAACTGGGAAAGCTGAGGATATTTGGCAACCAAAAGAAGAAAAAAAAACTCAATTAGTCATAGATTCAATATGAAATGAAATTGAACTTGAAAGAAAAGATAGTAAATTACTTCTAAATCAATCTTTTACCTAATGACCGTGACAATTTTGATTGCTTTTACGCCGGATGTATTGTAGCTACAACAATTGCTTCCCCAATTTAAAAGCAGACAAAATAGTCACTAATTGAGTAAAAGCTGACAAAATTACAGATCAGAAAGAAAATAGAGGCAACATTTAATCATAAGAAAATCCAAACCCTAAAGAACCTGTTACTGCGGGAATGATCCTGAGCGTAACTTCCACCAAATCCAACCTAAATTTTGAACAACGAAATGAAATAAGATGGTTAAAACAAACTCTGATCAAGTCACCAAAAGAAGTAGAAAGAAATCTTATTTATGCATCTACCAGAGATTCAATATGAAAAATCCAATTGAATCATCCTTGTCTATGTTTTTCGATTCAGAGATTTAGTTTTACATTGGTTTCTGAAGTGTAACGCCTCACATTTATGAGTGAGATAATCGGAAACAGTTTGAAACGCATGGAGTTGAATGTGAACTGTAATGAGAAGAATAAGACGTGGAAAGAGTTAGGTCGAGCGTAAGTTGGGTGTTAAGATATCTGGTTCGATCTTGGCCGTCTTTTATCTCCCCAAAATGTAGAGCTCCGTTCAACACGTAAAACCGTGGAGGAGGGTTTAACACACATTAGTGGGGCAATCTCAGCCGTTCTTTATGTATCCAAACTGTAGAGAGACGTCGATCTAGAAAAACACCATTGTCCCTTATAATATAGATTTCCAAGTCTGAACTGATTACTCCTCGCTCCAAACTTCCCAACTGAGTAGGGAACGGTTTCGACTACTTAAGAGATGATGCTCCATTTACTATACATCCATAAAAGGTCGACAAAACTGATGGGGTACCACAAATTGGTGAGGATTTTGACTCCGAACAACCAGTATATAATTACTATAATCAGTACGTTAGAGGCATTGGATTTAGCATACATAAAGGTTCCAGCACTCGGCGCAAAGATAAAATAATCTCCAGGAGAGTTCTTGAATATTCAAATACCGGAGTCTATAAGAAGCATCCAAGAGGATCCCATCTGAAACCTCGTCTGTGCGCAAGGACTGGTTGCAGATCAAAATTGACAATTAAGTTGCAAAGTGACAATAATATAAATTCCAGTGAAGAGTTTGTCAAAGATACCAATCGCCTAATTACATCTCATGTCATTTTTGTTTCTTACCTTAATCGTTTTAAAAACTATCTATACAATAAGGCAAAGAAGGTGATAGAGTGTTTTGACATCGCCATGATTGATTTGATTACTGAAATAGAAATGGAAGGGTTAACATACGGAAGTCAGTCGTGAAATCTTTTTAAGATGTTATAAATAATTATCTCTCTATGTTTCAGAGACCTCGTTAGCGCCAAAAATATATAAGAAGATTACGAAGTGGGTAAATAGAAAAAAAAACATATATAAAATAAATATCCTAGAATGATGTGATAGTTAAAAAAAAATCGGGTATTTAACTCTAGTTATCTCCACTAATTTATTCGTTAATCCGACAACGACGGCCATTCTTGAACATATTCTCTATGTTGATGTTGTATCGTTGATGGGGGAAGTTAGTAAAATGAAGAACCAGGACCTGAAAATGACCGGATATACTTCTAAAGTAGTCCCAACTATCTTTTTGTTGCTCAAAGTTATCTAAAGTACGTAAAAAATTCAAATTATTTACATTTTTCAGAGCTAATTACGGTTGAAATTTCGCTCATAATCAACTGTAAATCGAAGTTACGGTTCGTAAAAGATGAACTACCAACCGTAACTGGTTAAATTTGAAGAAAACTCAATCGTAAAATCAGTTACGGTTGGTAACTAAATGCTCGATACCAACCGTAACTCAGTTACGGTTGGTAACCAAATGCTCGATACCAACCGTAACTGAGTTACGGTTGGTAATTAAATGCTCGATACCAACCGTAAACTAAAATAGTTACCAAGCGTAACTGAAGAAAATTCTCAGATATAAGAACATACGATTGGTAATTGAACTATTACCAACCGTATTAACATCAAAATCTCCAGTTACGGTTCGTAATTGAGTTAAAATCAACCGTAACTCGCATAACCCAGAAATTTCAATTTCAATTTTCATACAAAACCCTAATTTTTGATACAAAATTAACTTAAATCCAACATGATAAACTAAACCCTAACTGGGTTTTTCCAAACATTTTTCAAATCGCCGATTAATCGAAGACGATGAAATTTTCAGTTTTAATGGAGGTTACGGTTGATGGAGGAGAAGAGAAGATAAAGAATAAGATGAAAAGAAAAAAAACTGATTTGATTTTTTTTGATTCATTAGTGTTTATGGGTAAAAATAGTTTCCGCCGATTTTGGTAAATTCGGCAGGTGAGTGAGAAACGGTTTAAACCCTAAACAAAAGTGCTTTGCGTGAGCACTTTATAGATTCGAGAGATCAAACTCGTACAAGTCCGGCCTAAACCAAGAAATGGCCGTTCAGACTTGCTTCGGTCACAAAGTGGAGGAGAAGGGTTGATTTGAGACCAGAATAATGGGAGAGAGTAGTGTCTCGACTTGTATCGAAAGTGAAAGCTTCGAAAGCTTGCAAGAGATGAAAGCTTTTGGAGAGCTTGCAAAGTTGCCTTTTCTGAGAGTGTTGTATTTTTCTCCTGACCAAGACTTGTTGTCTCGGTGGAAATAGGTAAGACCTATTTATACAAGTCGAGGCTGAAACGTACCCTGGCCTCATGAAGGAAGAGAGTAAAGGGTGAAATAATGGGAGGAGGTGGTAACCGCAAGGTGTTTATGGGTGAAAACGTTTTTACCATTATTTCCTCATTTATTTGACCGCTTTATTCCTACACGCTTTCTTAATGTGAGCGTAGTGTACGCTGCATGCCAGACCGCCAAACCAAAACCCTAGAAAGCATCCCCGCTTTGTGTTGATGTCTCGAGTGTTGGTTGCACCATGAGTGCAAGTGGTGCTTCTAGAGGCGCATGTGGCATGTGCCACTGGCATGTGCGGAATGCCTTTGTTGCGGGTTGCACCTTGAGTGCAAGTGGCAACGCCAGAGCTGCTAGTGGCTTGTGTGGCATGTGCCAATGGCATGTTCGGAATGCTTTGGTGGTAAGTTGTACGTTGAGTGTAAGTGGCAATGCCAGAGCTGCTAGTGGCGTGTATGGCAAGTGCCAATGGCGTGTGCGGAATGCCTTGATGGTAGGTTGCACGGTTTGCAAGTTAGGCTACCGTGCGTGTTTGGCATGTGTCAATGGCACGCATGGCCATTAGAGCTATGTCCTGGTAAGAAAAGCTACCAGCGATGCATGTTGGCATGTGCCAATGGCATGCGTGGCCAACTTGGGTCACGACACTAGGAAAAGCTACCAGCGAGCGTGTTGGCATGTGTGGCCAATTTGGGTTGCGTCCCGGCGGGAAAAGCTACCAAATGAGCGTGTTGGCATGTGCCAATGGCATGCGTGGCCAATTTAGGTCGCGCCCAGTAGGAAAAGCTACCAACGAGCGTGTTGGCATGTGCCGGTGGCATGCGTAGCCAATTTGGGTCGCGCTACCTGGTAGGAAAAGCTACCAAATGAGCGTGTTGGCATGTGCCACGGCATGCGTGGCCAATTTGGGTTGCGCCCGGGTAGAAAAAGCTACCAAATGAGCGTGTTGGCATGTGCCAATGGCATGCGTGGCCAATTTGGGTCGCTACGGTAGGAAAAGCTACCAGCGAGCGTGTTGGCATGTGCCAATGGCATGCGTGGCCAATTTAGGTCGCGCCCTGGTAGGAAAAGCAACCAGCGAGCGTGTTGGCATGTGCCAATGGCATGCGTGGCCAATTTAGGTCGCGCCCGTAGGAAAAGCTACCCGGTAGCGTGTTGGCATGTGCCAATGGCATGCGTGGCCAATTTGGGTCGCGCCCTAGTAGGAAAAGCTACCAAACGAGCGTGTTGGCATGTGCCAATGGCATGCGTGGCCAATTTGGGTCGCGCCTGGTAGAAAAAGCTACCGGCGAGCGTGTTGGCATGTGCCAATGGCATGCGTGGCCAATTTGGGTCGCGCCCTGGTAGGAAAAGCTACCAACGAGCGTGTTGGCATGTGCCAGTGGCATGCGTGGCCAATTTGGGTCGCGCCCTGGTAGAAAAAGCTACCAGCGAGCGTGTTGGCATGTGCCAATGGCATGCGTGGCCAATTTGGGTCACGCCTTGGTAGAAAAGGCTACCAGCGAGCGTGTTGGCATGTGCCAATGGCATGCTCGGCCATTAGGGCCGCGCCCTGGTAGGAAAAGCTAACAGCGAGCGTGTTGGCATGTGCCAATGGCATGCGTGGCCAATTTGGGTCGCGTCCCGGCAGGAAAAGCTACCACTTAGCGTGTTGGCATGTGCCAATGTCATGCGTGGCTAATTTGGGTCGCGCCCAGTAGAAAAAGCTACCCAGCGAGCGTGTTGGCATGTGCCAATGGCATGCGTGGCAAATTTGGGTCGCGCCCTGGTTGAAAAAGCTACCAGCGAGCGTGTTGGCATGTGCCAATGGCATGCGTGGCCAATTTGGGTCGCTCCCTGGTAGGAAAAGCTACTTGCGAGCGTGTTGGCATGTGCCAGTGGCATGCATGGCCAATTTGGGTTGCGCCCTGGTAGGAAAAGCTACCAGCGAGCGTGTTGGCATGTGCCACTGGCATGCGTGGCCAATTTGGGTCGCAACCACAGTAGAAAAAGCTACCGGCGAGCGTGTTGGCATGTGCCAATGGCATGCGTGGCCAATTTGGGTCGCGCCCTGGTAGGAAAAGCTACCCGGCGAGCGTGTTGGCATGTGCCGGTGGCATGCGTGGCCAATTTGGGTCGCGCCCGGTAGGAAAAGCTACCAGCGAGCGTGTTGGCATGTGCCAATGGCATGCGTGGCCAATTTGGGTCGCTCCCTGGTAGGAAAAGCTACCAGCGAGCGTGTTGGCATGTGCCAATGGCATGCTCGGCCATTAGGGTCGCGCCCTGTAGGAAAAGCTACCAGCGAGCGTGTTGGCATGTGCCAATGGCATGCGTGGCCAATTTGGGTCGCTTCCTTGCAGGAAAAGCTACCAGCGAGCGTGTTGGCATATGCCAATGGCATGCGTGGCCAATTTGGCCTTGGTTGCATGGTTTGCAAGCCTAGGTGCGGGCGCTACTTTGGCATGGCGCGGCTAGGGCCAAGGTAAGGGTGTTTGGCTTGGCGTGGCGTGACCAGCATAGCTAGGGCCAAGGCAGAGTGTGTTTGGCATGGCGCGGCTAGCTTGGGAAAGGTGTGGCTAGCATGATTTTCCATTGGCACGGAGGTGCGGCTAGCATGGCTGGCATGCTTCGGCGCGTTTGGTATGGGCGGCATGATTTGCCATTGGGCATATAGGTGCGGCTAGCTTAGGCTAGGTGTGGCTGGCATGATTTTCCATTGGGACGGAGGTGCGGCTAGCATGGTTGGCATGCTTTGGCGCGTTTGGTGTGACTAGCATAACTAGGGCCAAGGCAGGGTGCGTTTGGCATGGCGCGGATAGCTTGGGCTAGGTGTGGCTGGCATGATTTTCCATTGGCACGGAGGTGCGGCTAGCATGGTTGGCATGCTTTGGCGCATTTGGTGTGACTAGCATAGCTAGGGCCAAGGCAGGGTGCGTTTGGTATGGCGCGGCTAGCTTGGGCTAGGTGTGGCTAGCATGATTTTCCATTGGCACGGAGGTGCGGCTAGCATGGTTGGCATGCTTTGGCGCGTTAGATGTGACTAGCATAGCTAGGGCCAAGGCAGGGTGCGTTTGGCATGGCGCGGCTAGCTTGGGCTAGGTGTGGCTGGCATGATTTTCCATTGGCACGGAGGGGAATTAGGGTTTTGTTCGTTGTAACCCTAATTTGAAAAAATACTCCCTATTAATTACTGACTACATGCATTAAATGTCCTAATAAATGTGTCACCGGTGACATTAGGTTATTCGGGGTTTTACAATTTTTCCCTTTGTTTAAAAACCACCATAAACATTAAGTCCCCTGCTTAGCTCGGAACAGGAGCTTTGTTGCGAGGTAAGCATAAGATGGTGACAAATTATCAACAACAAATCGTAAAGAGAATTGAGGAGGCTTGTCTGACCTTTTTTATAAATAGGATTTGGAATCCTTGCCTCTGGCAGTTTTGCGCAAATCGGGAGGCTCAGCACAATTGGGAAGTTAGCGTCGTGAGAGACAGGAATCTGGGCGGCATTGAGAAGTTGTCGTGAGTTGGGAAACTGAGCGTGCTAGCTTGCGGGACCAGCGCAAAGTGGGAAGCTGATCGTGCCAGCTGGCGGGACCGACGCAAGATGGGGAAGCTGAGCGTGCTAGATGGCGTGACTTGGGCGGTTGTTGGGAAGTCTGGGGAGACTGGCGCGAGCTTGATGGGACCGGTGAAAACAAGGAGGGAGTAAGTGTTTCTACATATAGCAAAGTTTCCTTATTTTGCCTTCCTTCACGCGTGGCTTCAATCAGGGCATCATCCATGCCAAGAAATCTGGAAGCGTTATGTCCAGGTAAAGGCGCCAGGTCTGACTCTTGCAGGAGCATCCCAACAAAAGTTATTCGGGTTAAGAAAATCATACCGGTATGTTTTCTTCTTCTTCGGTGGACTGACGTACGCTTCACCGCTTGTTTGATGAATGGAAAATTTCCCTTTCGTGCAGAGATATCCCGTTGGAGCATGCGTTACTTTTATCGATGAGGATGATCTAGTCGTTCCCCTCCCTTCAAATCCAAACTCGTTGACTACTGCAGACTTGGAGAACTCTGATTTAGGGCTCTCTTGTTATGAATACCCCTATGCAGGATTGTCATTCGGTACTTGTATGAGGTGTCTCTCCTCCAATTATCGGAATGTTGGCGGTTTCCTGGTGCGGAAAGAATTCGTGGTCCTTTATACGAGGATATGGAAGACATACGGCCATATCGCTACCAGGAGCGTAGTGAAGTGTTGTTCGTCCGCCTTGGTTTCCGTAGTGAACTGTCTTTTGCCAATGATTGCTGAGATGGAGAATATGTCCATCCGTGCTGCTGCAGAGTCAGCCATTCAAAGGTGGGAGAACATGGTGTCCACCTGTAAATCCTTGGAGTTTAATATCAGCTGGTTGCGGCATCGTCTCAATATTTTGAAGGTCGACAGAGCTGGTATTCTTGCTGGTGTGATTCCTGCCACAAAAGCCATGCTGGAAGAGGAGAAAGCTTTGGCCCTGGAGTCTCGGAGGATTGAAGAGTTAACTCGAGACTTGAAGAGTAGGACTGAAAGATATATCATGGTCGGTTGAAGATGATATTTTGTAGGGATTATAATTTACTAGATGGGCTTTTTTTATTTGTATCACAAGATTTGAAGGCCCCTCTTTTTTTTTTTTTTTTAAGAAATAAAGAAATTCCATTAATCTGTTGGATTGTATTGAAATTCGATAATTAGCAAGAAAGAAAGTAAAAGTAGAGAGGGTGTCTGGACGTTCACATTTTTGATGTAGCATGTTGCAGGGAAGTGATTAGGCGTAGTATGCTTTAAGCCACTTTCCGTTGATGACTGCATCTAGCTTTCCCCCATCTTCTTTGACAATCTTGTAGTAAACACTGTCGTAAGCTTTAGTGATTATGTACGGCCCTTCCCATTTGGGAGAAAACTTCGGTGCCGATGCATCTTGCTGGATGTGTTTGGCGGTTTTTAGCACTAGATCTTCTTCCTTGAAAACCCTGGATTTTACATGGTTGTTGTACGCCCTTGAAATCATGTTTCTGTATGCTTGTGCATGTTCCTCTGCCCGGGATCTTTTGGAGTCCATAGTATCTAGTTCCGCGATTCTGGCATTGAGTGATTCGGCTTCATTCCACTGAGGTCCACTCGCGGCAGCGATTCTGGCAGACGGGATCTTGATTTCTGCTGGGAGGATCGCGTCTATACCATAGATAATGGAGTAGGGAGACATGCCGGTGGAACTTCTAGGGGATGTTCTGTACGCCCATAGAGCCATCGGCAATTGCTCGTGCCAGGTACTGGGATTGTCGTGTACTGTTCGGCTCTCAAGTAGTTCATGCACTTACTTGTTAGCAAAAGGTGCGCCGTTATCGGTGATGACGTGTTTAGGTACGCCAAAACGGCAGATGATGTATTCCTTGACGAATGCCGCGATCGTGGCTCCAGTGGTTCCTTTTAGCGGGACAGCTTCAACCCACTTGGTAAAGTACTCGATCGTGGTTATTATGTATTCATGCTGTTTTGAGGATGGCGGGTTGATCTTCCCAATGATGTCGAGTCCCCAGCTATAAAAGGGCCACGGGCTACTTATCGAGTGTAAGGGTGTTGGAGGCGCGTGTATGAGGTTTCCGTGAATCTGGCATTCTCGGCATTTCTGAACGAAAGTAGCTGCGTCATCTTCCATGGTCGGCCAGTAGTACCTATTTGTGTATCTGAAGGAACAGTTTCTGTTTCCCTTGGTGTTCGCCTTCGTGCATTTCTCTTAACATAACTGGGATTTTACATACGCCCAAACACCGCAGAGACTTCCTCCGAAACTCTTGCGATATAAAACCCCATCATGGAACACGAATCTTTTGGACTTTTGTTTTAGCTTGGACGCATCCTCTTTGTCAGTAGGAAGAATGTCGTCGCGAAGGAAACCGATGTACGACTCCCGCCAGTCCCCAGTGTGACTAATGTTGAGGACTTCTGTCTGACATGGGGGCGCCTGGCAATTGGGACACGCCTTCTGGAGTAATCGGGATTGGGCTTCCATATCCGGCCAATAGTATCCAAGTCATTGTAAACGACAATAGAGGGTTACCACTGATGTTTTTCCACAGACTTCGGTATGAACATGTTCAAGTTGTTGTTGTGCTTCCTCTTTTCCGAGACACCTTGATAGTGAGCTGTCTGGATTTCAATGATACATAACATCTTGACGCATAAAGAAATTCCGCAAAGTTTTGAGGTCGACCTTCCCTTGGAAAAGTGAGTTGTTGAGTTCTTGAATGATAGGAGTTCTCCAGTAATCGTCTTTGGCTTTCTCAGGTTGTGAAAGCCATGTTGAAGCTATGGTTCGCCGTTTCTTTGTCGGGGTTTCCTCGGATCCTTGAACCGTAGCTTTGATGCTAGTGTAGCTAGGCAATCAAGCATGCTTGTTACTGCTACTACCGACATGTGTGATGGTTGCTTCGGCGAAATAATTTAATAATTTTTGTGCTTCAGCCTGTGTAGGTGTCGTTGGGCGTTCTTTAAATGCGTAAATCCTGTTTAGTCAAGTTGATGAGTAATTTGGAATCACCTCTTATCTCCAAACGCGTGGCCCCGACTCGTTTAGCTAGTGATAGTCCAATGAGGAAGGCTTCGTATTCAGCTGAGTTATTGGTGCATGGAAAGTCTAGCTTGAAAGAGTGCGAGAAGACTTCTCCAGCAGGATATACTAGTACCACACCTGCTCCTCCGGTATTAGTCTTGGGGGTGGAAGAGCCGTCGAAGAACAGCAGCCATGCTTCTTTTTAGACTAAGAAGATATCTGGAAGGTCTCCCAGGAGGTATTCTCGTAACTCTGCGGTGTTTTCTCCTAGGAATGCTGCTAACAGGTCTGCAACATCCTGTCCTTTTATGGCCCTCGGGGAAACGCACGTTATGTCGAACTCTGACAGCTGCAGCAACTATTTATCCGGCCTCCCTATCAGGGAGGGTTTCGAGAGAACGAACATTACAGGGTCTGATTTGGATATTAACACCACCTTGTTGGAGAGGAGGTAGTGCATGAACTTCTGGATGGAATAAATTAACGATAAACACGCCTTTTCTGCTTTGGGGTATCTGAGTTCAGCGTCTCTCAACATTCGATCGAAGTAATATATGGGATATTCAATTCCTTTGTCGTCTTCTTGAGCGAGGAGGGCTCCAATGGCGGTATCGCTAAAGGCTGTGTAAAGACATAGTGGCTTCCCTTGCATAAGAGACTTCATGACGGTCAGGGAGGACAGCGTTTGCTTTGGATCTTCTCGGGTACGCTTTTTGTGAGACGTAGTCCATGTGAAATTCGCTCCTTTTTTTTTTTAGCGAGAGGGGTAAACGCAAGAATGAGTCGTGCCGGCCCGGTATGAAGCGACGAATGTAGTTTACCTTGCCCATGAAACTCTGGAGCTCTTTTGCGGTTCGTGGTGGCGGCATCGTGAGGATAGCTTGCGTCTTGACTGGGTCAACTTTTATCCCTGCGGCCGTTACTTGGAATCCTAAGAACTTCCCCGAAGAGACACCAAAAGCGCATTTCAAAGGATTCATCTTCAACTTGTATTCGCGACATCTTTCGAACACTTGTCATAGCGTTTCCGGATGATCCGCTGGAGTCTTCGATTTAACTACCACATCATCTACGTAATCTTCGACTTGCTTGTGCATCATATCGTGGAAGATGGTAGTCATGGCGCGTTGGTAAGTAGCGCCAGCGTTCTTCAGACCGAAAGGCATTACGGTGTAATAGAAGTTTCCGAGAGGGGTTCGGAAAGCAGTCTTACTCGCGTTGTGCTCATACATCATTATCTGGTTGTAGCCGCTATATCCATCCATGAAAGAGAACATACCATGTCCACTGGTAGCGTCTACCAGCATGTCGATGTTAGGGAGCGGGAAATCGTCTTTAGGGCAGCACTTGTTCAGATCTCTGAAATCGACACAACACCTGATCTGACCATTCTTCTTTTTAACGGGAACGATATTGGCCAACCAGGTGGGATGGTGAATAGGTTTGACAAAATCAGCGACTAGTAATTTCTGGACCTCCGCCTTGATTTGTTCTTCTCGTCGTGTCTGAATTGTCTTGGAGGCTGCTTTACTGGTTTGGATCCGGGTACCACGTGCAGATGGTGGGTGACCAGTTTTTCATCCAAGCCATGCATTTCTTCGTAAGTCCATGCGAAAACATCCTTGTATTCTTTGAGTAGGTCTACTAACTTTGAGCGTTCTGCAGAATGTAGAGTCGAACTGATCAGAACGGGTCGCGGGAATTCCTCATTCCCTATATTGACAGTTTCGAGTTCGTCGGTGGTTAAGTCGGTCCCGTCTTGTAGCTTCTGAAGGGCGTCTGGAACTTCCTCCTGGTTATTGTGAAAACATTCTTTTGAGTGGGGAGACCGGTCATGGTCTCCCCTGCTAATTGCTAAAAGCGGTCGTAATGTGTGAGTTTTCCCTTTTTGCTTCGTCCTGCGGTAAGGGTGCATTCTCGCTTGGTGCGGGCACGGTTACGCCCGTTGGCGGAGAGCGGCGGGTCTTCCTTCTGAGGAGACGGTGGGAGGGCGGTCTCCTCTGTGGAGTATCTCCAGTTTGTCACTATTTCTGAGCGATGTCCATTTTGGTAACAGAAAACTGTGAATCTTGGTCGTCACTCCTTTTGAACCCTCCTTCGGCCCATGTGCTTCTACGCAAAGTAGAATGGTGCATAGGGGACAAATGTGATGAGGATGCGGACAACTTCTCCGTTCAGTACTGTTTTCAGGCATTGGTGGTATGTTGAAGGAACGATCTTGAGATTGTGCAGCCACGGCCTTCCTAGTATCATGTGGTAGTCTGGTTCTTTTTCAATCACCTCAAACTTCACGCTTGATTGAATCGGCCCTACTGCCAGCTCCAAGTTGATGTAGCCGTACGTGCTAGTTTGGTTGCCTTCGAAATCCGTCATCGTAGTGGGTTGTCGTACGATCTCGTTAGGTCGCACCCTGGCAGCTTTAAGTGTCTAAAGAGTGATGACATTGGAAGATGCACCCGTGTTAATGAGCGCTCTTCGAAACTCCATGTTCCTGACGAGAGCCGTAACATGCAAGGCCCGGTTGTGACCGTCTTCTACCATCATGTCATCATCGGTGAAAAAAATATTGTTGGTGGATCTTCCGGGGATCCTTGGAGTCCCCGTGAGTGCAGGAACTAGTGATGCGTTCAGTGCTATTCGGTTAATAGCAGAGAATGTTTTTACTCGCTGGTCCTTGGAGAGGTGTAGCAATTCACATAAGTTTTCTACCAACATGGTCGCCTCCTGGTCCGCTGGCTTCCAGTCAGTGACGAAACCATTGATTTGAAATGCTCATTCGGGATGTCAGTCCCATGCTCTTGATATCCTGGGGAACATGAACCACTTAGCTCCGATGTTAGGCTGATGAGGAAGTCGAGTATCATGGGTAAAAATCGTTTCCGCCGATTTTGGTAAATTCGGTAGGTGAGTGAGAAACTGGTTTAAACCCTAAACAAATGTGCTGCACGTGAGCACTTTATAGATTCGAGAGATCAATCTGTACAAGTCCGTCCTAAACCAAGAAATGGCCGTTCCAGACTTGCTTCGGTCACAAAGTGGAGGAGAAGGGTTGATTTGGGGAGGGAAGGTGTTGAGACCAGAATAGTGCAGAGTAGTGTCTCGACTTGTATCGAAAAGTGAAAGCTTCGGGACGCTTGCAAGATATGAAAGCTTTTTGGAGAGCTTGCAAAGTTGCCTTTTCGAGAGTGTTGTATTTTTCTCCCGACCGAGACTTGTTGTCTGGGTGGAAATAGGTAAGACCTATTTATACAAGTCGAGGCTGAAACGTACCACGGCCTCATGAAGGAAGAGAGTAAAGGGTGAAATAATGGGAGGAGGTGGTAACCGCAAGGTGTTTATGGGTGAAAACGTTTTCACCATTATTTCCTCATTTATTTGACCGATTTATTCCTATTCACGCTTTCTTAATGTGAGCGTAGTGTACCCCGCATCTTTGTGACCGCCAAACCAAAACCCTAGAAAGCATCCCCGCTTGTGTTGATGTCTCGAGTGTTGGTTGCACCTTGAGTGCAAGTGGTGCTGCTAAAGGCGCGTGTGGCATGTGCCACTGGCATGTGAGGAATGCCTTCATTGCGGGTTGCACCTTGAGTGCAAGTGGAAATGCCAGAGCTGCTAGTGGCGTGTGTGGCATGTGCGGAATGATTTGGTGGTAAGTTGTACGTTGAGTGTAAGTGGCAATGCCGAGCTGCTAGTGGCGTGTATGGCAAGTGCCAATGGCGTGTGCGGAATGCCTTGATGGTAGGTTACACTAGTTTGCAAGTTAGGCTACCAGCGTGCGTGTTTGGCATGTGTCAATGGCACGCATGGCCATTAGGGCTATGACCTGGTAAGAAAAGCTACCAGCGATGCATGTTGGCATGTGCCAATGGCATGTGTGGCCAACTTGAGTCACGACCAAGTAGGAAAAGCTACCAGCGAGCGTGTTGGCATGTGCCAATGGAATGCGTGGCCAATTTGGGTTGCGTCCCGGCAGGAAAAGCTACCAGCGAGCGTGTTGGCATGTGCCAATGGCATGCGTGGCCAATTTGGGTCGCGTCTGTGGCAGAAAAGCTACTGGCGAGCGTGTTGGCATGTGCCAATGGCATGCATGGCCAATTTGGGTCGCTCCGGTAGGAAAATCTACCAGCGAGCGTGTTGGCATGTTCCAGTGGCATGCATGGCCAATTTGGGTCGCTCTCGGTAGGAAAAGCTACCAGCGAGCGTGTTGGCATGTGCCACTGGCATGCGTGGGCAATTTGGGTCGCGCCCTGGTAGAAAAAGCTACCAGCGAGCGTGTTGGCATGTTCCAATGGCATGCGTGGCCAATTTGGGTCGCGCCACGGTAGGAAAAGCTACCGAGGCGTGTTGGCATGTGCCGGTGGCATGCGTGGCCAATTTGGGTCGCGCCCTGGTAGAAAAAGCTACCAATGAGCGTGTTGGCATGTGCCAATGGCATACGTGGCAAATTTGGGTCACGCCTTGGTAGAAAAAGCTACCAATGGCGTGTTGGCATGTGCCAATGGCATGCTCGGCCATTAGGGCCGCGCCACAGTAGGAAAAGCTACCACGAGCGTGTTGGCATGTGCCAATGGCATGCGTGATCAATTTGGGTCGCATCCTGGCAGGAAAGCTACCAAATGGCGTGTTGGCATGTGCCAATGGCATGCGTGGCTAATTTGGCCTAGGTTGCATGGTTTGCAAGCCTAGGTGCGGCGCTACTTTGGCATGGCGCGGCTAGGGCCAAGGTAAGGGTGTTTGGCTTGGCGTGGCGTGACCAGCGTAGCTAGGGCCAAGGCAGAGTGTGTTTGGCTTGGTGCGTCTAGCTTGGTTAAGGTGTGGCTGGCATGATTTGCCATTGGCACGGAGGTGCGGCTAGCATGGCTGGCATGCTTGTGCGTTTGGTATGGTCGGCATGATTTGCCATTGGCATAGAGGTGCGGCTAGCTTAGGCTAGGTGTGGTGGCACTATTTGCCATTGGCACGGAGGTGCGGCTAGCATGGTTGGCATGCTTTGGCGTGTTTGTTGTGACTAGCATAGCTAGGGCCAAGGCAGGGTGCGTTTGGCATGGCGCGGCTAGCTTGGTCTAGGTGTGGCTGGCATGATTTTCCATTGGCACGGAGGTGCGGCTAGCATGGTTGGCATGCATTGGCACGTTTGGTCCGAGTAGCATAGCTAGGGCCAAGGCAGGGTGCGTTTGGCATGGCGCGGCTAGCTTGGGCTAGGTGTGGCTTGCATGATTTGCCATTGGCACGGAGGTGTGGCTAGCATGCTTTGGCGCGTTTGATGTGACTAGCATAGCTAGGGCCAAGGAAGGGTGCGTTTGGCAGGGTGCGTTTGGCATGGCGCGGCTAGCTTGGGCTAGGTGTGGCTGGCATGATTTGCCATTGGCACGGAGGGGAATTAGGGTTTTGTTCGTTGTAACCCTAATTTGAAAAAATACCCCCTATTAATTACTGACTACATGCATTAAATGTCCTAATAAATGTGTCACCGGTGACATTAGGTTATTCGGGGTTTTACAATTTTACCCTTTGTTTAAAAACCACCATCAACAATTAGGTTTAAAAAAATTGATTTGATTTTGGTTGATTTAAGGTGAAAAGGGTAATCTAGTCAATTTACATCCCCTTTAGGACATCCCCTAACCAACTAAAGGGACATTATTATCACAGTGCCGCCCCTCTACTAAACCATGCCGCCCCTATACCAAGATTGAAATTAAATTACTCGTGATTCGATTGAAACTTAAGAAGTTGAATTAGCTGAGGCTTGTGGCCGCAATATTCTATTGGTCACGTCAAATTAGTTCAGGCCTACAACCATGGCCGTGAATGCCTAAATTCTCAAGGTGTAACAAATAGTAGTTACCCATGTTATTAGTTACTCATTCTTTCTCGCAAATATTTATTAGCGAGAAGAATTAATTCTTCTGTGCTCAGTCAAGTGGTATGTGCTCAATTAAAAGTCATCTTAAAGGCATTGCAAAAAAAAAAAACATGCATAATTAAAAGTAGGAATTACCAATAGGTACTATTATAATGTTCTTAGTTAGTGGCAGGTCCACCCATTAAAGCCCAGTAACCGGAGGTCCATAATTAAAAGAAAAAAGAATAATGGACCCAAATTCTTATCCCCTGGTCCAATACACGTGCGGGAACATGGCTTCACATTTTTAAAATGCCTTAAATAACCTTGTATGGTAGAAGATATATAAGCCAGTCATTTTCCTTTTCAACATAATCGATGTGTTTTCTTCTCTCTCCTCTTTCTCTCACATCGTTCTTAAATCACCTCTCCGAAACTAGGGTTTTGAAGTTCGTTTCGTGGTTTTGCAGGTATGTGATGTAGTCTTATCTCCAATTGTTTTTCGTTTTTGTTTTGTTTTTCAACCGATTCATGAATATTTGATTGATTTCATGATGTTTCCACTTTTTATTTCGTTTTTGGTAGTTCCTTTATGATGTTCTATGTATTATATATATATAGATTTCTATGATGTGTGTTTGTGCGTTTCGAAGTTTGATTTCGATGTTAAATCTATTATTTCGTTTTTCATTGATTTCATTGAAAGATTTGATTATACCAATTTCATTTGGTTGGTTTTAGATTTGTTTCTAGTATTTTTCAGATGAACCAACAAAGACGTATATGCAAGATCGCGTAAAACTAGTTTTGGAGACTTTTTTTTTATTTGATTCCGAAGTACGTATATGCAATATTAAAATAAAGTGTTTCGATTTTGTTTTTCGTAGATTTGTTGATCGTTTTCCACATGCAAATTAATTTTTAGATTATGAATCGAAAAGACATATATGGCGACTTCGAAAATAATGCTTTAATTTTGTTATTTTTTATAGTTTTGGAGATCTTTCTTGTTTGATCCAAAAGTAGATATTCCATATACTGAAATATAAGTGTTTCGATTCAGTTTTTTTTTATAGATTCATTACTTGTTTTAAACATGCAACACATTTTTATATTATGAATCAACAAGACATATGTGGCGTAAAAAATAATGCTTTAATTTTGTTATTTTATAGTTTTGGAGATCTTTTTTGTTCGATCCGGAGTACATATATGGGATACCAAATAGAAGTGTTTCGATTCTGTTTTTTTTATAGATTCATTACTTGTTTTTCACATGCGATGTTTTTTTTAGACTATGAATCAACAAAGACATTTATGGTGTACTTGAAATATAATGCTTTAATTTTGTTATTTTTTATAGTTTTGGAGATTTTTCTTGTTCGATCCGTAAGTACATATATGAAATATCAAATGAAAGTGTTTCGTATACATATACGTCATACCTTGAAAATGTTGCTTTTTGATTTTGTTATTTTTTTATAGTTTTCTAGCTTTTTTTTGTTTGACCCGTATACATATATGGAATACTAAAATAAAAGTGTCTAAGAAGTATATATATATGGCATACTGAAATATACTACAGTACATAGATGACATACTGAAATTTTGTTAATTTTCATAGTTTTATTATATATTTTTTTTTGTTTTATCCGGAAGTACGTATATGGAATACTAATAAATGTTGAACATTTTTTTGCAGGTGGTGTTTGTATGGGAAATTTAAGGAGAAATGGGATCGTGGGATAGAAGTCTATTGCTAATTTTGTTATTTTTTATAGTTTTATCACTTTTTTTGTATAATCCAGAAGTACATAAATGGAATACTGAAATAAAAGTGTAGCGATATATGTACTCGAATTGTAAGCAGTGTGGCAGATATGTACTCAAATTTGTAAACAGTGTAGCAGATATGTACTCAAATTTGTGGTACTTTATAAGTTTTAATTAACTCTGGACCTCCAGATAAAATAAAATCTCGATTTGATAGAAGTATGTTATTTCACACGTATTTAAACAATAGGGTATATTAGTCATTTCCATGTTTTCAAAAAACTTTGGACCCTAAGATAAGGGTAAAATCCGGTTGGACCCTACAATAAATAACCTTATGGGCTTAGGACCAAACAAGAAATTTTCCTAATTAAAAATCCATAACAGTTTTGTCTCCTGTAACATCCTTAGTCCAAAATCCACCCAATAACAGTTTTGTATCAGGTTTGTGAAATTGAATAGATTGGGAAATCAAGTCATATTAGAAAAGAAAAATTAGATCACACAGGTTACAAAGCAATCATAACGGCTAAAAGTTTGATTTTCTCCCATTATAATCGTGCTCAAATTTACACATTTACACGCAACTTTTTTTGAAGACAAATGCCCATGTTTAACACAGTACTATCTCACATTTAAGAAGATAAAGAAAACACCGCTTGCTAGGTAAAATGAGGTGGCTCTTGCTAGAGTAGTACGTACATGGTACATAGACCCCCCTCACTGCAAGTCGTGAAAATAGATGGCAATTTCGCTATATACTACTTTCCTGTATCCCTTAAATCAGTATTAGAAGCTATGACCCTGTTCAGAAAATGACACCAATAACAATATAACACGCACGATTATTTCAATACTCCAAAAAAAGTTTCAGATGATCAACTCAAACTGCTAAATTCCCAAATAATCAACCATGCATGCAGAACAGTGAAACGTAAAAAATTAATGAACCATATCAGATGCCCCATAAAAGTGTGATTGATTGCCAGTGTTTTAATAGAGCACACAATTTAGGCAGGATCAACCAAGACAAAACAACATATCAAAAATCAAAAGAAAACAAAAAAGATCAAATCCTAAAATATAACATGATACGAAGAAAAACAGAAACACGAACCTGGCCCACAAACATTTTGCCTATCTTTGTTCTCATTTTCTAATGATTCAACTGGCATTAGAAATCAAGAAAGAATGCAATACCGGAAACTCTAATGCACCAACAATCACATTGTCACGCCAGAATTTCCACAATTGCATAATTTCATGGTTCCAATTGTCCAAATCAATTTATACCAGCGGGTTTCAACGGTCCAAAACTGGACTAAATTTGCCAAATCCCAAGAAGATAAGACATACTTGCATTAATCAGTACCAAAATAATTACCACCTCAGTTCCCAATCATAATGATGAAGGTCATAATTATTGGCTATTAGAAGAAAAGTAGCATGAGTTTCGGACACCGTTGCATTAGCTGCCGAAAGAAACAAACAAATCTAAGTGCTAGAAGAAATACAGTATAGTAAAACTCATTCTCACTATCAACTAACATCCAAAACAAAACTACAATATGAGAGTAAATGACATAGGTATCAACCATCCATCTATCAAAAGCATTACCTCAAATAAAAGGGATTTTCTTAGATCACCAAGACGAAAGTAAACTAAAACACAATTCAACAATAGATGGAAACAGAATATAAGATCTGAAACAAAATACATACTTTTTAGTTGAATCCTCGTACCTCGACCTTTGTGAATTGACTTTGAAGCAATGGGTCAGAAACATGAACACTCTCAAAGATCACCTTTGCCAGAAACTCTGTACATCCAGTCTAATTACATACAAACTAAATAAAAACAATCTAGATCCACTTTTTAGATTACCCATCTACACAAACATGCACAAAAAATTTTAAAAAATATGTATGTATGTAATTTTGAAAGACATGCAATAAAAATTATGAAAGAAAATGAAATCAAAATCAAAACATAACATAGCACTAAGGAGCGAACCGTACTATTTGATTCACACTTCAAACGGAAAAATCTAATCCCAGTGAGATAAATCAATAATAGTTCAAGTACCCAAAACTAAAGAAAGAGAAATTTAACATAGAGCATAATCAACTTCCAATTCAAAAATCTTGAACCCTCATAATATGGTAATGGTATTGTTAAGAACCTCACCTGTGGCAAAACAAAAACCCTGCAATACGATTGATTTTTATTGGTTAGCTGTTGTGTGGATAGGAGTGATAATAGACAATCAGAAAAAAGAAATTTCGTTATCGAAATTTCTGAACGGATGGAAGCATATATATCTCGTGGACCGATCGATCCTATCCGGAGGATGACAATTTCAAAGGCTTCCTGTTGTAAACAATGCAAAGGCTTCTTATATAGAGTGTACAATGATGTCCCAGAGTAGAAAAAACACGGATTAGGAAATATAGATACAAAATTCTAGTACTTTTAGGAATCCTTAGGTAGAAGTCCTGGTGCAAGCCTATATATATATAAAAGCCATATTTTTTTGCTAAGAAAATTATTCTTTAGCATCAGGTTTTCTCATTGCTCTCTGCATACTCCGTTTCTTCCAAGTATTTAGTTGTCCATAAAATCAATCAATGGGGTCAAATTGTAAATCAAATTGTGTTATTGATGATTTTAGTAAAGTTCATCCAAGAAGGAATGCAAGTTTTGCCAATTTACATACTTGGCCGGAATCTGAGAAAGAGTTTCTGAAATCTATATGTCTTAGCAACAGTGCTCAACATCAACAAGGAGGAGTTGCGATGAAGAATGGTCCTCCAAGGGTTTTGGATCCCATATCGTGTAGAAATCTGTATATTCGAAGTTATAAATTTACCACGGAGAAGAAGAAAGAAACAGTTCCTCAAAAAGTTAAGAGATGTTTCGATAAAGTCGTTAATGGTGGTAAAAAGTTAAGAAGAGGAAGAAGAAAGTGTAGTATTGTGAAGAAAGACTCTCTGTCTTCTTTGTTCCGTAAATTGCGTTCTTGTTGTTGATCATCACTAGTAGGGTAATTAATCTTTTAGAGTTTTATTCTTTGGGGTTCATGTGTTCTTATTCTTTTATAAATTTTAAGGATTAGATTAATTAAACCGAATTTTTAAGATTAGATGATGATCTCTTTTCTCTCTGTATGTTTTGGTAATGATTTCAATTCATTATGGCATGGTTTGCAGTTATCACTGCCTCTCTTGTAGTGTTACTGGTTGTTGGATTCATCCTCACGAATGCCAAACAAAAAACATGTTATTGATTAAATACTCTAACAGTACTCTAACTTAGGGCACGTCAGAAAAAGATCTTGCGGAGAAGTTCCCTCTGGTCTTCTCTCAATTGTACGTCTGTAAAATCTGAAAAAAGGATATAAACACTCAACTCTTAAGCCACAGAATTATAAGTAACCCCTGATGGTGATGCAAATAGGGCACTAGTGTACGCACCGGTGCCAGGATTATTCGTATGTTTTGCAACGAAATAGCAAACATACTTCACGGAAATAGTATAATAGGGTAATCTAGCTTACCAGACCAAATAATAACATACCGTTTATAGGATGTGTTACCAGTCACAGATGCACCCTTCTTTATCGGACAACACTTCCATTACTTAACTGTACGTTAGTAAAACCGTCTTAGGTGGACAATAGTCACAATACTTACGAGTATACGGAATTTTGCCAAAAATCATTACGAGTTGTTATTCAGCGGAGAAACCAGGGAAGAAAGTTTGCTTGAAAACCAGGATGATTAGCAGAGCCGAATGAAGAGATTAGCAGGCATATGCAGTCTGTGGAAGATCATACCAACTTTTCTGCCTTGAATTCGAGTTCAATAGGTTTTTGGTGAAGTATTGCAATTAGAACAAACCAAGCTTGCTGCCATCAATGTGGGGATAAATCAAACAGATTAATAAATTCTATAACTTATAAGGGCGCTAATTCTTCATAGGTCAAGAGAAGTGGAAATAAAATCATGTTGAAGCTCATGCTAAGTGGCAATACATGTCTGCTTTCGTGTAAGTTCTTCAATTTGTACTCGTCTTTTTTTCCTTCTCTCACTAATTAATCTCAGGCTTTAGTCTAAATAGCCATATATATTTAGAAACTAAAACAAAAAGTTCACTGTTTCATAACCATATTTTGTTTTGTTTTCTCATGAACAGATTGTTCATGGTGATAAACATTGCAGCTTGTGTTTACTCAGCTCTCTCTCTAATCTTAGTAACTGGAAACCGATGTGACAAATATCACTTACTTCATGCTCCCAGTCGGTACGCCAGGTTGCAGTAAGAAGAGACACAACTTGAACTGACAATGCGCATATGATCCCAAGCCAAAGTCCCTATTTCGATTCACAAATTTATACGATCATGATTCATATCTATCTTCCAAATGTTATGTAACAGAATACAGAAAAGCATATAACAGTAAAAAATGATGCCAGTCAAAGAAAATGTTTAACAGAGAAAATTAATTGCCTCACCTTTCCCCCCATATGTAGAACAAAAGCTAGTAATATAGCTGAAGGGATGCCCACAAGGTAATAAGCTCCAAGATTAATAAAAGCACCAATCTTTTGTCGACCGCATCCTCTAATAGTTCCTGAATAATTGTGTTAGTAAAAGTGCTCATGTTAAAGTGCTCACGTTTTGAATGCTCTCTAATCTTAGTAACTGGAAACCGATGTGACCTTGAGTCTAGACAAGAAATCCCATTGTCGCAAAATATCACTATCATCTAAAGCACCATAATCACAACACAAGAAGAACCTTTTCACTCCTAGCATCAAAATGAGCTAACAAACAATAAAATTTCTATCATAGTCCACTGTTTCGAGATACAAACCACCAGATAATCCGGTTGGATTTACATATATACCAATAATTTAGATAATAATACTGACTTGTAAGCATAACCAATTTTCTGATCTTTATTATTTGTTTCAGCTAGAAAAACTATATCAAACTTATTTGATCTTACCAATTAAATCCTTAAAAGTGGTACCTAGTATGCTTATTACCAAAACATGTACATTCCAAGCTGGTACCTTCATCTCTAGAGTTTTATAGATGCTACTTTCAACAGTTAAACATTACCTTAAATCACGTAACAATTATAGTAAGAGATATGAAAAATCGGTAACTCAATTACGAAAGACCTAAATTATTCTAATAGGTTTGAGCTAGTCCGCTTATAGAGTCATGGTATTTGGATATACCCTCGAGTCACGAACAGTTATCTTTTTGCCTAAGGTGATCCATTTTAGTGATTCTAAGTAACTCAGTTTCCTCGAGCATCTCAATTTGTAAATTTTATGTACCAAAGAGGGGATATCATGATATTCCAAGGTAAAAAATAAAATGCACTTATAGAAACTTTTAACTTATTCTTTTCCTTCTTTTTTTATTGATTGGCAATTTATATCATCAATATTGGTCAGCCACAACATCATATATAAGCACAAAATATTCATACAAGTATTGTTTGTGTATGAGAAAATGGGTCATTTGTCCAAAAATTTAAAACACGGTTCAAATGGAAGAGTAAAAAAGTACGCGTGAAATAGCCAAAAAAAATAGCAAGGATGAAACTGGATTCATCCCCGGCTTATACTTAAAAAAATAGCAAGGATGAAACTGGATGCATCCCGTGTAAAATAAAAATAAGAAAAAAATATTTGAAAATGGACAGATGAAACTCAAGTTACATCCCGCCTATTTTTAAATTTTTGTCCATTTAAATAGTATCTTTTTAATTTTTGGCTATTTAAACAGTGATCAAAACCTAAGTGTCTTTTTCACCCAGGAATTGTTGATTTTGGTCTTTTTGACCAATTTTGTGTTTGTGTATTAACTACGCATATTGAGTTTAGGGCTCGCATTGGTACATGCAAAAAGTACTTTAAGCCTAAGCGTATGATTAATGTCATCAAGTTCATAAATGTAATATTCCGTAAACAAGTATCGCGTGTCACAAGAGTTAAGTTTACCTCTCGGAAACTAGTTTGATCTGGCGGGATTTTGCACATCTGGCTCGTCATGGTATAACGAGATAAAACAACCGATCATTCTCACTTTCAAATGTCTTGAGTCTAGTCAGGCCAAAATATTCCCATAGTCACGGCGTACATTTATTTTGTCAATGGGGGATAACTTTGTCTAAAATTCTCGTTTTTGGTGGTCGAACTTGAACCAGTACGCTTCTAAGCCAAGCAGGACTATATTTTTATTTTTTTTTTGAAATAGTAAGTAATTTAATTGTTTCCAAGTCGGATTAAAAGGTTTGCTACATTGTGCGGAAATCTAGACTAGGATCTATGATACTTGGAGATGTAACAATTTTCTGAAAACTCTCCCGAACGAAGCTCACGGTGAATCAAACCAATCAAATTCAGCTTTATTCGATATCTTTATGTTCCCACCGTTAATGTTGTAACATTGACTAATGACTTTGAGAATTGACAAAAGTACATAATATATACATAAACTTCAACATTATTATTGTGGTCAAATTCCCTGCTCTCAATCCTCGATCTATTTTGCTATACATCAATAGGATAAGTTTTGCTCGTGCATTATTCGAAATGCTTTTTTTATTCTTGTAAAAGTGAACCATAAAGATGTTTATTATGAATCCTAAAATTTAGCTTGATCTTGATGTTCTTAAAGTCTATATAATCTATGTTTCATGATGATTGAAATTTATGGGATTTATCAAGGGAAAAAAAAGGATAAAGAAATTATAGCAAAAGTAATCTTTTGGCTGACTTGCAACTGTGTTTAAGTCCAAACATAATTCAACAAAAGTAAAATAAAAATTCCCTAACAAATCAACTTCAACTTGAATTTGGTCAGGAGAAGTGACGGAGCCATGACTTTTCAAATTTAGGGTCGAAATCAAAACTCCTAAGATTCACCAATTTTTTTTTAACCGTTGTTGATGGTGGTTTTTAAACAAGGGGTAAAATCGTAAAACCCTACAACCTAGTGTTACCCGCAACACATTAACTAAGAGCATTTAACTCAAATAATTAATAGTATTTTTTCAAATATACGGATTAGGGTTTTCAACACAAAACCCTAATTCCAAAACCAAGCCGCACATCAGCGCACCATGGCAACAATGCCAAACCAAGCCGCATATCACGCACCATGGCACTAATGCCAAACCAAGCCGCACCCTCGCACCATGGCAACAATTCCAAACTAAGCCGCACCTCAAGCACCATATAAATAATGCTAAACCAAGCCGTCTTATCAAGCGCACCATGGCAACAATGCCAAACTAAGCCGCATATCAAGGCACCATGGCAACAATGCCAAACTAAGCCGCACCCTCCGCGCACCATAGCAAATAATGCCAAACCAAGCCGCATATCGCGCACCATGGCAATAATGCCAAACCAAGCCGCATATCGCACCATGGCAACCATGCAAACCAAGCCGCACTCCCGCGCACCATGGCAACAATGCTAAAACCAAGCCGCATCACAAAAGCGACCGGGTAACAATGCAAAAACCAAGCCGCACTTACGCACCATGGCATAAAGAATGCCAAACTGCCGCACACACAAGCACCATGGCGGCAAGCCATATTTCCAAGCCGCTATGCCATTGGCCCACGCCAAATATAGCGCCCTATGCTCGCAAGACTTGCAACTAAAGTCAACATGGCCGTACGTGCTATTGGCACATGCCAACACGTACGCAAGCCATATTTCCAAGCCGCATGCCATTGGCCCACGCCAAATATAGCGCCCTAGGCTTGCAAGACTTGCAACTAGGGTCAACATGGCCGTGACGTGCCATTGGCACATGCCAACACGTACCGCAAGCCATATTTCCAAGCCGCTATGCCATTGGTCCACGCCAAATATAGCGCTAGGGCTTGCAAGACTTGCAACTAGGTCAACATGGCCGACGTGCCATTGGCACATGCCAACACGTACCGCAAGCCATATTTCCAAGCCGCTATGCCATTGGCCCACGCCAAATATAGCGCCCTAGGTTTGCAAGACTTGCAACTAGGGTCAACATGGCCGCACGTGCCATTGGCACATGCCAACACGTACCGCAAGCCATATTTCCAAGCCGCTATGCCATTGGCCCACGCCAAATATAGCGCCCTAGGCTTGCAAGACTTGCAATTAGGTCAACATGGCCGTACGTGCCGATCGGCACATGCCAACACGCATCGCAAGCCATATTTCCAAGCCGCTTATGCCATTGGCCCACGCTAAATATAGCGCCCTAGGCTTGCAAGACTTGCAACTAGGTCAACATGGCCGTACGTGCCATTGGCACATGCCAACACGCACCGCAAGCCATATTTCCAAGCCGCTATGCCATTGGCACACGCCAAATATAGCGCCCTAGGGCTTGCAAGACTTGCAACTAGGTCAACATGGTCAGACGTGCCATTGGCACATGCCAAACACACACGCGGTAGCCTAACTTGCGAACTGCAACCTACCACCAAGGCATTCCGCACATGCCATTGGCACATGCCAAACACACACACTTTGGTAGCCTAACTTGCAAACCGTGCAACCTACCACCAAGGTATTCCGCACATGCAGCTGGCACATGCCACACACGCCACTAGCAGCTCCGCATTACCACTTACGCCGAGGTGCAAAATCGCAACGAAGGCATTCTTCATGCCAATGGAACACGCCACATGCGTCCCTAGCATCACCACTCGCACTCAAGATGCAACCAACACTCGAGACATCAACACAAACTGGGGGATGCTTTTTAGGGTTTTGGTTTGGCGGTCACAGCATGTAGCGTACACTACGCTCACATTAAGAAAGCGTGAAAAGGAATAAAGCGGTCAAATAAAAGAGGAAATAATGGTGAAAACGCTTTCACCCATTAACACCATGCGGTTACCACCTCCTCCCATTATTTCACCCTTTACTCTCTTCCTTCATGAGGCCAGGGTACGTTTCAATCTCGACTTGTATAAATAGGTCTTACTATTTCACCGGACAACAAGTCTCGGTCGAAAAATACTACACTCTCGAAAGGCAACTTTGGTGCTCTCCCAAAAGCTTTCATCTCTTGCAGCTTCCCAAGCTTCTACTTTCTCGATGCAAGTCGAGACGCTACTCTCCTGTGAACTATTCTCGGTCTCAACACCTTTCTTTGCTTCCCTCCCAAATCAACCCTTCTCCTCCACTTTTGTGACCGAAGCAAGTCCGGGAACGGCCATTTCTTGGTTTAGGCCGGACTTGTACAAATTGATCTCTCAATCTATAAAGTGCTCACGTGCAGCACATTTGTTTAGGGTTTGAACCAGTTTCTCACCACCTACCGAATTTGCCAAATCGGTTAGAAACGATTTTTACCCATAAACAATTGGCGACCACAAATGAGGATTGATCTATCGGCTACAATATCAGACTGCGATCTCGTTCTTCGACCCAGATGTCAAGATGGTAGGGAAGGCGACTAATCCGACTCAACTACCGTACGACCCTGTTACTAGTTGTAAAACTACACAAGAAAACTGGGACTCACCAAGATGCTACCAACGATTGGGGACTTGGCGATGATGCTACCAAAGAAAACGCCAAAGATGCTATTACTCAACCTGGGACTCGCCGAAGATGCTACTAACGATTGGGGACTTCTTTGACGATGCTACCAAAAAACCGCCATCAAAAACCGCCTTTACATGGAGAGGGGCGTGTTCGCAAAACCTATGAAGTGAGTAAATTCAGACTGGGCAAGATATATACAATCTATTTTTAGGTTCTTAGTAAAACCGCCACACTACTGAGTCTTGTGCCTATTGCTAGCACACACTTTCATAAAAGCAACATTCCTTTCCCAAAACATAATCAGAGTCATATTATCAAAACCATTCATCCCAGAAATAATCCAATACCCTAAAAAGCTACCAGCTGTCTATCAAAGGTCAAGTTTTGAACCAGACATCCAATATGTCTTTCAAAAAAAAAAAAAAAAAAAGTCAACTTCGCATCTTCAAGAGCCGCTCTCTTCATAGTCAACATCTTGGAAAGCTTTTCGAGTTCCATCTCCTGTCGTGCAATCTCCTCGGCGGAAAGGCTTTCGATTGCTGCATCTTTCAACTTTTGGATCTCGGCAAGGCCTTCGACAAACCACGAAGTGTTGAACTCCTTTCTACGCACACGTCGCGATGGTGCTCCTGATCGGCAATAACGTCTTGGAACTGCAGTGACCAAATCACCATCACATATCCTCTATGGAAGATAAAGCCTCTTTCCACACGCTTAACCAGCTAAAATCGACTAGTAACTTTCTTTGGTTGTAGCCATATGTCCGTGCTTCTCCTGTGATTCTCGTACAACGCCTCATGCTTAGTCGCACGCCGGCCGCCTAACCAAAGACATGACCTGATAAGGAACCACCACGGGGATCGAAAATGGCGCCGCACTCGGTCTCACTACTCGCAGAGGGTCTTCTTCCATGTCTACGACAGCAACCATCAGAGAATCATCCACCGTTTGAACCACATTTGTGCCCGGCAATTGGCTAACGCCCATCTCCAAGTCACCAAAGGCAAGTTTTCGTGCGGCTCTACCTGAGATCATCCTCCGAACCGGATTCCTCCCGCGAACTTGAGCCGATATTTCCCAAAAGAGAAAACAAAAGAAGAAAGAAAAGAAGTGTGAAACTCACCGAACCACTTCCCCCGAAATGTAACCAAAGGCTCTGAGGAATCACTCTCACTTGTTGAACCTTCTTCTCTCTCCGACTCATCATCGCTATGAGAAGGCTCAATGCCGCTGGGGTTCTTTTGAAGAAATTGCCTTCTCCCCGGCAACGTGCAAGAGCAGCAAAAGCATTAACACTACCGAAGCTCCCGAAGGAAACAAGACACATGTTCTCAGCCGAAATTCACGTGTTTTGAGATAAACCAATGAAGAGGCGACACATACCAGGTTATTGGAAGAACTGAAAGACACAAGAGCCGTGGGAGGATCTTGTGAAACCGTCCGAACTCCGCCAAAGACGATTCTTCGTTCTCCTCCTGACTCGGGGTTTTCCGAATTGCTAGGCAATTTTCGCTTGGGATCCTCAACATTGGATACTCCTTCAAACTGTTGGGAAGGTTTGCAACGAACGTTTTCCACCACGTTATTCACAAAATCTCGATCATAATAAACTCGTCGCACCAAAACTCATTATAGCCGAAGGTCGCCGGGTTACTCTTCCCATTTGAAAGAAGGGAAGACGGATACCCGCTTAAGGGGCACTGCATCAAGGGCGACACGCAATGAATCCTTAGGGATCACAGGCCGTTAAACAAGAGGCACCCCTTGATCGAAACCCATGTGACGAAAAAGACGGCCAATATTGTAAGCGTACTATCCTGAAAGACCCCACGAAGAAAGACGGTATATAGCCGGGCAAGCAGCTTTGAATGAACAAGCGCCACCAACGCTCAAATCGTCACGTAAGACAAAGACATGAGCGGAGTTAAGCAAAGGTGTCAACTTGAGTCACTGACCTATAGACCGGCCCCCATGGACGAAAATTGATTTCATGCAACTTATCAAGAAGACTAACCAAGCTCACGCCTATTCTTGGACGTCTGTTCACCCATCGAAGAATTCGAGAGCCTCCCAACTCACTGTGGGAAGCGAAGGCAGCGGTTTCGAGCATACTTCTAAGTGCTCCCCATAGCCAGACTTTGCGTAAAAGCAACGCACATATGAATCCACTTTCATGAAACCATTCGAAACTTGCATGTTCGCAACTAGGTGATCCGTATGCACATACATGGAACCAAGGAACAGCTTGCCAATGAGAAGAACTTCACCTTTGCCAACTTCACAAAGAATCGCTAACAACTCTGTCTTATTCCTTTCTTGCCGAATCATTCATCAAAAATGTCTCTGACAACCGTAGAGCCAAAAATGCCGCGACATGAAGATCACTACTTTTCTCAGTGCTCCAGCTCATCCGAAACCATTAAGATATCCACCAACCGTAAGGGCACCTTTCATCCTCTTTCCTAATCCTTCGACTTCGCAATGGAATCTTTCCGAGAAAAATTCCCAACTTAGCCTGCCGTGTCATCCCGCATCTTCGCCTCACTTTCGATAATTGGATTTTAAGATTCCCACACTAAGATTCTGAAGAGAGCCGAAGTCATCCCCCAACTTAGCGGCCGGGTCATCCCCCAACTAATTGGATTTTAAGATCCCCAACTTAGCGGCCAGGTCATCCCGCATCTTCGCCTCACTTTCGAGATAATTGGATTTTAAGATTCCCGATTCTAAGATTCAAAGAAGAGAGCCACACTCTCCAAGGAGAAAGTTATCTCGCCCCATCTACATATGATTGTATGGGTGTCCGAACACCATCCGGAGATGAAAGCAACCAAGCCTGAGAGATATCCTTCCTAATCTGGAGATTTGCAAGTCTTGACAAAGATCAATGACCCGCGCTCGAGTCAAGTTGGTATTTATATGCTCCTTGCTCACCATGAACTCAACCCACCTACCAAAAGAACGCAAATGGGCTTTGGCAAATCCTGAAATCAATGTTGGAAGAGGAATGTACCCTTTATGAAGACAGACTATATGGTGTTATGGGCAAAACGAACGTGTCTTCTTTTTCATCTTCACCACCGGTTAACAAAGTCGGCACGAAACCTGGGTGATTTTTCCGAAGCAGAGACAAGTTTTTTGGCGAAGAAGTTGTAATCCGTGTTTGGTTTGGAATTATGGACATCCTTCGATGAGGCGAAATTTTGTTCAGTAACATCTTGTCGGATTTCTTAATAACAACTTAGTAGGAAGATATCTGCACACAAAAGAAAAACAAAATTACCTCCCCCCGACACATAACCAAGCGCCCGACAAAAGGAAAACCCGAAATACAAAAAAAAAAAAAAAAAAAAAGGGGAGGGCGTATTCTCTACGGGTTCAAACCCGCACACACAAAGATTTTCTTCGGGTTCAAGACTATATACTTGTGATTCTCTTCGGGTTCAAAACTATGTACGCGGTATTTCATACGGATTCAAGAGTGTCTATAGTATCCTTCTTCGGGTTCAGAATTATATACGGAGCATTCTCTATGGGTTCAAAACTGCACACATAGTATTTTCTTCGGGTTCAAGACTATATACGCAGATTTTCTTCGGGTTCAAAACTATGTACGCGGTATTTCATACGGATTCAAGAGTGTCTACATGATCCTTCTTCGGGTTCGAATTATATACGGAGCATTCTCTACGGGTTCAAAATACACACGCAGATTTTCTCCGTGGTTCAAATATTTCTTTCAGACCGAAAATTTATTTCCTACGGGTTCAAACAATATATATTTTCCCTTGGTTGCATACATACAATATTTTCTACAGAGGCACGCCAAGAAATCATATGCAAGAATTGTGGAAGCGCCTACTCTTAAGGTTTACACCTACGTAAAAAAAAAAAAAAGGAGAGAAGTACTGGAAGACATACCTGGAAGCCGGTTTCTCTTTGCCGCTAGTATGAAAAGAGATGCAGGATGGGGAGAAAGGGGCTTTATATATATATATATATATATATATATATATATATAAATAGGCGTGAAGAAAAGGGGCTTTATATATATATAAATAGGCGTGAAGACTTTGAAATAGGGAAGGATTTCCCTTTTACCAAAATCACGCGTGTAAGAAACGGGCCCACGAATGAAGGGTGCGACTTCCGATGTCGCCCATATCACGCCCGCAAAGCACGGCTTCCAAGTTGCGCCGGCCCCACCAATTGCGCCGACTTCCCAATATCGCCCAAGTCACGCCGCAAGCACGCACGGTTTCTACACTTTGCGCCGGTCCCACCAGCTAGCACACTCGGTTTCCCAATTCCACGCCAACTTCCCAACGCCGCCCAAGCTGCACTGAAATTTCACCAATTGTGCCAACCGCCCGATTTGTGCAAAACTACCAGAGGCAAGGATTCCAAATCCTATTTATAAAAGGTCGACAAGCCTCCTTCAATTTTCTTTACGGTTTCTTTGTTAATAGTTTGTCACCATCTTATGCTTACCTGCAACAAAGCCCCCTGTTCCGAAGCTAGGTGGGACTTAATGTTGATGGTGGTTTTTAAACAAGGGGTAAAATCGTAAACCCAATGACCTAGTGTTACCCGCAACACATTAACTAAGAGCATTTAACTCTGGTGTAAATAATTAATAGGGTATTTTTTTCAAAGTACCGCATTAGGGTTTTCAACACGTAACCCTAATTCCAAAACCAAGCCGCATTAATCGCGCACCATGGCAAGCACCATGGCAACAATGCCAAACCAAGCCGCATATCGCGCACCATGGCAACAATGCTAAACCAAGCCGCACCCTGCGCACCATGGCAACAATGCCAAACCAAGCCGCATATCACGCACCATGGCAACAATGTTAAACCAAGCCGCATCATCGCACTTTGGCAACAATGCCAAACCAAGCCAGTATCATGCGCACCATGGCAACAATGCCAAATCAAGCCACACCCCGCGCACCATGGCAACAATGACAAACCAAGCCGCATCTCGCGCACCATGGCAACAATGCAAAACCAAGCCGCATCTTCAGCGCCATGGCAACAATGCTAAACCAAGCCGCACCCTCGCGCACCATGGAAACAATGCCAAACCAAGCCGCATACTGCGCACCGTGGCAACAATGCAAAACCAAGCCGCACCCTGCGCACCATGGCAGCAATGCCAAACCAAGCCGCACACTGCGCACCATGGCGGCAAGCCATATTTCCAAGCCGCTATGCCATTGGCCCACGCCAAATATAGCGCCCTAGGGTTGCAAGACTTTTAAACTAGGGTCAACATGGCCAGACGTGCCATTGGCACATGCCAACACGTACCGCAAGCCATATTTCCAAGACCCTATGCCATTGGCCCACGCCAAATATAGCTCCCTAGGCTTGCAAGACTTGCAACTAGGTCAACATGGCAGTACGTGCCATTGGCACATGCCAACACGTACCGCAAGCCATATTTCCAAACCGCTATGCCATTGGAGGCTTGCAAGACTTGCAACTAGGTCAACATGGCCGCACGTGCCATTAGCACATGCCAACACGTGTCGCAAGCCATATTTCCAAGCCGCTATGCCATTGGCCCACGCCAAATATAGCGCCCTAAGCTTGCAAGACTTGCAACTAGGTCAACATGGCCAGTACGTGCCATTTGCACATGCCAACACGTATCACCGCAAGCCATATTTCCAAGACGCTATGCCATTGGCCCACGCCAAATATAGCGCCCTAGGCTTGCAAGACTTGCAACTAGGTCAACATGGCTGCACGTGCCATTGGCACATGCCAACACGTCCGCAAGCCATATTTCCAAGCCGCTATGCCATTGACCCACGCCAAATATAGCGCCCTAGGCTTGCAAGACTTGCAACTAGGTAAACATGGCCGTACGTGCCATTGGCACATGCCAAAACGTACCGCAAGCCATATTTCCAAGCCGCTATGCCATTGGCACACGCCAAATATAGCTCCCTAGGCTTGCAAGGCTTGCAACTAGGTCAACATGGCCGTACGTTCCATTGGCACATGCCAAACACACACGCCGGTAGCCTAACATGCGAACCGTGCTACCTACCACCATGGCATTCCGCACATGCCATTGGCACATGCCAAACACACACGCTAGTAGCCTAACTTGCAAACTATGCAACCTACCACCAAGGCATTACGCACATGCCGTTGGCACATGCCACACACGCCACTAGCAGATCTGGCACATTACCACTTACGCTCGAGGTGCAACTCGCAACGAAGGCATTCCGCACATGCCATTGGCACACGCCACATGCGTCCCTAGCAGCACCACTCGCACTCAAGATGCAACCAACACTCGAGACATCAACACAAACTGGGGGATGCTTTTTAGGGTTTTGGTTTGGCGGTCACAGCATGCAGCGTACACTACGCTCACATTAAGAAAGCGTAAAAAGGAATAAAGCGGTCAAATAAAAGAGGAAATAATGGTGAAAACGTTTTCACCCATTAACACCATGCGGTTACCACCTCCTCCCATTATTTCACCCTTTAATCTCTTCCTTCATGAGGCCAGGTATGCGTTTCAATCTCGACTTGTATAAATAGGTCTTACCTATTTCCACCGCACAACAAGTCTCGGCCAGAGAAAATACTACACTCTCGGAAAGGCAACTTTGCAAGCTCTCCCAAAAGCTTTCATCCTTGCGATCTTCCCAAGCTTCTACTTTTCTCGACACAAGTCGAGACGCTACTCTCCTAGAATTATTCTCGGTCTCAACACCTTTCTTTGCTTCCTCTCCCAAATCAACCCTTCTCCTCCACTCATGACCGGGCAAGTCCGGAACTACCATTTCTTGATTTAGGCCCGGACTTGTACGTATTGATCTCTCGAATATATAACGTGCTCACGTGCAGCACATTTGTTTAGGGTTTGAACCAGTTTCTCACTCACCTACTGAATTTACCGAAATCGGCAGAAACGATTTTTACCCATAAAAAACCGTACGTAAATCATTTAGAGTATTTACCTGTTGATACAAAAACTATTGCAAGTTTAGTGTCAGCACCTGGAATGTCTTGAAATCCATCCTCTCGTCACCTCCTGTGAACAAAAAACAGGCTAGAGTGAAGTTCAGTTTATATACAATTACATTGACACATCATTGTAATTAACAGAAGTGCAAAATAATATTGTAGTATTTGTCATTATTGCAATCCAGTGAATATGTAAAGCTTACCAATAAACAAAGATATAAAAATCTTACTATTTTTGCAGAACTTGATGAAGTCGTCGCGATCACCGTAGCATGAATGATATAGGAAAATATGAATTATACATAAGATCTGACAATTACCAACATTCTAACCCATTTCCAAAAAAGCTTTATATAGATATATATTAACAAAAAGAGGATATTACAAATGATTCATGTGAAAGACGGTATACATTTGTAATTACATCAATCAAAACAAAATATCCATAGTCATCCCAAACTATGGAGCAAAAAAGTCATTCATATAAGTTAACCTAATGTTAATCCCTTGTATCATGTGTTCTCCATTTCACTTTATACATACAAGTATCATTCTACAATCCTCCCTTACGTGGGTTCATGATTTCAAAACGCTTCATTATAATGTCAACGACAATGCTATCCATAATTAGTTTTTCAACATATGCAAGTAAGCAGTCGTTCAACCACTCATCACCCATTTTATTACGCAACCGAGTCTTCAATATCTTCATAGCAGAAAAGATCCTTTCTACAGAGGTAGTAGCAACCGGTAAAATCAACGCCAATGTCAACAATAAGTAAACCCGCGGATAAACAATGTTTTTCTTTGTTTCGACCATCTTTTGGGCAAGATCAGTAATTCCCTTCAACCTTGAAAAACCATCACTTGTTCTCATATCAGAAATGTAAGTTTCAAGTTCATGACCAAGTAACACGAGGTCAGTTTCATAAAAATCCCTTGGATAAAATTCTGCAAGGCGCATCAACTTGTTTTTATCATAAACTGAAAAAGAATCACTTGGACACCAGCAAGCCACACAAAGAATCAACTCTGTTGTTGATTCAGTGAAACGATTATTCAGTTCGCGTAGTTGCAAATCTATGACCTCATAAAATATTTTAGCACGATATTTATGCTCGTTTTTGTTCTCCTGGGGTTTGCGCTTCGGTCTTCCTTTAGATGAACCAGAAGTATCCATACAATCAACCTTAATTTTATGTTGAGCACAAAATGAAGATACTTGAAGAAGCAAATCATTCCAACCATTATCCCTCATCTCTTGCAAAGCAGCTTGTGCCTTGCAAATCAACTAGTTTCATAGCATTCATAATATCTTGATATTTTATTTGTAAAGCTTCCGACAAAGCACTTGTAATTCCCATGATGTTTTTCATCAAACGAAGACGAAAAGCAAAACTATATAACTTCATATGGGATAAAAGACCTTTAGCTTCAAATCTCTTGTCGAATTTTTATCATTTGAAACGCCTTCGGTACCCCCTTACGAAGAAAACAAATTGATCAAACTAATCAAGGTATTATGGTGCGAACCCCATCGTGTATCCGCAACACGTTTGAGGGTGGATTCTTGATTTAACCCTTGTCTAGTTTCAAGTTCATCATTGCAGAGGGCTTCATATAATTCTGCCCCTCTAATTTCTCAAAGTATTTCTAGACGCTTAGGTGATCCTCCAACAATATTGGTCACACAAGTAACTAAAGAAAATAGATCCTTGATATCCGGATGAATTCTTGCTAAATTTACAACAGCTAATTGTAATTGATGGGAAAAACAATGTACGAAATATGCACAATCATTTTCTTTCAAAATAAGTTTCTTAAGGCCATCGTACTCACCTTTCATGTTGTTATCCCCATCATAACCTTGTCCCCGCAACATGGAATAACTTAAATTATGCCTTGAGAAGAAGTTATTTATTGTCTCTTTGAGCGAGCGGGCAGTTATACTAGCTACATGTTCAATCCCAACAAAACGCTCAATAACACGTCCCTGTTTCACATATCGTAACACAATAGCCATTTGCTCCTTATTTGAAATCTTTAGATTCATCAACAAGAATTGAAAAGAATGAATCCCCTATATCTCGAATAATTACGTAAATTATTTCAAACGAAAAAGCACTTGCAATATCTTTTTGAACGTCCGGAGAGGTCAAATTCATATTTTTAGGTGCATTTTCCATAATATAAGGTTTCAACTCTTTTAAGTTATTATCGCCAAGCCATGCTAGAAGTTCGAGAAAATTACCTCTATTAATAGAATCTTCGTCTTCATCATTCCCCACGAAATGCAAGTCCCGGTAAATTTAAAGTATCCTGACAACTTGGATTGAATCCTTCAATCGAATTTCATATCTCCTTCGGGTTTCATCTGTTTGCTTTTCAAGTGATGTGTATGTACTCTTTCATCTAACAGGTCTTCGCAACATTTCTGATCCGTGTTGTGAGCACTCTTACTGCTATCTCCTACATGAACCTGCAGTCTATCTTTCTTTTTCCAAGTACAAAATCCTTCATCAACAAAGTTAGTAGCACCCTTTGGTTTTAAATAAGTAACAACACTGACAATATAGTTTATCTTTTGATACGCTGTATTCCAACCAATATTCATGACCCTTGAACCAAGAAGGATTGAACCTTCTACCTTTAAGATTGTAAGGGTATGAATGATTCCTAGGATGACAAGGTCCCCTCTGAATATATGCCCTTCGAACTTGATCTCTGACATTTGGGTGATACTCTATGATTTGTTTCCGCAATCCCGGTTCAGAAGGAAGATTTTCCAACTTAGCCTCACTCAAAAAAGACAGGTTGCGAATCAAAATTGACAATTAAGTTGCAAAGTAACAATAATATATATTCTAATGAAGAGTTTGTGTAAGATATCAATCGCCTAATTACATCTCATGTCATTTTTGTTTCTTACCTTAATCGTTTTAAAAACTATCTACACAATAAGGCAAAGAAGCAGTAACAATTATAGTAGTGTTTTGACATTGCCATGATTTATTTGATCGCTGAAGTAGGAATGGAAGGGTTAACATATGAAAGTCGAGAAAGCTTTTTAAAATATTATAAATAATTATCTATGTGTGTTTCAGAGACGTCGTCAACGCCAAAAATATAAGAAGAATACGAAGTAGGTAAATAGAAGAAAAAAACACATATCCTAAAATGATACGACAATTAAAAAAAATCGGGTATTTAACTCTGGTTAACTCCACTATTCTATTCGCTAATCCGACATCCAACAACACCCATTCTTGAACATATATATTCTCTATGTTGATGTTGTATTGTTGATGGCAGAAGATGGTAAAATATAAAATATATATTCATCTGAGTATAGTGAACTCAACATTATGGAGCTTAATTTCCGCAAACATCTCAATTCTTAGGTGTTGTTTTATGTTATATGTCAATGTAAAAGCAAAATCCGTAGATATGAAAATACAAAAGCAGGTGAGAGTTGGATCAGTCATTATATACAAATACTATAAAAAGCGAAATTTCTTGATCATTTACTCACACAAATCAGTCCATCACATTTCTAAGTGGCTTTTCTTCAAAAAAAAAAAAAAAAAAGCATTTCCAAGTGGCTTAGTGCATACAAAATTTGCACCAATGTAAAACGAGAACTACGTTTCCCAAGTTCATTCAAACATCCTATCAAACAGAAATATAATAAACGGTCCGCGAGTTATAACCCCAAAGGTGTCACTATTCATCCAAAAAAAAACCGCCAAAACAAAAGTAACACAAAAACACCAAAAAACAAAATTTTGATGAAACCTCATAGAATTTGACGAAACCAATTTTTGGTTTCATCATAAAATTCGATGAAACCAATTTTGAATTTTGGGGTTTATGTATCATATTTTTAAAATTTGGGGTTTTTGTATCAATTTAGTTTAAGATGGAGTTTTAATGAATTCCAACATTTTAGTGGGGTTTTTGTACCACAAGTTTGGTCACCTAGGATTTTTATGACTAGTTTTGTATAATAAATACAAAAGAACCGTTTTTTGGGGACCAGCCTTTTTTGGGGGGGACCATTGTTTTATAAGGCCATCTACCCTATATTTATAAGGGATGTCCTAAATTGTATACATTACTAAATTTCCCCTAACCCTAATTGAGATTATAACTAAACTAATAAATAACAAAATATAAATTTAACCTAATCTAATATATTAACAAAAAATCAAAATCAGTTTTTCATCTTCTTGCTACCCTACCGGAGTCGGCAAACAAGCCCCGTAACCCGCAAGTTGGCAGGACTCGGCCCGATCCGGCCCAAAAAACCCGCACCCGGCTTGGCTGGTTTCTAAACAAGACGGGTTAGGGTTGGAAAAATGCTGGCCCGTTGAAAAACGGGTTAACCCGGACCGGACTGTGAAACCCGCAGGTTCACCCGTTAACCCGCAGTTCCATTCTCCGCCGCGTGTTCAACTACCATCAGTATCATACGTGTAACGTACTAACGTGTGTCACTGTGTTACGGGTCCCACTATCCCCTCATATAAGTCTAAAACCATAGTGTTTGTAGCCTTTCCTTCTCTTTCTTCTTTTTTTCTTTTTTTTTTCTTCTTCTTCGTTCTTCCCTGAATCCCTGACGGACAAAACAATAGCTTGAAAAAAGCCGTAGATCTAAAGATCAAAGGAAGTAGTTTGTGCAGCTGTGCTTAATTGAATGATATCAACAATTAGAGTTGATACCCTAAAATGCTTTGTTGTATGTATGATATCAACAATTAGAGTTCATAACTTAAATTCCAGTTTCAGTTGATGTTGGTTATATGAAATTCAAATGAATAAGCATAGAGTCGATGTTGATATCCAATTTCATTTGGTTGATAAAATAGAGTTGATATCCTTGTTATGAAGAGGTCAAATGCTTTGTTGATGACTCAAATGCTTTGATGATACACTAAATGCTTTTTTGATACCATAAAAATGCTTTGTTGATACCTGAAAATGCCTTGAAATGCTTTGTTGTATGTATGATGTCATTTCAGAAATTAAAATGAGTAAGCATAGGAGTCGATGTTTCAGTTTTTATCCTGCTTATGAGGTATAAATAATGAATAAGCCATGAACTTGTTACTTGTTGAATGAATGAAGCTAGAGATATAATACTAGTGTCTAAGACTATATGGTAATGAAACTAGTGTCTAAGACTATATGGTAATTGTTGTTATTGATTATAAATGAATGACATAACATAAAACTAATAACTTACCAAATAATGTCATGTAATAACTATTTTGGTTATAGAATATCTTGAATCAACAATAGAAGTTGATACCATTTGATGGTATCAACAACGGAATTATACAAGTAGATTGTTGTCAACAACGGAGTTGATACCAATTCTTTGGTATCAACAATGAAGTTGATACCATTTGATGGGTATCAATAATGTGAATTATACAAGTAGATTGTTGTCAACAACGGAGTTGATACCACTTGATGGTATCAACAACATATGCTGACAAAATTAATGATGTTTTAAAATACCGTGATTATTGAATGCGACAAAATTAATGTTGTTTTAAAAATAGATGAAAGGAGTGAAAAGATCACCAAGGGTAAATCCGAAGAGTACAGAATAAGATAATTCACAACAGAGTAATAAAGATGTAGCCACAAAAAAGAAGAGAGTGAACAAGCAGTTGTTGGTTGATAAAGAGCAAGAAGTTGTTAAAAGAAGAAAGAGCAAAGGAAATGAAGAACTGTGGTTGATTCGGAAGAAGACGAATCTAACAAGAAAGTCAAAGAGCTAAAGCAACAAAAATAAAGAGGAGACCAATAATAAGAATGACCAGGAAGAGGAAGCAACTAGAAAGAATAAGAAGAACAATGAACAACAAGCGGAAATGTAAAGGAAAGAAAAAGCCGGAGGTTGAAGATGATTCGAGAGGATGAAGAATCATATTCGAGAATCGAACAACAACAAGTAGACGCAGAAGGCGAAACAGAGGAAGAACAAACAGGTATATAAAACTTTATACATTATTTTTATTTGAGCTCTATGCTGCAATATAGTTAAGTTCATTTCTATATTAAATATAAAAATAAATGAATGAGTTGCGTGTATGCAAAGTTGAAGTAGGAAGAGCGAAACTAAGTTCAAATCATGTCTAATACCCTTGATTGAAATGTGCAACTTTCTATACAAAGTCGTTTTGAAGTAGGAGGAGATAACAAGAATGGAAAAGCACTAAAGGAATGTGTGTTCGGGAATTTATAAGACCATTCTACACCGGAAAAGAGATAGATGCAACAAATGATAAGTGGTTAGTCAAAATCGTCCCGCAATACAGCCTACTTATTGGAGCATTCGATAAAGAAAAGAACATATTCGGGTTTGGAAAAAAGAAAACTTCTTATCGATTTCAAAATAGAGCCAACAGACTTTCATTAATCTTCAAGATAAAAGGGTCATCGAGAGTGAGGAGTTGAAGAGGTTGTCAAGAAAAAAAAATGATGTCAGTAGTCACTACATGGTTTAAGAAAAAGTTCAGAGCAGGGGAAGAAAGAACATAAGAGTGATAAAATAAAGAAGTCCAAATTGAGCGCAAACTAAAGCCGCCACCGAGGATCGTTCCACTGCAACATTTTGTGAGACTATTTGCTATGTGGTTGTGCGCAGTTGTCTTCTTCCAGATTCTCGGTGCAACAGACTTGCAAAGAATTGGCTTCCTTATATTTTGAACATGGAGAAAGTGTCATGGCCGTATCACATAGTAACCTATCTGCTTAAATACATTGGAAAGCAGAAAGGAAAGAATGGAAGTGTTCCCGGCTGCACAATTCTACTGCCGGTAAAAAAAAAAAAGTTCATTTAATATAATGTTTATTTTTGAAAATAGTAAAATGCATATCAGACAAACTAACCTCATTGATTCTCTCAGATCTAGTATTGGTTCGCGAACATACGTAAAAACTTCGCGCAAAGAGGACAAATTTTGAAACAAAAACACCAAGATTCATGAGATGGAGCCAACACGCAATCTTCAAAGAATCAAAACAATTTCAAGGGAAATGTGGAGATACCATGGACATGAGTTGGTTCACTCGTAAGGTAACATATTTGTTTACTCAATTTATATTTCAAATATATTTCACTTTTTTTATCATGTCAACAAAAGGAAGTTGATACCAAATTAGGAGTCAACAAACAAAGTTAGTGTATCAACAAATGAAGTTGATACACAAATGTGTACTGATTATAACAATTATACTTGTGTCAACAATGGAAGTTGATACCAGCCAGGGAGCATTTGTATGTATACTGATTATACTTGCACATTTATTAAATCTATGTCAACAATGGAAGTTGACCCAAAAATGAATGTAATCAAAAATATATATTTTGTGTTCCAACAATAGAAGTTGATACAATTTCTTGGAGTCAACAACAAATGTTTACACGAAATTTAAATCAGCTTACATTCTATTTTGTGTCAACAATGGTAGTTGACATCATATCTAACATGTAGTTCAGTCTTAGTGTAATAAATCACTCGGGGGCTACGCCCCTCGTGAAAGATATATTATGGTTATAAAGTTGGAAAAAATATTATGCTAATCGTATTTTTATGTCGATTTGCGTGTTCATGAAGATGTTGTTGATCCGAATGTAAGAAGAGATGTATTTGATAGACATGTTAGCACCAGCACGCCAGTTGGAAGTAAAGAGGCATAGGAATGAGAATCTGATAGAGGAAAACATTAATCTTCTACTTGACAACTAGGAGATAACATATGAAAGGAGGGGGAAAGCGACTAAATCAATGAGCAACATAATATTCATGAAGAAACTTATTGAGAACAACAAGGACATGATGCATTTGAAGCCTAAGGATAAAGCGAGACTTGATGAAATTGCTATAGAAGTGAAGCAATGGGAAGAAAAGGAGAAAAATCTCAAAAAGCAAGAGAAACGTCGAGAGTACTCAACAGAAATCAATGCTACGATTGAGACTGATTTAAATGAAGAACCATCTAGAAATCGATCAAGTCCGAGATGGAAACCGAGTTGAAACCTTCCGAAAAGCGGGATGAAGATGACTTGAATGAAGAAGAAGAAGAAGAATCAAGTCAAATGGCACCGTCACTTTCGTGATGGAGGTGAAACCGATTTGCGTAAAAACTTTAAAAAGGGTTATCGAGTGGATTGAATGTCAATGTACAAATAGACCCAAATTTATTGGCAAGTCGGAGGATGGGACGTGGTTTAGAAAAAGAAGAAAAAGAAGACAAGAGGAAGCAAATCTTCGATTGCTAATGTGGTTCCAGAGATACGGTAACTCGTATGAGAAAGTGAATCCGAGAGATTGCTAATGTGGTTGCGGACTCAAATGAGGAAGTGAATCTGCAGATTGCTAATGTGATTGCAGATATTTGTAAACATCTCAACTCGACGTAAGATGATAATGAAGAAAAGAGAACAAACATGGAAGAAGTGGAGATGGTGGGATATGTACTTGTTTATTCAATCCAATTAAGGCTATACTTCCAGAGAAATCAAGTAATATCCCTACAACTGTGATTATACAATTTGAAAATGTATGCAATCGTGATTATGAAAATTATGTTGATAATTTTGATTATACAAGTTTCAGTTTGGGTTCTTTCATTATGACAAATGAACATATAAAATTCTGTTGTAATGCTAGAGATAAAATGCCGCTTTATTTTTGGTTATAATGCTAATGTCGCAATGTTATATAGATCAACAACGAGTTGATAAACATAAAAAATTGTATCAACAACATGAGTTGATGCTATGAGATAGCATCAATAACAATTGTTGATTCATTCCAAAAAATGAGTCAACACCGATATGTTGATACCGTTTTAAATAGGACTCTTACATGGTAATCTAATCGGATTATTTCCTTTAGGTACTACCCCAAACTTTGGTGGTCCAAACTTCGATGCAATCATCAAGTTGAAATTTATACTACTATCGATTCAAAGAGATGGAAGATGATCCATCACAACAAAATAGAATATACTCCTACACCGAAAACAGTGACGATAATGTCTTGGAAGGCCTTAAAGTTCTATTCGAATTGGATGAAATTGATGGCCCAATCCGAAGACGAAGACACCACCCAAGAGGATGATTCTCAAGCGACGCAGACAAAGGAATCGGTATGAAGTCGCTGGAAGAGGAAGGAGGTATAACACAAGGTCATCAAGGAATGCGCCGAGATAAATACACACCTCCAGCTAATGTAAAGAAGAGGACCAGAGCAGAACCAAAGGAAAGAAGAAAGGGGGAGGAGTTGAAGAAAAGGAGGATGCAGTTATTCACCTCCTTGATGATTACGTTGATGAGATGCCACCTGAGCCAATACCGCTGAATAAGCCAGAAGACCTCAAACTCTGGGAATCCTGCACCGAGGACTAAAAAAGGGTCATTGGTCCATTCTTTGAGCAAGCAACAGAATGGTATGTAACTCTGAAACAAATTGCCTATTTATTCATAGACATAAACAATGAAAGTTGATGCCATGATAATAACCAAGTTGCAGTTAGAATTTGACTGATATGTAATGTAAAGATAATAATACTTCAACATTAACATAAACTTTGCAAATGCGGTACCAAAGCGTGTACCTTTTATTTCGACAATGAACAAGAAGAGTGGGTCACTGGAAGGCATCTCCAATTTCTAATGAACAACATCAACATTAACAATGAGATAGTTGATTACTACAAAGACCGTGTCAATTCCAAGATGGAAAATCCATCTAAGCCAAAGATATTATGGGAAGAATCACTTAATTCTCAATTCAAATGCTTATGTAAGTAACAACTCTTAATCATTTTTGAATAACTAGTTACATAAAATTATGATGAACAAATGAATGAATTATTGTTGTTATCAAGAAAAACAAACTAACTGCCAAGAAAATGATGCGGAAATAATGAGGGGTGCAAATAGCTAGCGGGATATACGGAAAGTGGAATCAACTAAGATTCCGGCAAACTTGAGGGAAAGATACCCAAATGGATGATAGTGAAGCAATACCGATGATACCGATGTGTCTACAAGATAGGACTGGGAAACCCTTCCACTGGGTACTTCTTGCGTTGATACGTGGAAGATGGTTGATCTTCAACACCATTCATCACTACAGACGATACAACGAGAAGTACAATGTCATGGTACAAACTCGGACTCCGAATCTCCGAACGAAATGGGTATAAAAGATGTTGAGACAGATGGACAGTAATTACAAAGTTAGACCATTACCCGGCACCCAGCGCAACAATAGGTTTGACCGCGCAATGCACGTCTCGCTTATTCATGAAGTGCTTGGTGAAGCGTGGATATTGCTGGGATTTAGATGGTAACAAGGTCCAATACCATGAGAACATAAACCGGAAGAGAGCAAAGATTACCGCTTAATATTATCTGAATTGAATGCATGGCAACCAACTTTGCAACTTAAAGACTCGAGTTGAATAGGTAGTCAACATTCAAGATTCTCGTTGAAGAATTAGATGGTAAGCAAGTACAAGAAATTACAGACTCGATCGAAGAGGTTATCAACCTACAAGATTCTTTGAACCATTAGATTAGAGCAAACACACTTAGGTGTAGTTTAACATTTACCGGTAACTAATTTAGTTGCTCGTGTAGGTCTGCTAATTTATTTAAATCATTAGTTTGAAAACACATCTTTTATTTGGAGGATGTTTTTAGTACTAGTTTGTTATCAATTAATATTACTATTAGTTACTAAGGTGATTATCAACTGAATGAATGGCTTGGTTATGAAAGTAAATGAATGTTGCTTGTACAGGTTGCAGGTATGATCGGCTAATGGAGTTAACTTGTAAATACAGATAGAACCATGAATTTTTTTTTATTGAGCATCAACAATGGAAGTTGATACCAAAAAAACAATGGGTCAAAAAATTAATTGATGAAAAACTGATTGGTTTCACATAAAGTAAAGTGAATGGGTCTTGGTAGTAAGAATTATAGGTATGCTCAGCTCATGGTATCAACTTGAATATATACAAATAAAACCATGAAACCAATTTAATTTTCAGTAGGCAGCAACAATGGAAGTTGATGCACTAAGAGGTATCAACATTGAATGTTGATACCATGACTTGGATCAACATTAACATGTTGATACTATTTACATAGTAAAAAGCTTGCAGGAATACACAGAAAAAGTAGTTAACTTGTAACCATGCAAATTTGTTCATTTCAGCAAGCCTCAACAAATGGAACTTGATCCAGTAATAGGGCATCAACATTGAAAGTTGATACCCTGACTTGCATCAACCTTGATATGTTGATACAGTTTATATAGTATTTTTTCCTGTAAAAAAAAAAAACAAGAAACCCGCAAACCGACATAAACCGACAAGAATGACATTGCTAAACAAAATAATAGAGAATGTATGTCACTAAAAACACAAGAAATCTAACAACAAAAAATAGAGAAAGCATAAAGATAACAACATCCATGTTGATCATTCAACAAACTAGCATAAAAAGGTAAAAAAGAGAGTTCGGAGAAATAGTAAATCATCCAAAGAAAACTTGTAACAACATTCTCCTCAAGAAGTTGATCATTCTGGAGTTAGGTATTATCCTAAATATCTAGATAATACCCAAAAATAATCAGAGGGTAATTTAGGTATTATCATAAATATCTAGATAAGGGGTGACCTAGATTTACTTCTAATATCTTACCCAAAATAAAAGAATGGTCCCAAAAAAAAGGCTGGTCCCAAAAAAAAACGGTTCTAAAACAACCCCAATCTACCCTTGTTTAATTAACACTTAAAATTCTAATTAGGTTAATTAATTGAGTTTAGATTAAAATTTTGAAATTATAAATTTGAGTAATAAAAATTTTGATTGAACTTTGGGTAGTTTTTTGATGAAAATTTTTTTTTTTGAAAAAATCTTTTGGAACGGAAATGAAAGCACATTACCTTAACACTTCTAAAGAGGGGATTGCAAAGATCTTGTATGAAATCATACTCAAAATTAGATTAGAAATCAACGATTTCAGTTCCGAAGTATGAAAATTCGGCAAGGTCGACGATGAAGATCATGTCGTACCGACTTTGCCTTCATTAGAAGTGTCGACCTTGCCGACTTTTTTTTTTTTTGACATACAGGGGACGACAGAAAAAAATTTATTAGTCGGCAAGGTCTTCAAAAATACTACCACGCATTGAAAATACCTGCCGGGCATGGTTGAAAAATACCCCATGGCTGTTGGAAAAATATATAAGCCGACAAGGTCTTTAAAAATACCATGTGGTGTGTATTAGCCAAGATGGTCTTCATAAAATACCCTGCCGGCTGTTTAAAGATTACAGTCGCCATGGTTATTATGAAAGTCGGCAAGATATTCATGTCACGACCTTGCCGGCTGTATTGGCCGGCAAGGTCTTCAAAAATACCACCGCTCGCTGTTGAAAATTTTTACAATCGCCATGACTATTATGAAAAGTCGGAAGATATGCATGTCACGACCTTGCCAGCCGAAGACACATAAATCATAAATTTTGATTTCTAACTTAATATAAGGTATACGAGATTGGGTATTATTTTGTACCCAATCTCAAATCGAGTATGTACATACTCAGCTTTGAGATTGGGTACAAAATAATACCCAATTTCAAAACCCGTATGATTCATTTTTTTTTCTAGAGTTTTTTTTTATCTCATCATGTATGATTAGAGTGAATAGAGTTTTTGGGAAAACAATTTGAAACTTTTTTTTAGGAAGGATTCAGTCGGCAAGGTTTGGGGGACAATTTGGTCTTTCAATATCATTTAGACACCCCTTAGCACACTAGGTTGGATGGATTTAAATTTAGTATACCCCAATTAGTTTGGGTATACCCCAATCTCGGCAGGTTTTTCTTTAGAGTTTAGTAGGGTTTACCTTAAAGAGATTTAGTATTATCAAAGATTTAGTAGATTTAGTGAGCGGAGGGAAGGGAGGAGTGATAGGTTATGTTCGACACAGTAGATTATAGCCCTCGATTTCTATTGGCAAGGGGCCAGGAGCTCTAGAATTCAAGCTTTTGTCCTAACTTTCAATGTGAGGCCAGCAATTTCAACTCAACTCAACTCAAATTATATTATATATATATACATAGTCCAACTTTGTGCACCCCTCTAACCGGGGTGCACATTCCAGACTAGGGCTGCACAACGGGTAGGGTGGGTAGGATATGGCCTATTTCGCCACCCTATCCGTTTAATGACGGGTAAGAATTTTTTTATCCGTCACCCTACCCGCCAGTAAACGGGTAAGATCCTACCCGACCCATCACTTGACGGGTCGGGTAGGATAGGGTGGCGGGTATAACCGTTTTTTTTTTTTTTTTTTTTTTTTTCCTACATAAGTGGATGTATTCTCCAGGAGGAGGAGCTAAATAGGAGAGACAAAGTGTTTCATCCCTGGTCGGGTTAACGACAAAGAAAACACCATCAGCACCACCATTAAAATCCTCCCTGACACCTTCAAAACAGGCTAAACCATTATAATAACCTACCAACTCATACTCATTTCTGAGTGAAGTACTGAGCGCTCCAAACTTTATGAAATCAAGATCATTACTACCTTTAACCTTTTCTTCTAAACCAAATATGAAAGCTTTTCTCTGGACATTAAGAAGGGTAAAGAACAGACTATACTTATTTTGGTTTTGAAGGAAGTGAGACGTAGCAAATTGTTTATCGTCGTATATTGTGTTGTACCATAACTTACTGACGCAACTGCATAACGCTAGTGTCCGGGCTGATAATCTCGTTAAGATACTTCCGATAAATAAGTCGTCAGGAAGATCTTTACATGCAGGAAGAAGAGGAAGAGGATCATCATCGATTGTTTCCTTAGTTATCTGTTTTCTTTTTTTAACAGTTTGTTTCTCCTTCGTGTTCTTCTGTTCTTGATCACAGCAGGTGATTAGTCTTTTCCCATTTCTCAAAATCATCGCGTAACTTACAGAAGCAAAATAAATTTAGAGTTTAAGATGTGGTAACTCTGCACATGTATGATATACATAACAAACCATGGGAAGCAAGAGAATCTGGTATCTCAAACCATGGGAAGCAAGAGATGTGGTAACTCTGCACATGTATGACATAGATAACAACACCTTTCGAGACATCAAAATATTTGATTTATCACCATCCAGGCGCCCATTTCTTCCTGGTTGTCAAATGACGAAAAAATGTGCAGGAGAAAAAAATTATTGGAAGGGTTATTTTGTCTTTTCAATATAAGGCGGGTAGACGGGTAGGATAGGATAATTTCGAGGTTTACCCGTCACCCTACCCATTTAAGGCGGATAAAAAATCTCTAATCAGTCACCCTACCCGCCAAATAATGGGTAGGATAGGATACGGTTAAAATATTGGCGGGTAGGGTAGGGTTGGCGGATATGAGTAGGGTATGTGCACCCCTATTCCAGACTCATCTTATTGGTTAATGAAATCAACAAAACCACTCTTAATTTTGCTTTACTTTTATATTTTCCTTATTTTTATTTTAGGAAATTACGTTAAAGAGAGAAAATCATTAACCTTCCCATCTTCTGTGTAAAATAGGATGATCTCCCGTTAGTATCAGCAGCGTAAATCTGAAGAAATAGTACTCAAATGTTGATCGATTTTTTTCTCCCCAAAGATCGCAGTTTAATCAATCCATTATCAACGATTAATTTGCAAAAGGAATTTGAAGATGATGAAGAATCAGAAGCAAAACCAAATCATAACAAATACCCAGGGATAATTGTAATTTGGTTTACATTAGAATCTCTATTTTAGATATAAGGCTAGGGATTTAGGCATATAAATATCTTTGGTCTAAGTTTCAGTATACCCATTAAAACAAACCTTTAAGTTCAAAACAAACCTCCAAGTTTTGCTAATAATTTGTTTCAACATTCAAAACAAATCTTCAAGTTCATCAAAAACGTCCATATAATGATCACCCATTAAAAATTCAAGTGCATCATGATCATAAATTTAAAACCATCATAAATCCCAACATAAAGCCAACCATGTCATTCTGATAAGAACATATACTCTATCTTCACCTGCTTTACCATGTGCTCGATGAAGATTGTCTTAGAAGATGTATATACATATAATGATTTGTGATGATTGGATATAAAATTAAGAATTTACATGTTGAAGTTGTTGATCCATCATGTTTGTGATTGCTTTGACAAGTTCAAAACAAAGGATTTATATTGAAACCCATTCCTTATTTGTTTATTGCAATGACCGAAACCCAAATCTTGTTTTTGATCAACAATAAAACCATGTTTCTTCTACATTTGTGACATGAGCAACTGCGGTTGTGGGTGGAGGAGATGAGAAGAGATGATGAGAGGATAAAAAAGTATTTAATGGAAGATATTTACTAGTTTTCTCTGATTTATATGTAATAATTTAAAAAAAAAGTAAACTAAGACTAGAAACGAGGTGGTTTCTGGAGATTAAAGTACCACGATTTGGAACAATAACTAGGGCCGGAATGTGCACCCGGTTTTAGAGGGGTGCACAAAGATGGACTTATATATATATATATATATATATATATATATATATATATATATATATATGCCTTGGTCTCACTATTAGATGACCTACTTAGTTTAAAATTTTGTCCCACCATTAGTTGACCTATTTCATTAAACAAGGAAATATTTCTAAAATTATCCTTTTGATTAATTATCGTTAGTATAAGAAATTGTATAATTTGATATCCATGTTTATACCCATTACGTAGGTGTTTTAAAATGCTTTCTAAAGATACAAAGTTTACGAAAATCCATGGTATAGTTTGAGAGATAAATCATTTCTAAATTTTACAAATTACTATCCATAAGGGTATAACTGTAAAAAATACTTAAAAATATTCCTTCCCATTCCTTGCTTCAACTTCAACTAGGTCATCTAATAGTGGGACGGAGGGAGTATATACTAGGTATCACCATGGCCTACGGACGGGGCTCAACCTCTATCGACTTTTTATGTTGTTTGGTTGGCCGTATGTATCCTCTCACATGCCCAATACTTAAATACCCTGGGTATAGTATCGTTTTTAATTAGTAAGTTCATAGTAGCTGTGATTTACGGACCCAAACATTTGGAAAGGCCTAGTGCTTTCCTGAGACCTGCAATTTTAGTGTTTTGTTGGTTTGGTCTAATCAACCAGGGCCAGAGTTGATCCCGTAACAATTTCAAGTTAAATTAGTCGGGGCCATCGGCCCCGGCCGTGCGTTAGAAAATTAGTCGCAATTAAATTATAATTCAAGATATGGAGGGCATTGAACCAATAAGTCAGTCGGTGCCTGTAATCAGTGTTTTGTTGGTAAGCCCAGACCATAAACCTTCTAATTTTTCTGGACTAATGAATAACAGTAGCATAGACCGTTATTATGATTTTTGTTGTTAGCCAAAAGATTAGCTGATGTCTAGATCCCAATATTTAGTTGGTTGGGTCAAACAAGTCGGTTTTATGGCACAACACCATGGTAAGGTTTCCGTGGAAACCATTTTCCTTCACTTCAAATAAGCTATTAGCTAATATAGCAACATAGTGCTTGGCGTTTGGATTGTTCTTTGCACCAAAAATCTCAAATATTAACATTGCCGTATCAAAAACAAAAGCCACGTCCAAATCCTCCTCTCCTAGTCGACTACAAATCTAGGCTTGGCAACGTCCAAGGTCCTGTTTTTTCTTCATCATCTGGGTTGAGAAATGCATGTTATATTGTTAGAGTAACTAAATGGTAAACAATGAAAATTTTAATGGCTCATAATTATTTTTATAATAGTTATTATTTTGTAATTACTTCAGATGGTAGTGGTAGTGGTAGTGGATGATGAGTGATAGAACCTATGGACATTATAAGGTTGGGTTTGTCTAATATGTGCCTAAATTTGGCACGCTTCCTACAGCACACATCGTCCCAGCTTATTTCAGTGCCACATTTCTTCTTTTTTTTGTTTTAAGCATAGTGCCCACATGCTGTAGAGAAACTTAAGAGTGAGACACACGTGTAAATCTTAAGAGTGAGAATCAGGTGTATTACGAATAGTGTGGTAAATTTTGGAGTGCAAATCTGTTCACACTCCTCTAACGAGTGTATATTTCACATAGTCTTCTGATTGGTTGATTATTTAACGGATGACCCCATTATCCTCCATGTTTAGAATCACGACCCTCATTACATAACTCCCTAAATTAAATCAAGGATAGAGATTAAAATGTGACATATACACTCGTTAAGGAGTTAAGGAGTGTGCACGAATTCGCACTCTAAATTTTGTTTAGCTAAAGTTTTTCTTTAGAAAAAAAAGGAAGAGAAAGCCAAACGGCCTAAACCTAAACTTTCTCTTTCTCTTCGTCTCATATTTTTTTCTCTAGCCGATTATTAGTTGATGCATGAACTTACTGTAAATGTAAGAAAAGTGGGTTAATGGGTGTTGGATGTTCTTCAAATTATGGTAAGGGAAACAGAAACATAGAGAGGAAGAAAAGTGGAGCAGGTGGCGGAGGAAATAAAGATTTCGAACAAACAAATAATGACGAGATTACCCGTAAGGAAATCAAAGAGATGGATGTGCACCATGTATTAGGCCGTCCACTCGGGCTTAGTACACGTTTAAACGTTGCCTTGGTTATGCCTTGGTTAAAAATGATTCTAAATTCTTTACTGCACAATTGCACATAATTCATTTTTTTAAAAGCACCACATAACAGAGGTGGCAGGGACTTTCCTATGCAAATCAAATAAATCTCATCTTCATTTATTTAAAATTCAAAAGGGAAAAACACCATACTCTCATAGGGTATTGTCGTCGGCCCCTACTATTGCACTAGTAATCTAGTTAAAAATCCATAACAGTTTTGTCTCCTGTAATATCCTTAGTTAAAAATCCACCCAATAACAGTTTTGTATCAGGTTTGTGAAATAGAATAGATTGGGAAATCTATACCTCAGGGTTTGTGAAATTGCATAGATTGGGAAATCTATATCAAAAGCATTACCTCAAATAAAAGGGATTTTCTTAGATCACCAAGACGAAAGTAAACTAAAACACAATTCAACAATAGATGGAAACAGGATATAAGATCTGAAACAAAATACATACTTTTTAGTTGAATCCTAGTACCTCGACTTTTGTGAATCGACTTTGAAGCAATGGATCAGAAACATGAACACTCTCAAAGATCACCTTTGCCAGAAACTCTGTACATCCAGTCTAATTACATAGAAACTAAATAAAAACAATCTAGATCCACTTTTTAGATTACCCATCTACACAAACATGCACAAAAAAATTTAAAAAATATGTATGTATGTAATTTTGAAAGACATGCAATAAAAATTATGAAAGACAATGAAATCAAAATCAAAACATAACATAGCGCTAAGGAGCGAACTGTACTATTTGATTCACACTTCAAACGGAAAAACAAAAACCCTCATAATATGGTATTGTTAAGAACCTCACCTGTGGCAAAACAAAAACCCTGCAATACGATTGATTTTTATTGGTTAGCTGTTGTGTGGATAGGAGTGATAATAGACAATCAGAAATAACAAAAACATATCAGTAGATTAAAAACCTAACTATTAATCAAGCAATAACAAAAAAAAAAAAAAAAAAAAAAACGAAATTGTATATAGAAATCTTACATTCTCTATTGAAGAAAACCAAATAACCAAACAAAACAAAACAAAAATATCATGCCATCATGTCTACCGATAAATCCAGCAATAAATAAACAAAACAAAAACAACCCAAAAACAACACAAACCCTAATCAAATAATCAAAATCTGGAGCAATAATCTCAAAATTACACATATAAAAAATAAATCAAATTCATACCTGATTGAGATTCTCGTTTCTGTTAAAAAAATCACATATCTCGTGGACCGATCGATCCTATCCGGAGGATGACAATTTCAAAGGCTTCCTATTGTAAACAATGCAAAGGCTTCTTATATAGAGTGTACAATGATGTCCCAGAATAGAAAAAACACGGATTAGGACATAGATACAAAATTCTAGTACTTTTAGGAATCCTTAGGTAGAAGTCCTGGTGCAAGCCTATATATATATAAAAGCCATATTTTTTTTTGCTAAGAAAATTATTCTTTAGCATCAGGTTTTCTCATTGCTCTCTGCATACTCCGTGTCTTCCAAGTATTTAGTTGTCCATAAAATCAATCAATGGGGTCAATTTGTAAATCAAATTGTGTTATTGATGATTTTAGTAAAGTTCATCCAAGAAGGAATGCAAGTTTTGCCAATTTACATACTTGGCCGGAATCTGAGAAAGAGTTTCTGAAATCTATATGTCTTAGCAACAGTGCTCAACATCAGCAAGGAGGGTTTGCGATGAAGAATGGTCCTCCAAGGGTTTTGGATCCCATATCATGTAGAAATCTGTATATTCGAAGTTATAAATTTACCACGGAGAAGAAGAAAGAAACAGTTCCTGAAAAAGCTAAGAGATGTTTTGATAAAGTCGTTAATGGTGGTAAAAAGTTAAGAAGAGGAAGAAGAAAGTGTAGTATTGTGAAGAAAGTTAAAGAATCTCTGTCATCTTTGTTGTTGATCATCACTAGTAGTGTAATCTTTTTAGAGTTTATTCATTGGGGTTCATGTGTTCTTATTCTTTTTTATAAATTTTAAAAGGATTAGATTAATTAAACCGAATTTTTAAGGTTAGATGATGATCTCTTTTCTCTCTGTATGTTTTGGTAATGATTTCAATTCATTATGGCATGGTTTGCAGTTATCACTGCCTCTCTTGTAGTGTTACTGGTTGTTGGACTTGGATTTATCCTCACGAATGCCAAACAAAAAACATGTTATTGATTAAATACTCTAACAGTACTCTAACTTAGGGCACGTCGGAAAAAGATCTTGCGGAGAAGTTCCCTCTGGTTTCTCTCAATTGTACGTACGTCTGTAAAATCTGAAAAAAGGATATAAACACTCAACTCTTAAGCCACACAATTATAAGTAACCCCTGATGGTGATGCAAATAGAGCACTAGTGTACGCACCGGTGCCAGGATTATTCATATGTTTTGCAACGAAATAGCAAACATACTTCACCGTAATAGTATAATAGGGTAATCTAGCTTACCAGACCAAATAATAACATACCGTTTATAGGATGTGTTACCAGTCACAGATGCACCCTTCTTTATCGGACAACACTTCCATTACTTAACTGTACGTTAGTAAAACCGTCTTAGGTGGACAATAGTCACAATACTTCCGTTCAAACAAAGGAAAAAAAAAAATTCCCATACAAAATATACGGAATTTGCCAAAAATCTTTACGAGTTGTTATTCAGCGGAGAAACCAGGGAAGAAAGTTTGCTTGAAAACCAGGATGATTAGCAGGCATATGCAGTCTGTGGAAGATCATACCAAGTTTTCTGCCTTGAAGTCAAGTTTGATAGGTTTTTGGTGAAGTATTGCAATTAGAACAAACCAAGCTTGCTGCCATCAATGTGGGGATAAATCAAACAGATTAATAAATTCTATAACCATAACTTAACGGGCGCTAATTCTTCATTGGTCAAGAGAAGTGGAAAGAAAATCATGTTGAAGCTCATGCTAAGTGGCGATACATGTCTGCTTTCGTGTAAGTTCTTCAATTTGTACTCTTGTCTTTTTTCTTTCTCTCACTAATTAATCTCAGGCTTTAGTCTAAATAGCCATATATATTTAGAAACTAAAACAAAAAGTTCACTGTTTCATAACCATATTTTGTTTTGTTTTCTCATGAACAGATTGTTCATGGTGATAAACATTGCAGCTTGTGTTTACTCAGATCTCTCTCTAATCTTAGTAACTGGAAACTGATGTGACCTTGCAGTCATTAACCTCGACTTGATCATTTTATCGCTTCTTTGCTACGCAAATGGAGCTGCTGCTAGCGTTTTTGTTATAGGTGACAATGTCTTTGGGAACTCTCACACAAGCAGTGGGAAACAGTGTGTAATCTATTTGAAAGCTATTGTAGCCATACTGCTATATCCATCTTGTCGTCCTTGTCTGCAGCACTTTTGTTTATATTCTTATTAGCTAGATCTGTTCAAAGGCTCCACAGGAAATGTCTTTAGCTTTGACTTAAAGAATTGGTATGTTTCTCGGGTTTGCTTGTGCTTGAAAGTTCAAGCTAATCGACGGATCAAACAAAATTCAAAAAGAAATCGTTCGAGTGTACAAGTTTTGTCTTGGCCAATTTTCATTACCAAATAAAGAAATTTATTTAAAAAACAGAAATGTATTCCCAAAACATTGATTTGACATTGATTGTAATCTGAAACGACATGGTAGAGAATGATCGAAGTTTTCTTATTATTGAAAAACTTAATATACACAACCGGTATTCCCTTGGACTAAATAGGAAGACACCCTAAAATAGATTTGGTAAGCATTTACTCAAAATAATATCATTCCTAACTAATATATTTCCTAACCATAAATACAACCTATATACAAATATACGTATCCCTTAATACTCCCCCTCAAGTTGGAGCATGGAGATCACGAATGCCCAACTTGCGAAGAAGCGACAAAGCCGAGGGCGACCAAGAGCTTTGGTGAAAATGTCTGCAAGTTGAGAGGTTGTGCGAACATGAGAAGTAATAATAGCGCCAGATTGAATTTGATCGCGTACATAATGACAATCAATCTCAATATGTTTGGTGCTTTCATGAAAAACAGGATTAGCAGCAATGTGAAGTGAGGATTGACTATCACAGTAAAGGCGCATAGGCTGAGAGTGAAACACACCTAAAGATTTCAATAATGCCTTTAGCCACGAGAGTTCACTACAAGTATAAGCCATGGAACGGTACTCGGCCTCAGTAGAAGAACGAGATACTATGTTGCTTCTTTGTCTTCCAAGATATAGGTGACCCTCCCAAAAAAATGAAGTAACCAAGATGCGGTGACGACTAATAGGGCGGGAGGCCCAATCGAGTCATAATAAGCAGTAAGTTGAAGAGCACTATACTTACGTAAAACAATCCCTTGACCTGGATGGCCCTTTAGATAACGAAGAACTCTAAGAGCAGCTTCCCAATGAGATACCCGAGGAGACTGCATAAATTGAGCCAATACATGCACCGAGTAACACAATTCAGGACGCGTAATGGTCAAATAAATCAAGCGTCCAATAAGTCGACGATCTTGGGATGAATCGAATAGAGGTCCATCATCTAGATCTAGACGATGATGTTGATCAATGGGCGAAAGCGGTTTGGCTCCAAGATGCCCAGGTCTCGGAAAGAATATCAAGGTATATTTCCGTTGAGATAAAAACAGACCATCAGCTCCTCGAGACATTTCAATACCAAGAAAATACTTGAGATTGCCTAAATCTTTCATATGAAAACAACGGCTTAAATATGCTTTAAAAGAAGTAATAGCAGCGGAATTGTTCCCAGCAATAATTAAACATAGACAAGTACATTAATGGAATTTTCACGTCGTCGTAGGTTAAAAAGAGAATAATCACCTCGCTAAAAACCGAGTATGATTAGCAGAAAAATTTGCACACGACACATAATTAGTTATGGGATAAGGCGTACCTGAGAACGTTGACGAGTGCACAGTGGAAGAGCCGGGGTCTATAGATTTGAAGGTATTACATACATAATCCTTAAACCTGAGTATTAGGAACCCGAGAACGAACACTACCGCGAACTTCTTTATCAGAAATATTATTGTTATCCTCCGTCGCATTTTCAAAAGAGACAACTTTTTCAAACTGACCATGTTGTTGATTATTCACGTCAGGTAAAAAATTAGTGGAGACAGAACATGTTGTGGGGACAGACCATGTTGTGGATTAATCTCGTCAGGTTCAGAAGAAGATGCCATAGGGATGTCCACCAAAGTTGTTGCTCTGTACGTCTTACAAGCTGAAATGTACCGTCTACATTGTCACCTTGTAATTTATCCTGAACGTATGTAATAGGACCATCCTTGTCACCTCTTGACAAGTTTTTTCCACTTCTTAAAACATTATCACTGTTGCATCCGACAGATCCTAAACGCCCACGCCAATACTCCCGAAAGGTTACTTTGCAGAGGGACCGGGGCGAGTGTTGTCACCACCTGACACACCTTGTTCATCATCCAATAAGCGTGGCTGTTCAGCAGATGTCACCAGACTATCATCCAAATCTCATAGATGTTCTTCATTATCAGTATGTAAAGAGACAACTCCGTAAGGAAACTTGTTTTCAAAGAAGACGACATCACGAGATACAAAAAATTGTTTCGTTTCCAAATCAAACAACCGCCAACCCTTTTTTCCATAAGGATACCCGACAAATATGCAACGCCGGCTTCGTGGATTAACTTGTTTCGATCACGAGGAATAATACTTGCATAGAGCATACATACAAATACTCGAATATGAGTATAAATAGGAGACTTTACGTGTAGCATTTCATATGGAGTTTTACCATTTAACAAGGCACTTGTAGTCACGATTAATAATATAAGCAGCACTTAGGATGCATTCACCCCAAAACCGAAGAGGTAAATTTGCTTGAAATCGCAAAGCTCGTGCCACATTCAAAATATGATGATGTTTGCGTTCCACTCGCCCATTTTTCTGTGGTGTATCCACACATGAGGTTTGAAATTCAATTCCCTATTTAGTAAAAAATAGAATCAAAGGACGAAATTACGTACCATTATCACTGCGAACTTTCTTAACTTGTCTATCAAACTGAGTACTAGCTATTGCACAAAAATTCTGAAAATTCTGCACCACCTCAGTTTTATGTGCCATCAAATAAACCCAAACACAATGATAATAATCATCAACAATGGTAAGGAATTAATGTGCACCACAAGAAGATGGAGTACTATAAGGACCCCACACATCACAATGAACTAAATTGAAGAAGTCATTAGCCTTATTCTCACTAATAGGCAAACTAGAATGAGTTTGTTTAGCCTTAAAACAGGTATCACATGGTTCATAGAGAAATTTCTGACAATCAACTTTATCCATACCAGTAAACAAAGAAATAATCTTATTAGAAGGATGGCCTAAACGTTTATGCCAGAAGTGATAATTTTCACCAGTAGTAACTCGATGTGCCATAATCTGCGCTCCACTGTGGAAGATATAGACCCCATCTCGTTCCTAACCAACACCAATCAACGTCCTCGTAGTGCGGTCCTGTATCACACACAACTTATTAATCAAAGTGACAATACATTTCAGATCTTTAATTAAACACGCTAATGAAATCAAATTGCAGTGAAGATCAGATACATATAAAACACGATATAATCTCATATTGTTTCCAAACACAACAGTGCCTTCACATGAAGCAGTTGTGTACGCTCCGTTCGGAAGTTTTACGGAAGAAAAACCCATTTGATATGTTTTGCAAAAGAACTCTTTACTCCCTGTCATATGCCTCGAAGCCTCTGTATCAAGTATCAATTTCCTAGAAAAATTTTCATTCGAGCCCTCCTTATTTGAAGAATTAAACAAATTCACAATAGCTTCCCACTGTGCATCAGTGAGTTTATTAGCAATTGGTACTCGATCTTGTTAAGAAAGATAGCTTCCAGTTGAGTTCACATCAATATTAACAACAAGTGCGGTATTAACAACTTGAACATCTTGTGTTAGCAAGTGTGGTATTAACAACAACTTGAACATCTTGTTGATAATTATCGCCATTTAATTTTACCGGAGAAATCATTATACCCATAAAAAAATTGCAAGTAATATGGTGAAGGTTATTTCGATTCTGGCTCAGATGCTATGAAATGACAAGGAAGACACCCTAAAACAGATTTGGTAAGCATTTACTCAAAATAATATCATTCCTAACTAATATATTTCCTAACCATAAATACAACATATATACAAATATACGTATCCCTTAATATAATCCAAAATTTTGAATGGGTTCCTAATGAAATTAACATCAGAGAAACCAAGAAAATCTAGATGATCATCAACAACATCTATTTGAGATTGTAAAAAAGGGTTACCTCCCAGCTTTTCTTCTTTCCTAATAAAAAAAAAAAAATCTCCTACGATAATCCAAGGACATTGAAATCTGCCTTAGAGACTAGACGACAAATCCCATTGTCGAAAAATATCACTATCATCTAAAGTACCATAATCACATACACACAAGAAGAACCTTTTCACTCCTAGCATCAATCTAAGCTAAGCAAACAATAAAATCTCTATCATAGTCCACTGTTTCGATATACAAACCACCAGATAATCCGGTTGGATTTACATATATACCAATAATTTAGATAATAATACTGACTTGTAAACCTAACCAATTTTCTGATCTTTATTATTTATTTCAGCTGGAAAAACTATATCAAAATTATTTGATCTTACCAATTAAATCCTTAAAAGTGGTACCTAGTACGCTTATTACCAAAACATGTACATTCCAAGCTAGTACCTTCATCTCTAGAGTTTTATAGATGTTACTTTCAACATTTGAACACTACCCAGAAATCACAGAACAATTATAGTAAGAGATATGAAAAATCGGTAACTCAATTACGAAAGACCTAAATTATTCTATGTCTGGATAATAGAACTGAGCTAGTCCGATTATAGAGTCATAGTATTTTGATATACCCTTGAGTCACGACCAGTTATCTTTTTTTCCTAAGGTGATCCATTTTGGTGATTCTAAATAACTCAGTTTCCTCGAGCATCTCAATTTTTAAATTTTATGTACTAGTAGCATATCATGATATTCCAAGGTAAAAAATAAAATGCACTTATAGAAACTTGTAACTTACTCTTTTGATTCTTTTTTTATTGATTGGCAATTTATATCATCAATAGTGGTCAGACACAACATCATATATAAGCACAAAATATTCATACAAGTATTGTTTGTGTATTAACTTCGCATATTGAGTTTAGGGCTCGCATTGGTACGTGCAAAAAGTACTCTAAGCCTAAGCATATGATTAATGTCATCAAGTTCATAAATGTAATATTCCGTAAACAAGTATCGCGTGTCACAAGAGTTAAGTTTACCTCTCAGGAACTAGTTTGATCTGGCGGGATTTTGCACATCTGGCTCGTCATGGTATGATAAAACAACCGATCATTCTCAGTTTCAAATGTCTTGAGGCTAGTGAGGCCAAAATATTCACATAGTCATGGCGTACATTTATTTTGTCAATGGGGATAACTTTGTCTAAAATTCTCGTTTTTGGTGGTCAAACTTGAACCAGACGCTTCTAAGCCGCAAGCAGGACTATATTTATTTTATTTTATTTTTTTAAAATAGTAAGTGATTCAATTGTTTCCAAGTTGGATTAAAAGGTTTTGCTACATTGTGCGGAAATCTAGAATAGGCTCTATGATACTTGGAGATGTAACAATTTTCCGAAAACTCTCCCGGACGAAGCTACGGTGAATCAAACCAATCAAATTAAGCTTATTCAGTATCTTTATGTTCCCTCTGTTAATGTTGTAACATTGACGGCGAATTTGAGAATTGACAAAATTACATAATATATACATAAACTCAACATTATTATTGTGCTCAAATTCCTCGAGCTCTCAATCCTCAGATCTATTTTTCTATACATCAGTAAGATAAGTTTTGCTCATTCATTATTCGAGCGTTTTATATTCTTGTAAAAGTGAACCATAAAGATGTTTATTCTGAATCCTAAAATTTAGTTTGATCTTTATGTTCTTAAAGTCTATGTAATCTATGTTTCATGATGATTGAAATTTATAGGATTTATCAAGGGAAAAAAAAGGATAAAGAAATTATAGCAAAAATAATCTTTTGGCTGACTTGCAACTGTGTTTAAGTCCAAACATAAATCAACAAAAGTAAAATAAAAAATCCCTAAACAAATCAACTTCAACTTGAATTTGGTCAGGAGATTGATTAAAGAAAAACTAGTACAACTAAAAGGTGCTAACAAAGAGTAATCCGTGAAGAGAAGTAACGAACTACCAATAAGAGTACCAAGCAATTCGAAGATTGAAAAAAGGGTTTTAGGATTATAATCCAACCATTTTTAAAAGGTTTTTTCTTTCGGAAAAAAAGATATATACTCATAAAAATATGAGAGTAATATGCGCAAAGTCTTGAATCTTGATCACCACACTTGAGCTTCCATCCAAGATCTCCATTTAAATCATAAAGAAACGCCATGAGAGCGCATAGAGAATCCCCATAAAGGAGAATACATAAACAAAAGGGGAAAAAAACCACAAGAACCCTATAAAATCTCCTAAAAACAATGGAGATTGAAGCAAAAACTAAAAAAACTCTAACCTAAACTATTAGCTATCTATGAAAACAAGAAAAAATAAAGAAACCTACTCAGATTAGGCTCGAAATGGACTAGATCTGAGCAGTAAACTTTAATGGTAGTGGGAGGTTTTTTGGGTTTTGAGAAAGAGCTAGAGAGGAGACGGAATCAGAAAGATGTTTGTAGGTGTAGTACCAATATTTCAATATTTCTTCATCCCTTTAGCCTTGCATGTTGAAAGGCTATATCTCTGCATTTTTATGGTTTGCTATATTTTTGTATTCACCAAAATCGTAAAAGAAAAATTTTTGTTGCCTTTTAAACGAGAGTTATCAAATGTAAAAACCTTTAAAAACGCGATTGTAGTTGTAGGAAATCCTACAACCCCACCCCTAGTAAATTCTATAGAACAATCTAAGTTAACTCCATAAGAATCACAAGAACATTCATTAAGATCTTCAAATTGGATGCAAATTAATAAGAAAACCCTAACTTGGGAAGCAAATTATCTTTCCCTCTCCTAAATATCTTGTCTAGACTCTCAAAAAAGCTCTCTCTCAATACAAGGTCGCTCGCCTTCTTATATAGGAATTTACATAGTGGGGGACAGCTAATAAAGCCCCTATTTTCGGATCTGGCATGCGTCATTAACGCACGCTTACATTGACTCTTCTCTCACATACTCTATAACACCGCATGGTTCTTCACACTTTAATCATGATTAAGCTGACGTCATGTAATGCGTCATTTGGATAAGTTGTACGCGGTTGTCTTCGCTCGGTCTTGATGATCATTATTTCGCACGTTTAATTGGTGTGCGGTATTTTGGGTCCACATTTTGCCTCTTCTCATGTTGTTTCTTTGGAAAGAGAGCGATATGAGAATCTTCAATTCATACTGCCGCACCCATTCACCTTTTTCGTATTCTTTTCTCGCGACATATTCGCCTGATTTAAGCGTGAGAACTTACGTGTGTCCTCTCAACCATTCGTTATCTAACACATCTTTTATAACTTGTTTTTCCTATCCGTTCACTTTCAATCATCCCATTAATAGAGTAAATATCTTGGGAATCGGGTGTAAATCTCTTATTTACTCTCCATCGTCTTCTTTTTTCTTCTTTTTACTCTCTCTCTTTTTTCTCTTCGATTCTTATTTTCTTCTGCTGCTGCTCTTCTGATTTGATTAAATCTTCAAGTTGATTATCATCCTTTCTTGTTTCATCGTCCTCACCACTCTTTTCTTTCTTCATTTTCGCACTCTACCTTTTACTTCTCATATCTTTATCATCCTGATCTGGATTTACTTGATCATCATTGATTCTTTCTTCATTATCCCTCATTCCCATGCTAAAAATGCCTCAAGCTGGTTTGAAGAATGAAAGAGAATTTAAAATATTGCAAAAAGAATTTGGTGGAAGTGGATTCTCACTATCCTTCCCTCTTGGATCAAAACCTTCATCTATGCTCGGAACTGTATGGTTTTCTCTCGAAGAATTGAATTACCAGAAGATCATTATTTCAGTAGGACGGCTTCTCGCTGGTCTTCCTATTCCTCTTTATAATCCTCAAATTCCCTTATTTTATGAAATTCTATCGGATGCAAGGTTCTCACGGGGCATCTATCAGTTAAGCGATGATTACATTAGAATAACCATGGAATATGCTCGTCACGCAGAAGGACTCGAATCTCTCTGCCCATTAGAAGTACGAAATCTAGAACATTCCCATAAGGAAATCAATCCTGCAGATTACACCCTTGAGAATTTTTTCAAGAACTATGATGTTCTTATTATGAAGAATAGCTCATCTAAGTGGGGTATTCGCTTGTCAAGAAAGGATGGCCTCTCAGAGAATGAAAAGATCATGCGAGATGTTGACTTCCATGATACTACGAATAACTCAGCTCGCAGATCAAATGACACTCTATGGTTAGATTATCCCAACGTTTTAGTGGGACCCTATATTGCTGGTAGAAGTGGAGATGGCTCAAATCTTCCCCTTCATTTGGGATTACCTGCTTACAATCCTTGGGTCTTCAGATGTCCTGAATAAGCTAAAGTGGTATGTTATTTTCAACTGTCTTATTTTAATTCTTTTTCCTTTTACTTCTCTTATCTCTTTCTTTGGTTTCAAATTGCCAAAAGAAGGCTAAAATTTTGCCTCATGCTTCACCTTCGCGCGATAATGAAGTAAGAAATACTCTTATTTAATGAAGTAAGATATAAGACTACCGCTTCTAAATCCTCTTACCAGTCTGTCTAAGAAACGGAAGGAATTTTATCCCTCTTCTTCAAGTTCTCACTCCAGCGATGATGACATTCTTCTCACTGAAGACCCCTCAATCACATCTTCTATGGGGCAATTAGTGATGAATTTTATGGAAACATAGTACGTACAACAAGGCGAAAACGTGTAAGAGCTGAAAGATATCCAACATGCTCTAGTTATGAGAGAAATGAATATTTTGAGAGACGAATGAAAGAGCGAGATGAAGATTTTGATTGGCGAATCAGGGAATGAGATGCAGAATGGGAGGCATGGCTTAAAGCATGTGATGAGGAGGCTAAGATGTGTGAGAACAAAATGTTGGAGTATGTTAGATTGTCTTTGCAGCCGGGGCACGTTTTGAGTCCGGGGCGGTTTCGGACCTTCGGATTACAACTTGGACTGCTGACCACTATTTGCACCTTGGGAGCAGCCTTACAGACCTTTAGAGCAACTTAACGAGATCTGGGAGCAGCCTTATAGACATGAGGAACATCTTGTTAGACATGCGAATATGCCTTCTGAGACATGAGGAGCAACTCGTTAGACTGCGGAGCGATCTAGCGGGTGAGGAGCAACTGTACAGATCTCAAAAATGATTGTAAGTATCATTTTCCTTGATTTTAAATTTATAGAATTCTTAATATCTCAAACAAACATGTGAATTAACTTTTAAGTGGTCATAATTGTTGGTATGTTAGTATGATATTTACTCTTTGCATGTTGGTGTTATATTTAATATTTCTCTTACAGCCCAATCTCTTTAGACATGATGATTTTCTGCCATTCCGTGATGTGTTTTTTTACTTGTTGGTGTTTGTTTTGATCTGTGATGTTCTTTTTTCTTGTTGGTGTTTTTTTTGATCTGATTAGCAGGAGCGCGAGGCCTAGGGGTGGACGTCTGGGATGGATTTAGCATTGAAAAGTCTAGTTTGAAGATTAAAGTTTCTTTGAAGTTTGTTTACTTGGGGATTGTGTAAATGTTTTCTTATGTCAAAGTTGGAATCACCATACTCTGTGACAGATATTCCTCGTTTTAATTCAATTTGAATTCTTTGTTCTGATTTAATTCATGCGAGTAAAATGATTTTTTTAATACAATTTTACTGTATAGCGTCCATGTTTAAAGAAAGAAAAAAAACGTCCCTTTTTATGAACGCGTTGGCGCACATGTTGCAATAGATATTTTGTTGCTTCACTCAGGCTTTTGGTGTGGCAAAAATACTTTTTAAATAAGAAAATTAAAAGTATATATTAAAAAAAATTATTTTTAGGCGCACATTATTGCATCACTAGTTGTGTGGCAACAAATTTTTAAAATAAAATAAAACTGAAATAAAATAATAATTAAATTATAAAAATGCGTTTGGCTCACTTTTAGTGTGGCATAAAACCTATTTATAAATAAAATAAAATTGAAAATAAAATAATAATTAATTAGAAAAATGCTTTTTGCCTCGTGTTAATGCCTCACCTTTTGGTGTGGCATAAAACTTATCTGTTTCTTCACCATATTAAAGGTGTGCCAATAACTTCTTGTCGCACGGTTTGTTTCCACACGGTGTGGCAAATTTTTTTTATGTGGCAAAAGGATGTTGCCACACAAAAAGTGGGTTCTTGCCATACGATCGACGTGTTGCAGTACATGAAGTTTCTTGTAGTGTATCATCCCGCGATATTTAAGTCAACATGGAAGTTAGTCGGGTCTATGAGAACCGGTATTTAGATATTGAGGCTATAATATCGCGTTTAGTTAGCCGGGACCCATTAGGATTAACCTAGTGCTTAGCCTCAGATCCGGGTGTTTTGTTGGTCAGGTCAAATTAGGTGGAACCAACGACCCCCATCGTGGATTATAAAATCTGCTGCCAAACGTAGTTGTTATATTTAAATTAGTTGTCATTTAGTTAAAATTTAGAGGTTGAACGCATAAATTAACCGTGACCTACGGTCCCTTCATTATGTTGGTCGGGTCAAATCAGCCGATGCCTACAGCCCGGCCGTGATCATTTGAATTATTTTGGAAATTAATATTTGGCATTAAGGCTAGTTATTTTTAATTAAAAGTTAAGTAAGATTAACAAATCTAATAATTAATTAAGATTAAACAATCTAATTATATTAGGAAATTTGTTCCGACAAACCTGAGGGTGGTCGTGTTTAGGATGAATAGCTAGGTTAGCTTTATCCGGCGCTGCGCGATAATCCCATCTGTCCAAAATAAGAAAATCTCAACTATTATAAAAATCTCAACCGATATGATATAGATTAGCTGGAGCTCCGATCTCGATCCCGGATTAGAAAATTCAGGATCAAATGTTGTTCCCAAATTAAATTACTCGTGATTCGATTGAAACTTAAGAAGTTGAATTAGCTGAGGCTTGTGGCCGCAATATTCTATTGGTCGCGTCAAATTAGTTCAGGCCTACAACCGTGGCCGTGAATGCCTAAATTCTCATGGTGTAACAAATAGTAGTTACCCATTCTTTCTCGCAAATATTTATTAGCGAGAAGAATTAATTCTTCTGTGCTCAGTCAAGTGGTCTGTGCTCAATTAAAAGTCATCTTAAAGTCGTTGCAAAAACCCATGCATAATTAAAAATCCATAACAGTTTTGTCTCCTGTAATATCCTTAGCCAAAAATCCACCCAATAACAGTTTTGTATCAGGGTTTGTGAAATTTACAGATTTACACGCAACTTTTTTTGAAGACAAATGCCCATCACTTTCTGTTAACCGTCGGTGAGGTTTAACACAGTACTATCTCACACGTACATAGACCCCCCTCACTGCAAGTCGTGAAAATAGATGGCAATTTCGCTATATACTACTTTCCTGTATCCCTTAAATCAGTATTAGAAGCTATGACCCTGTTCAGAAAATGACACCAATAACAATATAACACGCACGATTATTTCAATACTCCAAAATGATCAACTCAAACTGCTAAATTCCCAAATAATCAACCATGCATGCACGTAAAAAATCAATGAACCATATCAGATGCCCATAAAAGTGTGATTGATTTCCAGTGTTTTAATAGAGCACACAATTTAGGCAGGATCAACCAAGACAAAACAACATATCAAAAATCAAAAGAAAACAAAAAAGATCAAATTCTAAAATATAACATGATACGAAGAAAAGCAGAAACACGAACCTGGCGCACAAACATTTTGCCTATCTTCGTTCTCAATTTCCAATGATTCAACTAGCATTAGAAATCAAGAAAGAATGCAATACTGGAAACTCTAATGCACCAACAATCACATTGTCACGCCAGAATTTCCACAATTGCATAATTTCATGGTTCCAATTGTCCAAATCAATTTATACCAGCGGGTTTCAACGGTCCAAAACTGGACTAAATCTGCCAAATCCCAAGAAGATATGACATACTTGCATTAATCAGTACCAAAATAATTACCACCTCAGTTCCCAATCATAATGATGAAGGTCATAATTATTGGCTATTAGAAGAAAAGTAGCATGAGTTTCGGACACCGTTGCATTAGCTGCCGAAAGAAACAAACAAATCTAAGTGCTAGAAGAAATACAGTATTGTAAAACTCATTCTCACTATCAACTAACATCCAAAACAAAACTACAATATGAGAGTAAATGACATAGGTATCAACAATCCATCTATCAAAAGCATTACCTCAAATAAAAGGGATTTTCTTAGATCATCAAGACGAAAGTAAACTAAAACACAATTCAACAATAGATGGAAACAGAATATAAGATCTGAAACAAAATACATACTTTTTAGTTGAATCCTCGTACCTCGACCTTTGTGAATTGACTTTGAAGCAATGGATCAGAAACATGAACACTCTCAAAGATCACCTTTGCCAGAAACTCTGTACATCCAGTCTAATTACATAGAAACTAAATAAAAACAATCTAGATCCACTTTTTAGATTACCCATCTACACAAACATGCACAAAAAAATTTAAAAAATATGTATGCATGTAATTTTGAAAGACATGCAATAAAAATTATGAAAGACAATGAAATCAAAATCAAAACATAACATAGCGCTAAGGAGCGAACCGTACTATTTGATTCACACTTCAAACGGAAAAATCTAATCGCAGTGAGATAAATCAATAATAGTTCAAGTACCCAAAACTGAAGAAAGAGAAATTTAACATAGAGCATAATCAACTTCCAATTCAAAAATCTTGAACCCTCATAATATGGTAATGGTATTGTTAAGAACCTCACCTGTGGCAAAACAAAACCCTGCAATACGATTGATTTTTATTGGTTAGCTGTTGTGTGGATAGGAGTGATAATAGACAATCAGAAAAAGAAATTTCGTTATCGAAATTTCTGAACGGATGGAAGCATATATATCTCGTGGACCGATCGATCCTATCCGGAGGATGACAATTTCAAAGGCTTCCTGTTGTAAACAATGCAAAGGCTTCTTATATAGAGTGTACAATGATGTCCCAGAATAGAAAAAACACGATTAGGAAATATAGATACAAAATTCTAGTACTTTTAGGAATCCTTAGGTAGAAGTCCTGGTGCAAGCCTATATATATATAAAAGCCATATTTTTTTTTGCTAAGAAAATTACTCCATTCTTTAGCATCAGGTTTTCTCATTGCTCTCTGCATACTCCGTTTCTTCCAAGTATTTAGTTGTCCATAAAATCAATCAATGGGGTCAAATTGTAAATCAAATTGTGTTATTGATGATTTTAGTAAAGTTCATCCAAGAAGGAACGCAAGTTTTGCCAATTTACATACTTGGCCGAATCTGAGAAAGAGTTTCTGAAATCTATATGTCTTAGCAACAATGCTCAACATCAGCAAGGAGGAGTTGCGATGAAGAATGGTCCTCCAAGGGTTTTGGATCCAATATCGTGTAGAAATCTCTATATTCGAAGTTATAAATTTACCACAGAGAAGAAGAAAGAAACAGTTCCTGAAAAAGTTAAGAAGAGGAAGAAGAAAGTGTAGTATTGTGAGGAAAGAATCTCTGTCTTCTTTGTTCCGTAAATTGCGTTCTTCTTGTTCCACTAGTGTTGATGTTGTTGATCATCACTAGTAGGTTAATTAATCTTTTAGAGTTTTATTCTTTGGGGTTCATGTGTTCTTATTCTTTTATAAATTTTAAGGATTAGATTAATTAAACCGAATTTTTAAGATTAGATGATGATCTCTTTTCTCTCTGTATGTTTTGGTAATGATTTCAATTCATTATGGCATGGTTTGCAGTTCTCACTGCCTCTCTTGTAGTGTTACTGGTTGTTGGATTCATCCTCACGAATGCCAAACAAAAAACATGTTATTGATTAAATACTCTAACAGTACTCTAACTTAGGGCACGTCGGAAAAAGATCTTGCGGAGAAGTTCCCTCTGGTCTTCTCTCAATTGTACGTCATGTAAAATCTGAAAAAAGGATATAAACACTCAACTCTTAAGCCACAGAATTATAAGTAACTGGAAACCGATGTGACCTTGCAGTCATTAACTGGATCTGCTGATAGCGTTTTTGTTATAGGTGACAATGTCTATGGGAACTCACACAAGCAGTGGGAAACAGTTTGTGATCTATTTGAAAGCTATTGTAGCCATACTGCTATATCCATTTGTCGTCCTTCTCCACGGGAAATGTCTCTAGCTTTGACTTAAAGAATTGGTATGTATCTCGGGTTTGCTTGTGCTTGAAAGTACAAGCTAATCGACGGATCAAACAAATTTCAAAAAGAAATCGTTCGAGTGTACAAGTTTTGTCTTGGCCAATTTTCATTACGAAATAAATAAATTTATTTAAAAAACAGAAATGTACTCCCAAAACTTTGATTTGACATTGATTGTAATCCAAAATTTTGAATGGGTTCCTAATGAAATTAACATCAGAGAAACCAAGAAAATCTAGATGATCATCAACAACATCTATTTGGGATTGTAAAAAAGGGTTACCTCCCAGCTTTTCTTCTTTCCTAATAAAAAAAAAAAGATCTCCTACGATAATCCATGGACATTGAAATCTGCCTTAGAGACTAGACAAGAAATCCCATTGTCGCAAAATATCACTATCATCTAAAGCACCATAATCACATACACACAAGAAGAACCTTTTCACTCCTAGCATCAAAATGAGCTAAACAAACAATAAAATTTCTGATCATCGATCCACTGTTTCGAGATACAAACCACCCGAGATAATCGGTTGAATTTACATATATACCAATAATTTAGATAATAATACTGACTTGTAAACCTAACCAATTTTCTGATCTTTATTATTTGTTTCAGCTAGAAAAACTATATCAAAATTATTTGATCTTACCAATTAAATCCTTAAAAGTGGTACCTAGTATGCTTATTACCAAAACATGTACATTCCAAGCTGGTACCTTCATCTCTAGAGTTTTATAGATGTTGCTTTCAACAGTTAAACATTACCCAGAAATCACAGAACAATTATAGTAAGAGATATGAAAAATCGGTAACTCAATTACGAAAGACTTAAATTATTCTATGTCTGGATAATAGATCCGAGCTAGTCCGCCTATAGATTCATAGTATTTGGATATACCCTCGAGTCACGACCAGTTATCTTTTTGCCTAAGGTGATCCATTTTAGTGATTCTAAGTAACTCAGTTCCTCGAGCATCTCAATTTGTAAATTTTATGTACCAGTAGGATATCATGATATTCCAAGGTAAAAACTAAAATGCACTTATAGAAACTTGTAACTTATTCTTTTGCTTCTTTTTTTATTGATTGACAATTTATATCATCAATAGTGGTCAGACACAACATCATATATATGCACAAAATATTCATACAAGTATTGTTTGTGTATTAACTTCGCATATTGAGTTTAGGGCTCGCATTGGTACATGCAAAAAGTACTCTAAGCCTAAGCGTATGATTAACGTCATCAAGTTCATAAATGTAATATTCCGTAAACAAGTATCGCGTGTCACAAGAGTTAAGTTTACCTCTCGGGAACTAGTTTGATCTGGGATTTTTTGCACATATGGCTCGTCATGGTATAACGAGATAAAACAACCGATCATTCTCACTTTCAAATGTCTTGAGTCTAGTCAGGCCAAAATATTCCCATAGTCACGGCGTACATTTATTTTGTCAATGGGAATAACTTTGTCTAAAATTCGTTTTTTGGTGGTCGAACTTGAACCAGACGCTTCTAAGCCGCAAGCAGGACTATATATATATATTTTTTTTTGAAATAGTAACTGATTCAATTGTTTCCAAGTAGGATTAAAAGGTTTGCTACATTGTGCGGAAATCTAGACTAGGCTCTATGATACTTGGAGATGTAACAATTTTCCAAAACTCTCCCGAAGCTACGGTGAATCAAACCAATCAAATTCAGCTTATTCGGTATCTTTATGTTCCCTCTGTTAATGTTGTAACATTGACGGCGACTTTGAGAATTGACAAAAGTACATAATATATACATAAACTATACATTATTAGCGTGGTCAAATGCCCCGGGCTCTCAATCCTCGAATCTATTTTGCTATACATCAATAGGATAAGTTTTGCTCGTGCATTATTCGAGCGTTTTTTATTCTTGTAAAAGTGAACCATAAAGATGTTTAGTATGAATCCTAAAATTTAGCTTGATCTTGATGTTAAAGTCTATTGTTTGTACCCACAAATAAAAGGGGATAACTTGGGCCTCCAAAACTCCTACTAGTGGCTAAGGAGTGTTCATTGGGCCTAAGGTGCTTCCCTAGTTTACCCAAAAATGGCTAACTAAGCCTAACAAACACCCCATGTACAAGTCCATGGGCTAAAAAGTTTTACAAACACAAGTGTTCCACGTCACCACCGACACGTCATCAGAGGTGCCACGTCGCCAACGAGACACGTCAGAAATTTATGGCAACGTCAGCATGAACGATGACGTGGCAGTTGCCACGTCAGCAGGCGAGGTGACGTGGCAGGTGCCACGTCAGTAAACAATGACATGACAGATGACGTGGCTGTTATACCGCAAACATGTTGCCTTGGAGCCATTTTTGCGATGCGTATCAGCCGAGGAAGGACAAATAATACTTGCGGAGGCTCATGAGGGATTTGTGGCAGCCATTCGGAGGGCTAGTCCACAGGATACTTACCCGGGTATGGCCGTACATGCGAAGACGCTAAAGAATATGCACGAAATGTGTACCATGCCAAGAACACGCTCCCGATTCGAAAAGGCCACGGCCAACGAACTATATCCGGTTTTTAGTCTGGCCATTCTCTATGTGGGATTGGACATCGATCGGAGCAGCTCCCAAAGCTCACGGAGCGTCGGGTTACGTCTTGCCGCTCTGGATTATTTCACCAAGTGGGTCGAAGCGGTGGCAGGTACACGTCACCGGACATGATGTGAAAAGGTTCATATGGGAGAACATCGTGCGGGTTCGGAATCCCGAGACGCGATAATATCGAGACAATGGGGAAGCAATTCGATTCGGGAGTAATCAAAGACTTTTGCAAGGGCTTTGAATATTCGCCACAATTTCTCGTCTCCTTACTATGCTCAATGCTTGGCAGAGCGAAAGCAACCAACCGGAGTTATTATGGACAACCTCAAGAAACTACCGGAGAAGGCAAAGGGAAAATGGATCAAGAATTCCACACGAGTCTTATGGTCCTATCGGAACAACCCAGAAAGATCCACCCCGATTTTCTCCATTTACATTGGCGTATGGGACGCAGGCGATCCCCACCGAGGCATAACTCAAGACTACCAAAACTTCGTCTTTGTCAAGTTCCAGGAAAAACGAAAGACATCTGCTCTGGATAAGAGTTCTTTGGAAGAACAAAGAAATAACCTTGCGGCGGTTGGTCGATACCGGCGGAGGCAATCAAGGCAGGGATATGATCGCAAGGTCGGAGAACGGTCGTTCAAACCGGGGGAATATGTCACAGAAGAAAACTAGACGCACCACAATGGAATCGCTGTGAAGCTCGGAAGAGAGGCGGGGAAGGCCCATACATAGTGGATAGACGACATCTCATGGATCTACTACTTAAAGAATCTAGACGGAGCCGAGGATTCGAAGCCATGGAAGCCGTGGAATTCAATCCACTTGAAAAAGTTTATCATTAGGGAAGTAGATTCAAATCTGCCGTTGTCTGCACTCTTTTCCTTTTTGATGGTTTTATCCTTTTGGGTTTTCCACTCAAAGGTTTTAACTATACACTGTGGTCGAAAGCAATAGGTATTTATCTTGTTATTTCAATTTAGAGTTTTAATTCAACATTATTTTGGTATTCCATTTTATCAATATTGTTCGTGTTAATTATAAGCTGCTGCGGATGATCAAATCCCATCATTCCTAAATGAAAAAAAAACGATGCTGGTTCAAATCTCACGTCGGCGGCGTCTCGACACCTCATAGATAGGGGTGAGTGCACGGTTCGAGCATTTTTACCATCTCAATTTTATCCCATCATACGGGGCAGCAACGAATGTGGCAAACATTTTCATCTGTCCAGGAACGTGAAAATGTACACATCCCAAACTCTGCGCACATCTTGAATAGCAGAACTGGCCCCCTGCGCAAATTCATGATAGCAGAAAAACTCAACTTTTCATTTCATGCACAAGAAAAACGCAGCAGGGAGGTGCACCCCTACAAAGCTGATGCAAACATGACCTGAAAACATTGGGGCGAGTTATATGTCACCCCAACCATTTGGGGGCGAGATGTGTAACACTCGGCAAGAATCAACACACCCTTGGGGACCCAGTTGCACAACACTCAGAACAACACGCGGGCGAGTTATGTAACACTCCCGAAAAATACAAAATTAGAGGGGAACCCGAACTTCTTAACCCACAACAAGTTATGGATTAAGAGGGGGCGATGTTTGTATCCCACAAATAAAAGGGGCTAACTTGGGCCTCCAAAACTCCTGCTAGTGGCTAAGGAGTGTTCATTGGGCCTAAGGTGCTTCCCTAGTTTACCCAAAAATGGCTAACTAGGCCTAACAAACACCCATGTACAAGCCCATGGGCTAAAAAGTTTCACGTACACAAGTGTTCATCACCACAGGCACGTCATCGGAGGTGCCACCGTCGCCCGGCGAGACACATCGACAAAAAGCGAGAGCCACGTCGGCTAAGCGATGGCGTGGCGGGTGTGCTGTCGGCCTGGGGCGATGGCGTGGCAAAGCCCCCGTCGGCCTGATGGGAGCGATGACGTGGCAGGAGCCACATCAGCACAGACGATGACGTCAGCAAATAATGACATGACAGATGACGTTGCGAGCGCCACGTCAGCAAACAGCTGCCACATCAGCATGGACGATGACGTGGCAGCCTCCACGTCAGCAGACGAGATGAGCGATGACGTGGCAGTTGCCACATCGGCGCGGTGATTTGGCGGTGCCACGTCGGCCGAGGCGGTGACCGTGGCGGGTGCCACAAGATCGGCACGTATGCCACGTCAAACACCAGGAGACTGGAAGCGGCGGCAATCGGCGATTAGTTGGAGGTAATCGACGATTAATTGGAATTAATCGGCGATTAATTGGGAGTAATCGCCGATTAGTCGGCAATTAATTGATCCTTCGATTCGTTGTCGCGCGATGTAGTTTGGTCCCGTAGTCCCCGGATATTTGCGTCCCAGTAGTATTTCTCTAAGGTCATACAGGCATGCAAGAATATTATTCTTTGGAAGACATGCGGTCATGCGTGGCATGCGAATGCATTATTGTTGGAAGACATGCGGGACCTATTGCGGGAGGCATGCGAGGGACCAGTTATGGAAATTGATATCGCCATAAAGTCAAGGGGAAATAAAACATAAATTAAGCCACATATAAAAGGGGGAGGACAACCAAAAAGGTAAGCAATCTTCCATACCAAAATCTCTGTGAAAAATCCATTCTGCGACTTTAGCATCGGAGGGTTTTTACGAGGTACCCCCCTTTCTCCATAATTCAATCAAGATCCAGTCAGCGAATCAATTATCAGTGAAATCATCATACAAGAATTTGTGTTTGGGGTAGGAGCAATTTTACCTTACAAACGGTGGCGCCAGAGCAAGGTTTTCGAAAAAAGATTATCGTGTGTTACCAAATCGAGTTATGGCAATAGTTAGACGACGGATCCACGAAGATCCGAATCAACAAAATTCCCAACCGCGAGAGGGACGCTAAATTGAGAGGAACGGAGTGAGGTTCAATGCACTGCTATACCAAATAGACGGGGTCAAGATCATACTCACAACAGATCGGATCGTGGACGAGATCGAGATCGTTTTCGTGACGGTGCTCAGGATCGAATCGGAGAAAGGAAAAACAACATCGATCGATAACGAAGTTATTGGCGTTGATGGGGAAAACCCGGATGTTCGTGAAACAAAGGGTATGCGTTCGGCAGCCCATCTAGGAGAATCGTAACGACGGATCTGCGTGATGGCGCACGCGACTCCCAATACGGAGGAAGAACAACTACCGAATCGGTTGGATGAGCTAGAGAAGGAGAATGCTCTTTGAGATTAGAACGGGAAAACCAACCTCGGCTAGGTCGGTGTTTTGAATAATCGGAGGTCCGATCTGTTTGGCAACGCCTTGGAAGTCGGATTGAACCACCGATCATGAGATTTTACGAGATGTGATCAATCTTGATCGACTTGAGACGAGAATCTATTGGTCACCGGAGAATTGCAAACGACCCAAACGAGCGGAGATCGGACCACTGCAACTCAACGGGCGCGGCAGAACTACGTCTCATTCAAAATGGCATAGGAATTACGAGAATGAAGCTCGAGACCAACACGACGAGGGTGACTTCTCGGACGATTACTATGCTCGTTCGGAGCAGGGCAGAGATGGCAGAGAGACTAGTCTGCACCGAAGAAAGAAAATAAGACCAAGTAATCATATTCCAGAGGACCGGGATTATGAGCAGGAAGGCAGTTCCTCAGATGGCGATATAAACGCGATAACGAAGCTGCGTCTTGCCAAGATGATCGAAAGTGATGATGAAAAAACAATCCCAGAGAAGAAAGATGGAAAGGTTACATCGAGCAACAGGAGCACCTTCAAGCTGCAGAATATCGAGAGAATTGGTAGCCAATGAATTTTTAGTTCCAAAATTATCATCGATGAAAAACTGATGATCGAGATCAAGACGTTTTACACTATGGATTCCATGTCCTTGTGGCAATGACAATGACAAAGTTGATGTGTAAAATGTTTCCGCAATCCTTGACGGAGGAGCTATAACGTGGTTCAACGACTTCCCGGCCACGGTCGATTGGGACTTACCATAAGTTGATCGATCATTTTTTTGTGAATCATAAGTACAACAAGCGTGACCGGAAAGGATGCCATTCACCATTGCTTTAGAATTCTAAGGAGGAAAGCATTAGAGCAGTTCAGCTGGCGTTTCAAGCAGAGTTAGCGGACGTGGATGGAGCTAACGACCAAATCGTCGTATCGGCATACAAACAAGCTTACCACATGATCGAGAGAGGTGTATGCGGTTCTTTGGTCAAGAGACCACCAAAAACTTTGGAAGAACTATATGATCAGAGTAGAAAGAGTACGCGCAGTGGGAGGCGATTCTAAAGCTCGAAGAAGTTCACAAATCATCCAATCATCCAAAGCGATGGTAAGAGACAAAAATCCAAGAAGATTCGAAGCAGACAAAGATAATGATCGCGGGGATGTTGGATGAGAAAAATCAAGGTGAACGCATGGAAATTGGGTATCGGAATTTCACGATATGAAGACCACCGTGAGCATAAGCATCACGAAGAGTCACATTTCTAAAAAATACACAAAGATTTGAGCCCCCCACTTCCTTTGGCAACAGTAAAAATACTGAGATAAACGTGATAGGAGCAAATCGCAAGTTCCATAAGGACCATGGTCACAAAATCGAACTGCTCTCTTCTGGTCGAGATTCGAGCGAATGATCGGCTCGGGAAAGGCGCAATAGTACGTGAAAAAGGACTTTGGAAAAGGGCCGCACAGTTTGGCACAACCAACGTGATTAACGCACATGTGATTAACGTCAGCCACGCCGGGATCCATTCAATGACCAGGCGGGCATCGAAGACGAAACCAGGAGGAAGCTCGGGCGGTTGAAAGAGTGGTACTTGACAAATCACATCGATTTTGTCGGCGGTAATGGAGCAGCGAATCTCGAACTTGGATGCACAAAGATCGAGTTCTACGATACATACATGATAGGTGTATATGCTCCCCACAATGATATTATCGTTATAACTGCTTGATTGGCATGTTTCGTGTACACCGGATTCTAGTTGATACTGAAGTTCGGTGGCGTGTTGTTCTCGGGAGCTTACTCCTCTGGCGAATCTTCCACACGACTTGATCGAGGAGGATGAAAATCCAATTATCGGTTTCGGCGGAGAAGTTACAAAGGCGATTGGAAAAGTGAAAATACCTATAACGATGGGCGACAAGTCCGTCTTGGGCACTTTCTTGTTATTGGATTGCCGAGCACCCTACAATGCGATTGTAGGACGAGATTAGTACATGATATCGGTGCGATAACATCATCTAATCATCAATGCTTGAAGTTTATTACCCAAGAAGGAGTCGTGAAAGTGAGAGAAGACCGGATGGCCGCCCACAAGTGTCATGAGTGCAATGGATGAGTACAAGAGTCGGAAGTCAGTGGCAACCAGATCTTAGAGTCGACGAGAAATAATGATTACGGGAATCCTCTCCCTCGTAATCATATAGGGGAGAGGACGCGGCTAAACCCCCAGCCCGGTTGAGAAAGCCGATCGAGGTCGAGTTGGAGATGAGGAGCACAAAACAACGTTCGTAGGGGCGGATCTGCTGAACATGAACGTGATGGTTTGATTACATTGCTAAGGGAAAAACGCGCCGTTTTCATGGATTTTTGCCGAGATGCCGAGATAGATCGAATGTAGCTGCGGCAGGTAAATCCGATGAGAATTTCCATCCGAGTTAAAGAGAAAATCGAAAATATGGCGCAAAGCAAAAAAAAGATGGAGTTGCGAAGAGGTCGAGAAGGTGTTGGAGACGGGATTTATTAGAATTGATCTGATATCCAAAGTGTTGTCAAATGTCATTACTGTTCCAAAGAAGAATGGTAAAATTTGTGTACTGTATTGATTTTAATGATTTGAATAAAGTTTGTCCAGAGTGATCTACCATTTGCCGCGGATAAAGAGATTTGGTGGATGCAACCACGGGGTATGGGAGAAGCTGTCATTCATGGACGGTTTTCGGGGTATAACCAAATACCTTTGTTCGAGAGACGACCAGAGCATACTGCTTGTTGATGGTGGTTTTAGACAAGGGGTAAAATCGTAAAACCCCATGACCTAGTGTTACCCGAACACATTAACTAAGAACATTTAACTCAGTGTAAATAATTAATAGGGGTATTTTTTTTCAAAATACCAGTTAGGGTTTTCAACACGAACCTAATTCCAAACCAAGCCGCACTGCCGCACTATGGCAACAATGCTAAACCAATAGCATCTTGACCATGGCAACAATGCCAAACTAGCCGCATATCTGCGCACCGCTGGCAACAATGCCAAACCAAACCGTGACTTCGCGCACCATGGCAACAATGCCAAATCAAGCCGCACCATAGCACCATGGCAACAATGCCAACCAAGCGCGACCGCCAAGACTACGGCAAAGAATGCGAAACCAAGCCGTGACATCGCGACCATGGCAATAATGCCAAAACCAAGTCAGACATCGGCGACCATGGCAACAATGCTAAGTCAGACATCGCGCATCATGGCAACAATGCCAAACCAAACCGTGATCTTTGCGCACCATGGCAACAATGCCAAAGCAAAAGCGCGCACCGCGACCATGGCAGCAATGCCAAAACCAGTAGCGCCACACGCACCATGGTAAAGCAATGCCAAACCAAGCCGCACATCTGCGACCATGGCAACAATGCCAAACCAAGTCGGCGACATCGCACCATGGCAACAATGCCAAATCAAGCCGCACCCTACGCACCATGGCAATAATGCCAAATCTCAGCCGCTATGCCTGGCCACGCCAATTATAGCGCTCAGGGCTTGCAAGACTTGCAACTAGGTCAACATGGTCGCACGTGCCATTGGCACATGCCAACACGCATCATGAAACCATATTTCCAAAGCCGCCACGCCTTTGGCCCACGCCAAACATAGCGCCCTAGGTTTGCAAGACTTGACTAGGTCAACATGGTCAGCATACGTTCCATTGGCACATGTCAAAACGTGTCGGCAGTTACATTTCCTAAGCCGCTATGCCTTTGGCCCATGCCCAACATAGCGCCTAAGTTGCAAGACTTGCAACTAGGTCAACATGGCTGCATCGTGCCATTGGCACATGCCAACACGTGTCGCAAGCCATATTTCCAAGCCGCCCATGCCTTTGGCCCACGCCAAATATAGTGCCCTAGGCTTGCAAGACTTACAACTAGGTCAACATGGTGCACGTGCCATTGGCACATGCCAAAACGTGTCGCAAGCCATATTTCTAAGTCGATATGCCTTTGGCCCACGCGAAACATAGCGCCCTAGGTTTGCAAGACTTGCAACTAGGTCAACATGGCCGTGCCATTGGCAAATGCTAACACGTGTCGCAAGCCATATTTCCAAAGCGCTACGCCTTAGGCCCACGCCAAATATAGCGCCTAGGCTTGCAAGACTTGCAACTAGGTCAACATGGCTGCACGTGCCATTGGCACATGCCAACACGTGTCGCAAGCCATATTTCCAAGCCGTATGCCTTTGGCCCACGCCAAATATAGCGCCCTAGGCTTGCAAGACTTACAACTAGGTCAACATGGCTGCACGTGCCATTGGCACATGCCAAAACGTGTCGCAAGCCATATTTCTAAGACGCTATGCCTTTGGCCCACGCCCAACATAGCGCCCTAAGTTTGCAAGACTTGCAACTAGGTCAACATGGCCGCCGCGTGCCATTGGCACATGCCAACACGTCTTGCAAGCCATATTTCTAAGCCGCCATGCCTTTGGCCCACGCCAACATAGCGCCCTAGGTTTGCAAGACCTGCAACTAGGTCAACATGGCCGCACGTGCCATTGGCACATGCCAACACGTTCCGCAAGCCATATTTCCAAGACGCTATGCCTTTGGCCCACGCCTAAACATATGCGCCCTAGGTTTGCAAGACTTGCAACTAAATTGACATGGCGCATGTGCCATTGGCACATGCCAACACGTGCCGCAAGCCATATTTCTAAGTCGCTATGCCTTTGGCCCACGCCAAATATGGGGGCGCCTAGGCTTGCAAGACTTGCAACTAGGTCAACAAGGCATCCCGCACGTGCCGTTTGGCACATGCCAAAACACACACGCCGGTAGCCTAACTTGCAAACCGTGCAACCTACCACCAAGGCATTCACGCACATGCCATTGGCACATGCCAAACACACACGCTGGTAGCCTAACTTGCAAACCGTGCAACCTACCACCAAGGCATTCCGCACATGCCATTGGCACATCCCAAACACACACGCTGGTAACCTAACTTGCAAACCATGCAACCTACCACCAAGGGATTTCGCACATGTCATTGGCACATGCCACACGCGCCACTGGCAGCGCCACATGCACTCAAGATGCAACCAACATTCGAGACATCGACACAAAGCGGGGATGCTTCTTTAGGGGTTTTGGTTTAGCGGTCACAAGATGCGGCGTACACTACGCTCACATTAAGAAAGCGTGAAAACGAATAAAGCGGTCAAATAAAAGAGGAAATAATGGTGAAAAACGTTTCGTCCATTAAACCATGCGGTTACCACCTCCTCCCATTATTTCACCCTTTACTCTCTTCCTTCATGAGGCCGGAATGCGTTTCAATCTCGACTTGTATAAATAGGTCTAACCTATTTCCACCAGACAACAAGTCTCGGTCGGGGAAATATACTACACTTACACTCTCGGAAAGGCAACTTTGCAAGCTCTCCCCCAAAAGCTTTCATCTCTTGCAAGCTTCATAAGCTTTCACTTTTCATCAAGTCGAAATACTACTCTCCTCAACACCTTTCTTTGCTTCCCTCCCAAATCAGCCCTTCCTCCACTTTATGTAGAAGCAAGTCCTGAACTACCATTTCTTGGTTTAGGGCCGGACTTGTGCATTGATCTCTCGAACCTATAAAGTGCTCACGTGCGGACATTTGTTTAGGGTTTGAACCAGTTTCTCACTCACCTACCGAAATTCTAAAATCGGCCCGAAACGATTTTTACCCATAAACAATTGGCGACAACAAAGGGGAAAGATTGATCTATAAGGCCAATATCAACTCCAACTCGATTTCGTTTTCCTAACGTCAAATCCCAACATGGTGGAACTCGAATCTGGAGCGAGGCTGCGAGAACATCGGCGCGAACGCATCCCACGATGTTGGCGCCTCCCCATAACATTGTTACTTCACGACAATAGCTGCATCGAATGCACTCTTTAAGTGTAACACCGCCTATCCACTGGGCCGGGCCACCTGCCTCCTCCTAGCTCTCTACACAACCCTCTAATCACGAACGAGAATATCTCTTCAAGTGTCACGCCCCGATCACTGGGAGCTGAGGCGCCACCGCGACCCCGAATGCTTCTTCCGGCATGGCGCCTCCGACAACTAAGGCTCCAATTACCCACCGACAACAGGACGAGAGACCGGAGGGACCATAGGAAGTCGCCCTTACATCACCATCGCCGATTTGATGGAAATCGACAGGAGACGCTCGCGAGCCCCCGAACGGACATGGTTTCAACACAAAAGGAGGTGCTCACCTTTCTCAAAACTCGACCCTGATTGACTACCCTGAGTCGCATCCTCCCGAGAGACGCCTAGAAGCATCTCCAACAACCGGGACGCCGGCACCTCGGCGGCACGCGCCTCCACGGATGAAGAAACTCGCACTAGAGTCCGTTGGAGAGAAATCAACCACCAAATTTCGTCACGAGAGAATATTTGGAACAACTCCTACGTGACCGAATCAATCATGATGAGTTCGATGTACATCATCACCAACCCCCTTACCGTCAGAAATACAGAAATCCTCTCCCAAGGGGTACTCTTCCCCTCAATTTACCCCGTACGATGGGTAGTAGGAATGCACGCCAACATGTTTCTCGTTTCCCCGAATCATTGGGTGAACATGAATATAATCACGTTCTTGTTTAAGGGAATTTTCAAAATCACTTACCCAGGAAGGGGCGTATACATGTCTGTGACATCCCACCGAACAGCATTCCCAACCGGAGTAGCATGGTCACCGCGTTTACAGAAGTATTTCTTCGTGTCTCGAACAAGTTACCTTTTACCTCGAGAATGTACTGGGATAACGAACATCCGAATGATTTCGTCAAGAGGTTCGAGGTTCAAGCACTCATTGTCCACGACCCAAACGTGACCGAGCAACAATTGGTAAACGTAAGCATCAACGGTATGGTCCACCCGATCTACACGCTAGAAGAAAACTTGCGTTTCCAAACATTCTCCGAACTCCATGAGGCCGCCAGACGATCTGCAACAACGGCATCGGCATTCTTTGGAAAGGACTAGCCCACTCGAATCGAAGACGCACGTGAAACTCGCGGAATAGCGCCTCATCGGCAAATAATTTAATGCTTGGCTCATCCTCCGTGAACATAGTGAACGAAAGAGGAAAAAGGAAAGCCGCAACAACGAGCCACCGGCCCGAAACGTGAAGCACCGGCGCAACGGGGAGCCCTCGCAACGGAAGATCGCCACTAAAACTCCCCGTGGCAAGATCGTGAGGCCGAAGGAAATATCCTTGATTTCCCATTCCCCATCGAGGAAGTGATTGACCTCCTAAGCCTGGGTTCAAGATGATGTCATCGTGACCCATAACAGACGATCCACCAACCGAGGCTGAGATGGCAAACCCCAAATACTGCCATTACCACAGGTTCGTTCACCACCCGACTAGCGATTGCAACAGATTAAAGCATATTTTCAAGGAAAGGATAGAAGCAGGAGAACTCCAACTAGGAGACGAAAGAGTGCATCGAGACCCACTCCCAAGAAATGCGGTTCCTCCGGGGGACTCCGTGCACGAGATCAGATAATCCATGATGCGACATATATGCGAAATTTCGATCTCTCGGAAGGTTCAGTGAAGATATTTTCGCATCTCTCAATCGTGTTGTATCACGGCAACGGCTTTTTCTCCTAATCCACGCCAAGGACCCAAGATTCCCAAACAAAGCGAAGCGAGAGAACTGGGACTAAGCTGACCCGTCCCTGTTTAAGAGGTCGCCGAATTTGGCGACATGCTCATCGACCACGACCTCCACAACAACATCATCACTTTCAAGACACTAAAGGCAGGTTTACAAAACAAGACGCTACCTATTTCGCCTTTGATTAAGAGCTTGAGAGAGAGGCTTTGAACGCGCATGGCTACATCAACCTAGAGATCGAGATGGGAGACACTATGGCGCTTTGGCAGTTCCACATTGTCAAAGAACTAGATCACGACATGATTTTGGGACGCTTATGGGCGCTCGACAACAAAGCAAAATCACGTACACCTCCGCCGACATCCTGCCCGAAGGGATTCCCAACAAATGGAGTCCCACGGGTTATCACATCAACGAGCTATTAAAGGAACCCAAAGCGTCCAAGAGGACCCGTTGGCGCTAGCCCATGATTTTCAAATGCAAGTAAAGTCTGACTTTGAGCAACCTTTTTCTCGCAACCGACCTTTTTCTTCCCCCGATCACACATGGGGACTCGGGGCAACAACTAACCGCCCGAACGCTGTCAAAAAATGTGAATGGGGAGCTGGACCATTCGAACACTTTGCAAGAAGCTTGGAAGCTTCTAGCGAAACCAACGAAGCCAAGGCTCAAATGGTTACACGACGTCCCGAACCCGTTTTCAACTGGGAGATGTAGTGGTTAAGGAAAGCTCGTTTCAAGTTGGGAGGATGACCGGAAAGATGGATTTGCCCTAGGAAGGTGAAGGCGAGTTGTACACAGTTGCGGATACCCTTTGGGAGGATATTGCAAGCTCATCAATGCCGACACACCAAGGCGTGATAGTTCACTCGCGATGGCTCGGAATCCAATCCCTAAAATCTTTGTATTTCCCAATCACTCCCTTTTCAATTACTTCCTTTGAATCATTCCTCTTAATATTGTACTTCCCAGGATGAATACACCGTTGTATTTTCCTTGGAGATCTACCCTTTGTCAAAAAAAATAAATAAAATAAAATAAATATGTCTTCCCTGAGCGAATCCTTCGAATATCGGGAGAAATACATCGAGAAGAACCCAGAGAAAACCATTGCAAAACCATCATACCACAACCCTTTTTCAAAAATATATATATATGAAGCAAAAGGTTTAATGATAGGGTGTAGAATACATCTATTTACTATCTATTGTTTATGCTTTCTTTGTTATTTTTCTTGTAAATTATGTATTTTACGCTTGTTTTGAGTTTTATAGCTACTATGGAGTCGCGCGGAGGAAAAGAAGAAGAAATTACCAAAATTGAGCCAAAAGGGCAAAAAAGATTATTTTACAGTGCGATTGATATATTGGAGGCTCGAGTTGAGGTTAAGGGCAAAACCAATTTGGAGGAGTACTAAAGACGAGGCCCAATCAAGGCTAAGAGGGGTTGTCATCGGGGTACCCCTTATCATATCATAGGTGTAATTATCCCTGGGGTGTACCTAGACTATGCAAAAGAGGGTACCTTTATCCTATCCGACTCAAATCCAACCCTAAATAGAAAAAGAGGTCTTTCTCTTCTATCACTCACTTCACCCGAATGAGAGAGAGAAGAGCAGTCATGGTCACACTATTCGAGAGCCGAGAGAATTATCGGGAGAGCTTAATCGAGGGAGAATCACAGAGAACCCATTTCTTTCATTAATAGTGTTCTTGAAGTTCGGTGAAAACGGGTGCCGCTGTGAAGCTCAGGGAGATGTAGCCGTGAAATCGCGAGATGCAGATCGAGATGACGAGCTCAAATTTAGGGTTCCAGCTGAAGAACCAGAGGAGGGTTCGATATGAAAATGATTTTGGAAAGGAAAGATGGGTTTTGTTGAATTGAGATAGTAGAGCGTGTAGATGGTTACGTGGTGATGTTGATATGTTCGAGATGAACCAAGAATGGGTTGATGGTCTTTGTTGGTTGAAGTCTCGGGAGAAGGAATTGTTCTTGGATTCTATTGAGACTTGGGTTTGAGCGAGATTGATTGAAGATGGGATTTACAAGATTTAAGCGGGAAGAGAGATCAAACGGGTACTTGAGTTATCTTGAAGTTATGAAGAACACAGAAAAATGGATGATTGAAGGATGTCCGAGATCGAGAGATTTAAGAACCGAGAGATTGAAGTTTGATGAAAAATGAATCTACTGCAGCTGGATTGAGTATGCAATTGGTGGAAATCGATATGGGTTACAATGGTGGAGTTTGTGCTGAAATGAAATCAGGGTATGAGGTTTGGTGGTACTGCAATAGAATGATGCTGGTGGTGAGATTCGGATGATTGATTGGGTCTTGTGTTGGTGGTGTTCTCTTTTCTGTGGAGAATAAGGAGTCAATGATGAGCAGATGGTGGTAAGTTTTTGTTGTGAATTATGCACCGTAGTTTAAGTTACGCAGTGTGTACTGAGGATTTTCATGGGTTGCTGCTAAGGAGTTCAGATGGATTCAAGAGTTGCAGGCGAGTTTGAATGGACTTTGGTAGTCAAGGTGCTGTAAAGATCACATAAATGACACAGAATGCTTGAACTGTGAATGGAGAATGAATGTGCAGCTCAGATGAGTTGTGAGGATGGAGCAGAAGCAATGGATGGAATGGGATTGTGTTGCTTCCGGGTATCGAAGGTCTGGAGGTATTCGAGCTGAACTATGGCTGCGCACAGAGTCTGCAGTGGCATGAACTACTTGTGGTTGGATTGGTGGCTTGGTGATTCTCATTTGGTAGAAGAACAAAGGCTTCGAGTCTCAGCACTTTGAAGGAGAATGCAGAAATGGTGATGATGATAAAATGCAATGTTGCAGGAGAGAATCGTGGCTTTGAGGAGATAAAACCGAAGCCGCAAAAGTGAAGAAGGCACGACCCATGGTGGCGAGCGTGAAGCACAATCATCAGCAACAACACACTACGCCGAGCAATGGCTTATGCCATGGCAACTTAGCAGAGTCGGCCAATTATTTGGACTCGAATCTTGACTTCGGTTCGACTCGTGACAGACCTTGACCCAGTTTGACCAGTTGACTTGTTGATAACAGGTATGGCGACTGGCCGTGATGATTTTCCGGTGTGCGGCGGCGACTAATCGTGGGATCCGTATG